>VZTR01003050.1:1027-59054 GCA_013400775.1 Chaetops frenatus
GCTGGTGAGGGGCTTGGAGCACAAGCCCTGTGAGGAACGACTGAGGGAGCTGGGGTTGTTTAGCCTGGAGAAAAGGAGACTCAGAGGTGACCTTATCACTGTCTACAACTTCCTGAAAGGTGGTTGCAGTCAGGTGGGGGTTGGTCTCTTTCTCCAGGCAGCAACTGAGAGAACAAGAGGACACAGTCTTAAGCTGCACCAAGGGAAATATAGACTAGATATTAGGAAGAAGTTTTTTACAGAAAGGGTGATAAAATACTGGAATGGTCTGCCCAGGGAGGTGGTGGAGTCACCATTCCTGGATGTGTTTAAAAGGAGATTGGATGTGGCACTTGGTGCCATGATCTAGTTGAGGTGTTAGGGTATGGGTTGGACTCGATGATCTTGAAGGTCTCTTCCAACCTAGATGTTCTGTGAATTCTGTGAATATCTGGAGAGCATGATGATGCAGGAGGCTGATACATGGGGTGACACAGTCTCTGGAAGGTGATCTTATATTAATAGTCTAGAATCAGAATCTTAAAGCCAAAATCTCCTTAGACATCAACAACCAAGAGAAATCAAGACATCTAGAAGAACATTTTGGGATTTGATTGCAGCAACCTAGGTAGGTCAGAAGAAAGTTGTGAAATGTCAATGAGATATCTCCTAACTCTTTACTTGAAACCCACGATGGAGATGGATGAAACCCCTTGTCTAGATGAACTCTGGCCAATACTGGAATCAAAAGTACCTTCAGTGCTTTTTTCATTTTTGGAAAGGTCTGTGGGGGAAGGAGAAGCTGTCCTGGGAAGTAGAAACAAGTGGCTATACAACTGCACCTGCTACAGTGAATTAGGCAGTCTGCCATAGGGCCAATTCAGAAAAACAAGTATCCCCTAGTGGGCCATGGTGCTGCTACAGGACAAGAACAGCCTTTCCAGCAATCAGCTGGTACAGGAGAGTTTTTTCTCTCAGTCTCTGCTCTGCTCTCAGCCTCAGGCTTTGGTGGGATGGTGACAAAGACACACTTTAAAAAGTATGTATACATTGTTTTGCACGGAAGTATATGAAATACTTATTTATATTTAAAGTGAATTTAAGGCAATTTGAGGTGAAAACCCAATAAACAATACATGACCTAATAGATTTTTATTTATGTGTGAAAACTTTTGGCAGCAGTGGGGAGGCTGCTCTGTGCATGTGCTCTCCTAGGAGATGGAACGGTCCTTTGATTGGGAAAAAAAAATTAAGAAATAGTGTCTTGTACTGCCCTTTGGAGGTTTTTAATTGGAATACCTTCATTGAAACTCCCTCTCCATGAAGGGACATGGTTGTTACAGTTCCTGCTCTGAAGACTGTCAGCAGCATTTAGACTTATGCCCAGCACAAGGACATATATCCATATGGGCATGTAGAATCAATAGCATGGAAAACAAATTGAGAAAAGTCCCAGCATTTATCTATCGTGCTCCACTGCCTTCCCACTGAAGCAGCAGTGGGCTTTGATGGCAGAAGCACGGCCGAGGCATCAGAGGGACGGGATGCAACAGTGGGAGGCAGTGTTGCATCATCTGCATTTAAAGTTGCTCCGTTTTCCCTTCATAAACCGGGGAAGGCACAGCTCTTCAAAGCAATTCAGAGGAGGAGACTGTATTCAACTGTCTTTATTTTACCAGTGGGAGCTTTCAGCTTTCCCATCCTATTTGAAATTATACACCTTAGTGCTTCAAAGTCATTTGGAAAGGGGAATGAGTGCATCAAGCTGCATAACTCCTGCAGCATAAAGAGAGGTCAGGAGTTGGTTTTGCATAAAGAGTATGTTATCCACTTCACATGGAACTGTTACTGCCAGGCAGCTTTAGGGATGGAAATGGAATGGATTAGAAGATCTTATTGCTCCCAATCACATCAGTGCTGATGAACAGAAAATTTGTTTTACAGCTGCAAAACTAATCAATACAATTCCAGCCCTCTAGAAACACAACCCACTGTAAATCAGTCATCAGCACTCCCTTCATGATCAGTGGTAAATGCCAGGTGCTGTCAGGCAGGGTTTTACTCCCCATGGTAGCAGCCCCTGTCCTGAGATGCCACACAGCCACTGTCAGAGCAGCACTCAAAATCTGGTCTCATTCATCTGGGGACCCTGCAGCCAAAGAAGCTGAAGGTGGTGAGGCCTCCAGAAGCACTTCCTGAAGTTCAAATAATTCCACTTATTTTTCATTTATAATGGATAATCCCAAGTGCTGCTTTAAGGATGCTAGGGTCATACAACTCACTGTGACACATTTGCTATATTTTGTTCTCCTGGAATTAGTTAACCTTTGCTTCTCTTGCAATATCTGTTCTGTGTATCCAGGACTGATACATTGGATAGAGGAACCCCAGAACCACCATTGGGCTTTTTGTCCCTCTTTGGTATTTCAGGGCAGAGAACAAAGCTACTGAGATGAGAACTGAGCCTTTGACTCATTAAATATGAATTACTCATGAGTTTTTGTTTTGTTTATTGCAGTTTGGTTAATTTGTACCCAGCTGATTAAAAACCACTCTTCCCAAAAATAAATCACTTTAATGACTTAATGCCAGACCATGAAATAGGATGTGTAATAATCCACCTTATCCTTTATTCAGCTGGAGGATAAAATAACCACAACACAACAAAACAAAACACCACAAATTTCTTTGCCCCATCCATATTGCTGTTTGCTGGGGCTCATTTGCCAGCAGGCTCTAGACATGCTGTTTCAACTTTCTTGCTTAAACAAGCTTCAGTCCTTGGGAGCAGACAAACACTGCTCTTCCAGACAGTGAGCACTCCACAGTGATTCTGAGCTGGGCTCTGCTCATGATGCTGAGGCAGTTATTGGGTCTCCTAGACACCTCCTTCCAGGTTCTGGTCCCTCATGTGCACTCCTCAGAGCCGTTGGGTTTGGCTGAACTGCTTTCCAAGTCAATGCTACAACGCCCCAGGCCCATCAAGGGAGGCAGAAGCTCAGGCAGCAAACGCAGACCATGAATGACTGCATGTGTCTGCTGATAACTATTTTTGCTTGTCCAGTTCTGTCTCAGCTGCTAGAAGTCAGGGTGGCATTGATCCTAGGATGGACAGAGAGAAGGGATGATAGCAGTGTAACCTATAACTAGGCATACCTTATGAAAGGATCAGCTCTCTGAATCTATGGCCAAATTATTTCTCTACCTTTTCAGACACGTGTTTTGCACAGCCAAGAAATACCTGACTTCTAAATTCCTCCCTTTCCCCTGTTACACAACCGCAGTTGCTTTGTATTTGGAAGCCCATCTGAATTTCATAATCAATAATTTTGTCACTTATTAGCATAATGGTTTAAATAAATAGACTGCTTGAATATGAATGCAACCATCATCATCACCCTTCCCCTTAAGCAGGCAAGATGAGTGAAGTGCATCTGCACTGATCATCCTGCAGATAATTTTTCAGCCTTGGAAAACTCTCTTTTCTTTGAGGAAGGATCCTTCTGTAATCAGCAGTGTACTGATACATGGCAGTTACTGTCCCAAAGAAGTTGCCATGCCAAAAAGTTCTGACGTGTATTTTTAGACAACACTTTAGGGTAATCAGTAGCCAGGTGCTTTCCAGGTACCTATGATATCACTGCTTCCCTATCGAAAATGAAAGCCTGAATAGTATAAGAACAGCTGAGATATTAAGTGTGTTCACTTTCATAACTTTTGTGTTAGATCACTAGTGATACGCAGCATGGAAAGTGGGATTTTTATGCACTTCTCCTTCTGCTCCCAAGCACATATTACTCCAGCTCCAGCCTTCAAATGCACATTTACACAGACTCATTGTCTCAAATGTGCCTGTGCCCCATTAAATTCCCAGCTGTAGTAATGAAATGTGCTCCAGAGAGTCTGCCTGACACTGGTCTCACATCCTTTCCATATGTATATGAAGGAGGCAACAAGAATAGTGCCAGATGGCAATGGGAATGGAAATGATGTGACGTGATGTGATTTTCTTTATTTTTTTTTCCTTGTGAATAAAGCATCTTGTGAAAAGAGGAATTAGATGCAGTATTTATAACAGTCCTTCATAAACATCCCCAAATTCCAAGCAGAAGACAAAAGGCATGAATCGCATCACAGCAGGCGCTATAGCTGGGGAAGTGGCCTTTATGAATATTGCTTCCGTAATTTGGGCTCCAGAATGAAAGAGAGCTGCTCTTAGGAGATCTGTAGGAAGTTGATAATGGCTTATTTAATTGTAGTATCACTAATAAAATCTGTGTTTTCATCAGGAACATTTCCTTAACTAAAAATGCCATGATTCATCAGCTGTAGTTTGATCCTGTTCATTTTGTCTATAAATGATATAATGCCAAAAAAATACATTAAGACATTACAGCTTCCTTTAAAAGGAAACTTTTAGACTGTTGCTGCAATCCACACCATACAAGATGATAATCCCATAATAACCGACTTACTATGCAGAAGGAAATTTGTTCTCTATCAATTATAGAGGAAATGAGACTATAATTTGCTCTTTATGACTTGACAGCTAAAAATGTCCCATTAATTGAGTCTTGCCATTAAAGGAATTTTCCCCTTGCATAATTCTCCAGCAGTTTTGGTAGCAGTTTTATGTTCTTAACCTATTTGGTGACATTGAACTTGCATTGTATTCCTTATACCAGAAGAATATCACCCCATTCTTACTAGTCATGGGAAAATCTCGAAATAGAAAGGGTGTTATCTGAAGCAACTTCTGATGTCTACACTGAAATACATAAGATCATCCAGCATCACAGGATGGACACCAACTATCAAATCAAAGGGACCTACACATACAAATCATTTTCAGACGTATCTAACTTCAGATGGAAAATAGCAGCTTTCAATATAATTTAAAATAAATATATAAACTACTAACCTACCTGTTTTTCCAACTATTAAAGAGCAGAACTTTAGCAAATCTGACTGCAGATCTCAGATCATTCAGCAATGCCAGCCCTGACTTGTAGCTAGATTTTTTTTCCTACTGAAAGTAGGCAGGGATTTTTTGGGAAGCAAATAGTGCCATTAATGAGCTGTATGTATTGCTGTACTCAGACACCTCTGAATGTATTCCCTGTACACCTACAAGAGAAGAACACAGCCTCCTGTAAATCACAGGGAGATATAAGGCAGTGATGACTAACAAATACCCAAAGATTAGCTGAAAAATAACAGCATGATTATCCCTGTATCTCTGATGCTGGCTTTGTGACTTGTTTTGTGGGCCTCGCAAGGCTTAGTTCATAGTTTCCTTACCTTTGTATCATTAGTCTCCAGTGCAGAGGCTGCAGCTGGATCCAGAGGATGCACAGAGGGCACAAAATATATGTGGATCAAAAGGTGAAGAAATTCTTCTTCCTGCACACAGACATTTTGGCACAATCCACCTTACCCTGTTTAAGGTGCTCAGCAGCTGGGCAACACTTCATAGCATTTTCCACTAGAGAAGTGCTCAAAGTCAGGGCAGAAAGACCCACAGAGCTCTGTGAGGAACCCTGAACAGTACCACTGCCTTGGTGGCTAAGCATCAGGAAATCCAGGAGGAAGAGGATACGAGATTGTAATGGGAATATATCACTTCCAGTTTGTTAGGACTGCAGTCCAGCCAAGGGAAGCTAAGGATGGAGCATTCTGTGGCACTTTACCATCAAACCAAAGAACTGCAAATGATAGCTGTCAACAGCTTAAAGGGGAAAAAATGGGTGAAAGCAGAGCTTTCTCAAGCAAAGCTTCAGAGCATGAAAGGAAAAAAAATTCCCAGAGCTGTCTACTTGCAAGCAGTGCCAGACTGCCTGCAGATGGCTCCAGACAATAACAACAGCCTCAAGGGGATAGGCGAGATAGGCCATCATGATAGCTGCAAAATCAAATATTGCCAGATACTACCGTCCCAATCCCACACAGGGAATGGCTGGAATGATAACCAGGGCTCCCTAATAGCCATTTTACAGATTGTGTGATATTGCATAGCATTCAGTAAGGTTCATCAGCATGAAAAAACTGTGGAAGGGAAGAAGATTTATTGTGCAGAAATGTACAGTGCAGTAGTGGCTGAAAGCTATAAGTTGTTATTGCTCTCATGCAAATTTGATCACATATTTTCATCAGCAAGGAAAAAAATCTATAGAGAGTATTTTGGAAAATGAAAAAATCCAAATACAATCAGAAAATAATGACTGTCAGCTTCTGCTAGCTAAAGGAATGGTTGATATTCAGAAAAAAAATATTACTTTAGGGAATAATTATTACTGTGATTTCAGTTTTGTTGTCTAGCTGGTGGGACTCAGCAACAAGTCAGGTTTGCTCTGATAATGCTGGCAGGGTCACAACGCTGAGGACAACAGCTTATTTTCTCATGACTTCTTATCATACAGAGGATTGTCTCACTGATAGACATTAATATGACAATGCTGCAGCTGCTTCCATCTGATGTGTTCCCCAGGGTTGTTAAAGCATCTGTTACTTTTCACCTTTCTGAAGTAATTGCAATTGTCTTCAATCCTGCAGCTTCATCATTCTGCTGAGATATTTCTTCACTATGTCTATTATTGAAGGAAAATGAATAATATATCATCAGCAAGCAACAGCCACTCACTTTGTCTTTTTAAGTTCCTTTATCACTACAGAACACATTAATGTATTATAATTGCTATACTTATGACCTAATCTTTTGGGATCCATTGTATTCCTTCATTACATGCAGTGATGATGCAGTTGTTGCACAGGTATTATTGCTAATATCCATAAAATATCACTAAGTCTCTTTTTTTTCCCTTTTTTTTTTTAATAGGACCAATAGATCTAGAAATTCCACCTTGCTCACATATTTTTTTTTTCTGTTGAAAATTAATCTTTGGAGAGAATTTTTATTGCATTTTAACTTTTTTTTTTCCCCATATGCTGCTCAAAATTAATGTTACTATTCAACAGCCTTTCATCAATCATTAGAAGACTGGTGTGGGAGGGGAGAGGAGGCAGCAGAGGAACCTCTATCTCACATGCTTCCCCTTAAATTTGCTGGAGTTATCCTCAGTGTTTTGACCCTCCCTGAATCCTCTTAAAACCTGCTTCTTGCAAGAAATCTGGCCACAGAGATGGATATAATTGAAGAATATTCAGAACTTCACTGTCCTGTATGGTAGTAGGTGTGATTCTTTAAATTTTATTATAAATTTCCACCATTTACTATGGAATTTCACACCACCCAATTCTGAAATTGGGCTGAATTTTCTACTAGCTTAGAAACAAAATCCACTCTTGAAATTCTAGGAGTAGTATCATTCCCTCTCTCATTGTTCCCTGAAGCCTGTAAGTACATCCATTTCTTCAGTTGTGCTCATTAAATAGGTAATTAGTAGAATGGGTTTGTAAGAGTCTGAGGTGATTTCACAAAAAAAGTATAAAAAATTTGATGTTGAGTTCAGTATGAATGAACTGTGAAATTACATTTGACTTAGACTGAAGAATTACACTAGGATTGAGAATTAAATCAGTCTTTAACCAGTAATTTCAGGATGCTTACTTATTAAAAATATGCATTTTGCTACCCTCAATTAGGAAATGCTTGAGGCTCCATTCATTTCAGCAGCTTTTCAAAGACAGGTAAATAGTATCAATCTTAGTAAGAAAGAAGAATCAGATATAGTGCAAATTAAATAAAATACTGGTACCAAATTTTCTTCAGAAAATGCAAGAATGAGTCAACCCAAAATGAGGTATCTAGTCTATACCATAAGGAACAGCACGGGGAGATGAGACATGGGAACCCCTAGACAACCCACCCCACCTCAAACACTTTTTATCTCTCTTCATCCAGGCTTTGACAAGCAGTCAACAAACAGCATACAGCACATTGCCTGTGCTTTGCATAAAACCAAAAGAAATGAAAAGTGCAAATGACACTGCAACAGCAATCATGTCAGGTCTCCTACAAACATGAGCTGAATTTGCTCACAGCAACAAGGAACAATTTCCAGAGACGACCTCAGTGTAACAGCCAGGGAAGGTACAGTTTAACCTTTAACCACAAGTCTTGCAGTCACATAATGAAAAAAAGTAGTATTTAACTTACCAGGCAAAGGAAGATAGCCTATGGTTTGGTCAGACACTATCTGATCTGCAATAAATCTTATCAGTGTAAAGTATCATTAGTGGTTTGGATTGGGATGAGGCAGGCTAAAATTAGATTTCCTCTTTTATTAAACCAAGGCCTGAGGACAATAACAATGACAGTCAGAAGTGTTACTCTTATTCAGAGATGTTTTAGGTTGCAATGCAAGATGTAACAAAAAGTCTATATTCTATTACCATCTGTTAAAACCATGTGGGGCAGTGTTCTTTATCTCTCCCACACCCATCCTTCCCTCTGGAGAGATATCTTCTGTTAATGGGCTATTGAGTCTCACTGCATGACTGATAAAATGACATCATTCCATTGGGAGATGCTCCACTCGGGGTGGGGGAGGAGCCAAGCTTCCCAACCTGGATATAATGTGAGACTCAGAAAACCACAGGCAGCCNTTGGAGAGAGGGAGTTTACATTTTCCACTTCAAGGGAAACTCCTGCTTTTCTTAGCAGACACCTGTATTTTCAAACCAAGAGATTAAAAAGAAATAGCTGAGCACGAAGACATCACAAATCAATCTCTCCTTGATTCACATGGTAAATAAGTAAAGATCTTTTAAATAGTTATATTTGTTGTTGATATCTTCTGAACATGCCAAAAAGCCAGGCCAAAGAATCACAACTTACCCATCGCCATCTCATGAACCCAAGCTTATAGATGCGTTGGTTGTACACATGAGCAAGGCTGGTACCTCCTGCACTGAAAGAGCTCTTCTGGAGTCCCAGAGGAGCGCAAGCTCCTCAAGAAACACAAAGACAAGCTGAAAAGGGAGGACTCTCTATTAGCTCAGTCTTGTAAAAACCAAACAATTTCAAATAGAAAGGACAAACTTCAAGCTGGGATATTCCTGAATGAGTGTGTATCCATTTTTCCCTCAAAACATTTTCAGCGGTTTTTATTAAACAAAAATATTGTGATGTCTGTCCAGTCTTCAGAAAGCTTAAAACAAAAGAGGGGCAAAAGAGGGTATTTCAAGTACCCACAGTTTCACATGCCTGGCTTTTCCCAGGTAAACATTATTTACACTTGAATACAGTATATGATATTGTAAATCTCTTTTATCTATTTGAATCACTGGCGATATTTAGTCATGTCTTTGCTAATGTGGTTTTGTTTCAAAAATAGTAGAAATGTTCAGTTTTGAAAGAGGAAGTTCTCCCATGTTGCCCTGGAGAATGCATGCAAGTTCAGGCTCAAAATATTATACTTGTAAAGGGTTTTCTTGTCAATATAGAATAAACACAGCTTATTCAATTTCAAAAAGAAAAGGTGTGAGAAGGCATAATCACTTCAACACAGAGACTGAATTGCCAGTGTTGCAATGGGTATGGATGGAGCAGGACAGGCCGAGAGTGAAGCCAGTGTAAAACAATAGGGAAGATAAGGACACTGGCTGGTTTCATGGAAAGCATGGTGACAGCATGGCTTTTTGGTTTCCATCTCTTTTTCATGCTTCCAAGCTTCACTAACCTGACATCTGCAAAGAACTGGAAACAATTATGGAAAGAGGCCCAGCTGCTTCTTTGAGCTGTCAGTGCTGGGAAATAAGGCATGGAAATAACAGTAGGTATTCCAGGCCCCAGGCATGCCAGGGAGACAAGAGCCCCCCAAGGCCATCAAAAGGCCTCAGCCAAAGAGAAATGGTCAGAGAAGAGGGAATGGAGGAAGCTGGGCATAAGATGCACCAAAGGAGGGCACAGAGTCGCAGGGAATTAAAAGAGGAAAACCATCACAACACAGTCAACAAGTATTGGCAGCAGAGAAGGAAAAAAAAACTAAAAAAGATCTCCGAGAGGCAGGCAGTACTTTTTCTGTTTGCCAAATTAATTTTGCAATTAAATCTTTAAGTGCTTTATTAGCTGTTCTTTTTCCCTTTAAGCAGTTTTAGCAGCCACAAGTACGCCATACCAATACAGTCAGGGAAAGCCAACAGCATAGTTATGAACAGGAGGTTCAGTATCTGTGAAGCACACAGTCACTATCATTTCTGTTATGCAAAAACTCTTGATAACTGGTTTCCCATTTCCCCACCACAAACCTGATTTTTGAAATACACAGAAAGGAAAACTTGCTGCTCACAATGAGGCAAGCTTAAAGCTCAGCAAGTTCTGACCAGGTTCAGGAAGTCACTTTCAAAGCTATCTGAAAATTACTTGTACCTTCGCATAGAAAAAACAATCACCCCAGACCCCTGCAAAAAATAAGTTTTTCCAGGACGTTATGCAAACTCACACATTTATACAGCTGAATAATTCAGGGCAAAACTGGCTCGAAGTAACTGTACACGTTATAACCCAAAGTGTGCATCTTCGTGCAAATTTATTTGAGCAGCTTCTCCTTTTCGTTAATTCATACAGCCTTTGCCTTGTAGTCTCCAGTTTTATGCCCCCAGTTTTTTTGAAATCTTTTAAAAATGCTAGCTCTATCCTTCTATCAGCAGTCCTACTGAAATAAGTATGGCCACATTGAGTAGACAAAAGTCCACCTACTTCAAATTCCCTTCTCTGGCAGTGGCAAATAACAGATGCTCAGAAAACAGGTTAAAGAACAAGTACATATGCTGACTGTTCCCAGCATACCTTCCCTGCTTCCAGGAATCATCAGTTCAGGAACTTCTTGAACCAGGAACTTCATCTGTCATGGTTAGGTTATTTGGTTTAATAAGTCCCTGAAGAACCTGAGTCTTCACACTCATCATTCAATTGGCTAAACTCAATACCTCCACTTTATGAGCTCCAATTTCCAAAGTAATTAAGCTGCTTTATTATTTACTTTTCCTTTGGGAGCAATAAATAGCCTTCAACACTATTCTAGAAGAAATTCATTTATGATGATGCCTAAAGCTGGATCAAAGTGCCATATTATTTTCATCAATATTGCCCCATCTTCCTTTATAAGAAATCTTGCAAGGAACTTGTCTGAAAACGGTATATGACAAATCTGCTTCAAGTATTGTCATAATCTGAAAGAACCCAGGGAAACTTCTGCTGCTGTCCTATGATACCTAAGAGACCACTGGGAGACCTACTGTCCCTTCAATTATTTTTTTAAAAAGTGTGTAATGGGGATAAATACCCAGTGATGTTTAAGTCCATAAATATACAGCAGAATCATGCCAGGGAAGGATTATTTCAGGTAAAGTAACAGGACATATTGAACACCACTTTGCAGATCTTTCTGAACAGATCTGGGCAGATGTTTGGAGAATCTGGGAAAGGGTGTATTCGGGTATTTTCTGATGGATAGGAATAAGGACTGATAACTGTGTCCCCTGATGCTTTGAATGTCAAGAATAGTTTTGGTTGTCAATTGGTGGAGGAAAAATGCCCTTACCATGTAAACCACAGCAAAGCAGTCTGAAGTCCTGCTTCCTCTGAGACCTCTCAGAGGTTTGCCTTTGAGACCATTTTCTTTTTCCCCTGAGAGTTTAAAACTGGAAAGAGCACAGGAAATTCCTGTCTGGGGTACAGACACAGTCTCACTCACCCTAATTCAAACTCCTTTAAGTGATGAAAATTTTGACAGATCTTAAGAGTTTGTGCTGGACTGCTCAGGCTCAAGCCTGATGCACAGTCCTCTGGGAGAACAGCAGCAAATCTCTCACTGACTTTAAAAGATGAGAACAGCTCATCATCTGTCACCACCTTCCTGATGATATTCAGCTTAAATACTTGTATTTTAAACACACTACATTCTGCGACTTGTTCCTTGTGAAGCTCCTCAAAAGCTGCTGCTTCTCTTGAGGGCAATGGTAGATGATGAGTCCTTATCTCTGAAAAGAGAATGCAGCTGGCCAGTCCCAACAACTTAGTAGAAATGAAAAGCACTTTCATTTAGCAAACAGGGAAAAACCTTTGCTCTAGCAAAATTTTAAGAACAGATGAAATTTAATAGCATCCTGCAACAGAACAGCATGTGACTCAGAGGCAGCCATTCCAGCTCTGCCTCAGCTGCTTACTTTCAGTTCCTCATTAAGGAACTGTTTACATTAAATAAATGTAAAAGGAAAGAAACTTGCTGTTTCAGATTTAAAGATGCATCCAGGCAGAAGGATGCCTCTGTCCACTTCTGCAAACGGGTGAAGTGAAATACAGACCCAAGAGAGGAGCACTTTGCTGAGTCATGGTAAGCAGGGATATCTCCGGCACGCTGCTGCTTATCATCGCCACCCAATAGACAGCTCCGGAGGTAGGGGACAGGGGGTGGCAGGCAGCACAGCATTACACCAGCACCACGAGTTATTTTTCAAAGCACGACTAAGGTGCTGAAAATGGCTCACTAGAAATTCTGTATTAAGCAATGCAGTCAGACGAAAACAACTTACGTCAGCTATCTACAGTAAAGAGCTATCACATGCCTGGTACATAAATGTGATTGAAAGCAAAACAGGAAGGAAAACAAAAGCCCAAATCGCCTCAAACAGAACCAAGCACCTGCATAAAATAAATTTCAAATCCTCAAGTAGTTTGAAGGGCAGTCACAGCAGATCTAGTAGCTCTTGTAACTTTCTTTAGGACTGGGCACAACTACAATGGCTGTCTGCACAAGCTGCACCTGAACACTGTGCAAAGGGAGTTACTAAATTCTTCACCATGGAGTCATCTAAACAGAAAAGCCACCAGTGTGAAGGACTTTCAACAGAAATATCTAAATCTGAGATATGAAATAATCAGAGATGAGCAAGGAAGACTTGCAAATACATAAATATGAGAGGTAAATAACTGAAAAGCAAAACCACTGAATAAACCACACCATTTAGAAATAGTTGCTGTTATGTGGTGTGTGGGATGAGAAGCCAGCAAGAACACCAGTTCTGTTAAGATTTTCTTATTCAGAAAAAAATAAATATATCTTGATGCCTTACATATGCTTGAGGATTCAAACAAGCACAAATTTTCAACAAAACACTTCAGAAGAGTAAAAAGTGCCATATGGCATGGAGACAGTAAGCAGTAGTGCTGGTGCTGTAACAGAGACGTGCAGAACAAGCCATTTTCAGGAACAAAAAGTCAGTGGGATGTCACTGCCCACACCTTTACAGTTACATCTACACTTAGGTATGCCTCTGCAGAATTACATTACTTATTCTCTTCTCCTTTCTCCAATATTTGGAGAACCTCCTTCATAAATCATTGTTTGCCCTGCTCACGGGCATGACACAGGGTATGAAAGGTTTCTGCAGAACTGCATTTTGTATAAACAGACTCTCTGCCAAAAATGTGCTTCTCTTCCCTTTTTAGGTCCCTTTTTAAAAATTGTGTTAACCGTTGTTATCAAGATAGCCTTGAAAACATGAGTTGAACATTAGTAGAAACAGTACAGTAATGCTACTCTGTAAAACATAAGTGACATGTAGAGGGCTAAGGTTCTCAGTAGATTGTTAACATGGTAAATTAAAGCCAACCTAATTTTTTAAAGTACTTAACTTCTTAGAAGGCAATTAAAATCACATTTTACATGTCAATATTACTTGTTAAAGCTCTACTAATGTTTTCAGCAAAATATTTCAGCAAAGCATTTGTCCAAAATATCTTCATCTTCATCAGAAGAATTTTCTAGGAAAAGGATGTTTATAGTATCAATGATTTGTGTGAACACAATTCCTTGAAGTGCAGGAGGCTTTATTTGAACATTTATATCACTGAAGGTAACATAATGTTTTTGACTAGTGCTGGTGGGATCTCTCAAAAGTTCCCTAATGTTCTGCACTTTGAACTTCATTGCATGCCTCCCTTTTTGCATGCCCTGACAAACAAGAAACATACTACCTTCAAAGATCAATAATTTGTTTGGGTTTTAGATTTTTTTTTGATTGGAAGCTTAGAAAGTGCTCCCTGAAAGCCTGACCTCTACAATGAATGCATGTGCTCCTTCAATTCTTCACACATTGAGGATGTAATAAACAAAATGCAAACCAGTGCAAACTGCAAAGCTGCAGCCACCACATGCCTGTGACATTTGTGAAGTCTGTTCATGGGCATGTCATTCAAATTTGGGCCAATGTGAATACTGGTGGCAGGGGAGAGAGGAATTTAGCTTGCCACATATTGTGTTATTTGGAAATGCTCAAAGAATAAATATCACCAAGTCTGATCTTAAAAGTCCAATCACATGTATTGCTTTTAGTTCCCCTTGCCGAGGGGGACAGGAAACAAATGAGGGCCAAGTCTCTTCCAATGCACCTGCCTGAGGGGAATATGTTGTGTCAGCACTGGACGATACTCATGAACAGGCTTCAAGCTGTTGCACAAAGGTTAAAAAGGTGCTTCGAGGTGACCAGTTCAGGCTGCAGCTTTGCCTTCAGCACTGGTGAGATCACAGCTCCGCTGGAGCCACTCGGCTCTGCAAACACAAGCCCAAACTTACACACAGTTATTAGGAAGGAGAGAAGCAGAAGACCTCTTCAGAACACAGATCCACAGCTCCACTCTTTGGCACTAGGAAGGCTGTCTTGGAGGAACTGTATCTTAAAACAAGTTTGGCCAGCAACCTGGACTGCACTCAGACACTTGTGTTCCTTCATAAGTGACCCACTCTTCAGCACAGCTGGATCTGGCAAGAAACTTAATGGGGGTCTGGACAATATCCCTCTGTGGAACAAAAGGATCTTCCAACAGGCTTAAAATCCCTTCTTTACCTTGTTCAAATAAATGTTAACAGCTGGATGAGTGACCTGAACAGCCCCTCTGACCTAGCAGCCTCACATGATTGTTCTATCTTTACCTTGTGACAAACAAAATGCTGTCACAGGATGAGTCAGACTTTGGACTTGGACAGATCAAGGAGATCACTCTTTACAAACTGATCTCATGCCAGAGTAGCACTTTTTTTTTGAATCAGTCTGCCTGTGTGCCTCTGTGAGCAAGCCTATATGCTAGACCAAAGTAGCTCAAGTAAATGATCAAGGCCACTTAGCTTGTATGCTGGGTTGATCCTATGCTGAGACACTTGACAAGCCAGTGTTGTTCCTAAATTTGTGAATGAATGACGTGTCACATGGCAGTGAACAAGTTAAAGCATTACTTAAGATCATATGACCCATGTTACAGATAATCTGTCTTCCAATCACTTTATTAAGGAACTTAATTTTCATGAACTTCTAAACTACTCTTCTTATTTTAAGAGAGAGACATAGATCAGGGAAACTGAAGTTCTGATGAGCTTTTAGCAAAAGGGACTTTTTGCAGTACTTGTAATGGAGAACCAGTGTTTAAGACTGAAAGGAGGTTCCTCGGGACTCCCCAGCAATGCCACTTCTCCTTGGTGTACCACACCTGTGACAAGGCCAGAATCTGGGAGATGTTGTCTTGGGAGGACAGTGCAGCAGCTGCCAGGGCATGCTCCCCGTGCTGTGTACAACAGGGTGGGCAGAGGCCATATCTAAACCGCAAAGTCCACACCAAGCACAGCTTTTCATCTGGAGCTGCAGCACGTGCCCCAGCAGCTGTTCCAACAGGGACACGAGCCCTTTCCCCTAACACTCGGCACCAGCTATGCCAGATCCCGAGAGAACGAGATCTATCTCTTCTTGGCAGTGCTGGGTTAATGGTTAGACTTCATGATATTAGTGGTCTTATCCAATTTAAACAATTTTATGACTCTATTAATGAGAGACCAGCTGGTGCCTAACAAACACTGATTTTACACACACTGACAAGCCGAGGGCTCACGGAAGGAGAACAGCTATAATAAAACCTCTAAGCTATATCAGCTGAGAGCGGAGCACATGGCAGCACGGAGGAGCAGCCCGCGGCAGGCTCCTCTTTGGTCAGGGACAGCCACTTCGCCACAGTTCAGGCTGAACTCCAGGCCGAGGTCGCGGTGCTAAACGAGGTCAGACATGCCGCTGATCACACAGATCCTCGTTATGTAAGCAGCCCAAAAACGCCGCGGGCTCGGGGAGCGCTGAGCGGCGGCGCGGCGCTGAAATCGCCACGGTGTTGATGTGTCCTGACCTCTGGCAGCGTCCCCAGCGTGGGGACAAACACCGCGGCGGGTGACAGCCGCGGGCACACGGACGCCACTCCGCCGCCGGGCCGCGGCCACTCCCGCCGCAGCGCCCCGCCCTCAGGCCGAGACAGGGACAGCAGGCCAAGATGGCGGCACCCGGCCTCCTTCTCTCGGCGGCGTCGGCCGGGGGGGCGGCGACGGGGCGGTGGGGGAAACTCCTCTGCTGAGGGACTCGGCCGCCCCCGTCCCGCCTCCCGATGTCACGGCACTGCGAGACGGGGCCGGTGCGCAGGGCGGGCGGTGGGAACAGCCCGGCGGGGCGCGCCGGGGCCGGGGTGCGCCGGGACCACCGGGGCTGGTGGAGCGTCTCCTTCGTGCATGGGGCAGCGTGCCGGCTGCCCCTCGGGTGTTTCGCTTTCACCTCCTGAGCACTTGCGGTTTGTTTTCTGGCGCAGGGTTTGAAGCCCAGACTCAGAAATGAGGAAGGTTCTGTGCGTGGAGCCTGTCATTTTCATGTACATTTTTGCATCTTCCCTGACGAGCCCGCTGGTACAGCAGTTCATTTACCGGCGGCTGTGGGAGCAGGAGTACAACTCCACTTTCGTGAGCGACAGCAATGTCAGTCACTGCGAGCAGAAGAATAAGAGCAGCCCGGCTTATATCAAACAGAAGGCAAGTGGCGGGGGAGGAATAATAATTGTAAATAAACCTGCAGCCAGGAGGTGCTGCCTCAGTATAACCTCCTGTTTTATAACCTTAGCCTTTAATTCTCCGGAAAGCCGTAGTTTTGTAACCTGCTCTCACTCAAACTCACTGTCTCCTCGCTCAAACGTTATGCTGTAGGTAGCGATAGTGCTTTGAAGACAAAGATTTGTCTCCAGGAAGATATTGAGATAAACTCGTATTTTAGCGGGAGTTGAAAATCTTCTGGGAGAATGGGAACCAAATTAGCATTGGGCTGACATTACCGCGGGTACAACTGGAGGCTCCTCCTCCCACGACCATTGTGCATATTTTGTTTCTGAGCCATCCGTTGTCTCTGCGGCTCCTACTGTTCTTTGTAACCATGTGAAGTTTAGCAAATGCCCTGTAGTTTTGAGGAATAAGGTCTAGCTTAAAATACACGTATTTCAGAGGAATTACAAGAACGAGGAACAGGGGAAATTAAAATAAAAATTTTTGTAGTTTTAAAACGTGGAAAAAATTTTAACTGATCTTTGCATGATCAAATACAGTTGATGGTTTGCCATTCAGAGTAGTAGTCTGCCTTGTTGGAATACAAGGACGTCAAGATGTCAGGATCCCATGGTTAGTTACTTTTTTAGCACTTTTCCAAGGTTCAGTGTCCTGAATAGTTAGCTGTTGACTGGTACCTCTTCCATTGCACTTCCAGTGCAGTTTTAACGCTAGAGTTAAGCAGAGCTAACTGTGAGCTGCCAGCAGAAGAGGTGGTCATTCTCCATTTCCCTTTTCCCTCTCACCGCATGTGTTGTATCTCGCAGTTCTTCAGTTACAGGTTATGGTTTGGATTTGAGTGGTGCACTAATTCAACAGAAAGCCCATGTCTTGTTTTTGGGTTGTTGCTTTTTGAATGTTGGTTTGTTTTTTTTTTCCTGAAGCAGTACACTGCTCTGGCACACTCAGTGGCCACGTGATTTCTGTGTATGACATGGGAATAGCAGAGGGAATATATTTTCAGAATAGGAGCAATAGAACCATACTTGTCAACAACAACTGGCCGTTGGGTTGGATAAAGTGAAAGATGAAACCACTGTAGGGTCAGAAAAGGAAACAATTCACTGTATAAATTACACAGAAGTTGGGGTTACAGCAACAGTCATCCCCTTACACTGCTGAAAAGGTGGTACTCAAAAATTTTTGCTCACATCCCATATTTGAATCTCTGATGTGCTGCATATGTGCAAGACAACATCTGAGCTTATCTCCCTCATTTGTCATATATAAAAGGAGATTGTTAATGGTACATACTTCCAGTGAAGGTGATCAAAGAAATAATTCAGGACTTTCAGTGTGGCATAGGTTCTTTGTCTTGTGACAGAAGCTGGTCTTAGTTGAATGTGAAAGTAAAAAGGTCAATAGAATTGTGGTCCAACATGGCTTCTGGGCTGATCCATGGAGGTAATTACCAATTATTGTCTGAGTAATGCTTGTATGTTACTCCCAAAAAAGTATTTTCTCTAGTATTACCTCCCCATTTGGTGCTGTGTCTGGCCATTTTCTCTAAGCATACAATTCTAATTGCAGAGCCTATCAAGGAATCTACATTTCAAATACATCTTTGCATTTTGCAACCCCCTCAAATTCACCCTGATTTTCAAATTGCTATCACCTATGGTTCAAGATATAAGACTTCATATTTCTTTTGGCAAAACACTGAATAGTGTTCAGAACGTTTAGATAGTGTCTCTGATGTGATGGCAAATTCAGAGTTTACAGGTTTTTTGTTTACAAATTATAGTTAATTTGATATTTGAGAACGAGTCCTTCAAGACAGCAGTCGAATAATAGCCAACAGAACTTCTTAGTTTCCCTTTCCTGCCAAATATCCATTCCCTGTGTTTCAGTGATTGCCAGTAGGGTGTGAGATTTTGAACTATTACACTCTTGTCTGGATGTGTTGCTGCATTTTTATACCATACTAGTTACCATAGTGTAACAATTTAAATGCTCAAAACACGCATTAATTTAAGTGCAAATGGGCCTCTGTGCTGAGTAATAGTCCTGTGTATGGGCCAAACAGTAGATACAATAACTTAATTCCAAACCCTTTTGCGAGGCAGTATGAAGTAGGTGTTCTGGATTTTCCAAGACCTTCCTAACTGAATTACGTTTATAAATGTTGTAACTTTTGCTGTAAGGTCCTGTTTGCCATTAATGTTTAAAACATCTCTATTAACAGTTAATTTAGTGTAAGTCCTTTTGTTTTGAGAAGGAAACAGCTTTATACTAATCTCACCTATCTCAAAACAAAATGAAAAAGGAAATTGAACACAAAAATCACTTGGAGCCTGCATAAAAGGTAGAATATAATTCAAAATTATTAGTCTTTTCAGAAGTTAGGTTATTTATTTGTTACAATTTGAAAAAAATAGTCATCTTATAATAAAGTGAGTTCAAAGGTAATTTGAATATAAGCTGAAGCATTCTGATCATTGACTTGGATAATCCTTTTTTTAATATCTCAGAAAGAGCTATATTATTAATCATTAAACATTGTTTATTCCCGGCGATGAAGAGAGACGGAGAGACTGACGGTGGTCAGAATCTGAATTTATTGTGAACAACACACATTTATATACTATTTTAGGAAGGTTAATAATTCTTTACTATAATGATTGGGTTAGTAATCACATAAGCAAACTTTTACATTTTACAACATTTCTTGCTTGCAGAAGTTGATGTGATTTTCCTTTCCGGTAAAGCCTTGATTCAATATTCAGCTATCTTGATTCAATCTTCACAGTTCTGTTTGCTCCTGCCAAGGCATCTTGTCTATCAGGTCTCTTATGCTAATAAGGTCCAGAGTGCTATCTGTCCTTTGTATCCCAACAGTTTATCATCCCATTGATTTATTATCCAATCCAATAATTTCCCCTTGCTACTCAGTAATATTTTATCTTATGAGCCTGTGAGTTTATCATGTTCTGTATATTGTTCAATCTCAGATGCTGCACTTCTCTCTTTAATAGAATTCTCTCCAGTTTAATCCTTATATAAGTTACTTGCTTCTTCATTTTTATTCTTTTGATTTTGAAATAGGTGATTTTAATATCTATTTCTGTTCACTATGAATAATTTTTCAGAGTACAGTGAATTGCAGATTAAAAACCTAGACCTTTCTCTTCAAAAATATGTAGTTCTATTGATTATTTAATGAAGTTACATTATTTTCAAAACAGCTGAAATTTTGACCTATCATTTTCTATGTTCTTTTCCTTTGGCTTTATAAAACCACAGAGTGGGCAGTTGCATGCCTTACACTCTAAATGGATTTTTCCTATACTTATGTCTTTAGTCTTCTTGTCAGTAGACATCAAGTTTTATGCCAGCAAGTTCATGGTCATGGGTGGTATCTGGATGTGTAGCCATGCTTTTGTGTTGCACAACTTCTTCCAAAACAAGGACACCCAAGTATTTTTTTAATTCCTTCAGTTTTACACTTCATTATGATTTGGCAATAATATTTGTATTATGTGGTTAATGTGGGTTGAGATGATACATATTAATATTTATTTTTAATGTAGTAGCATTTGTTTGATGCTTATGTCTTTGAACATGACATGCTTCTAGTAAAGAAGCAATGTCTACAACTATATAGAGTTCTGTTTGTCAGCAGCAGAGGAGTTAAAGATGATAATAACATTTTCCGTCTCAGTTTGTTCAGTCCTCATGGTTTTGACCCTTCCAGGGTGACAACAGTGCTGGCCAGTGGACAGGATGTCGTGAATGCTAAGGCAGTCAGGCACCGTAAGGGAGGAGAGTATAAGACTTCAGAGTACTGAGGATCTTGAAGGCTTTCCTTGAGAACCTCAGGATCAGTTGAATTTTCTTCTTGCAATAAAACCAAGTGTCTTGTAAGCAAAGGAAGAGGTAGAACTAGAAACTCATGGTCTCTGCCCGTAAATATAAATATGAATTTATAAAGCATTCAGCAGCTTTTAAAATTGCCCCAAGTACATTCTTGTGAGTTCTAGGGTTTTTTCATCATTTTAGATGCTACTCAGTCAGGATTATGTTAGCTACAGAGGAGATGCATGAAATGTAGAATACAGATGGCTTGATTACAGGCTGAGAATGGCATGGGCAGACTTGCACAGCTGTACCTGTTGCTGATTGAAGAGCACAATGCCTGCCCAAGTCAGCATTATGCCTCAGAAAACTTTCAGCATGACTTTATTCTCTGCATCTGAGTTTCTCTTAGCAAGTATAAAGGGTTTCTATGAATAAAGTTGCTTCGTTTTCCCCTGCTGCTCTTCTATCTGATGATGTGGTTGTCTTTGAAAGGGCTGTTGTGGCTGCTCTCTTGTCAGGTCTGCATCTATGCATTAAAAACAAGATCTGAATTAGGTTGCTGAGTGTCCTTTAGGAGCTGGCTTCATAAAAATTTTATCTTTTTTAATTACACTTTTTTTTTTTTTAAATTACACATTCTCCAGCTATTCATGCTCTGTTAAATGGTTGTTTTTCAGTTACATTTGATTTTTATACTTCTGTTAAAAAAAACCTCTGACATTTTCCCCATGATGGGTGTTTACACTTTATTTTTGTAGTGTTAGCTGCTGTTCCTTATGTGAATATCTGCTGTGGTGTATCTGTAGAGACATCACAGATATGGACAGTTTCTGAACCCAGAGCTTTACAGTGTTTGCAAAATCAATTAATTCACATACTTGTGAGTCAGTATAATCTTAAAAGCTGTATTTCACATTTGTGGTTGTTATTATTGTTTGTAGTAGTAGTAGTAACATTGTACAGTGGGATGTCAGAACAAATCCTGATCTGTTTACGTGTATAATGTGTTATAGTCCATTAATTGTTTCTTGTAACCCCTTCAGTAGAATTATTTGGGAGGAAAAATAATCTCCTTTGAGGAAGGAGCATGGGGTTTGTTCCTTAATCAAAGACTGGTTTACTACTGATTTCTGAGTAGTATTAAAATAGCCCAGTGCCCTTTTGCCATACCCTGTATTGAAGGAGATACTTGCAGTTTAAGATGCTTACAGCTCTTGTAATTGCATGTTCAAAAGGATTGTTCTCTTGTCTGCGTTGAAACTTCTCTGTCAACAGTACTAGTAAAACTGTCTTAAGCACTAGGTTTTGGGTTAAAATGTAACAGGGAATGTTTGAGGAATATTGAAGATCAAATTACGAAAGTCTGAATATGCAATTCCTTCGTATTAGTTATTACTGTAATATGATGCATTATAAAGATATAGTAATGCACTGTATTTTATTATAGCCTAATATATCGTAATGTCATATAATCTTATAAAACTACATTGCATGTATTATGTTTTATAGTAGTATAATTTATAATCTATAAACATGTACAGTGATATTCATGATATTGCATACTAATAATTATGTATGTAATGTTGTTACAGGTTTTTTCCCCCAATGTATTATAGTATTTACAATTATTTTTATTTTCTCTTTGCAGGAAGTTCAAGAAAAAGCCTCTGTTTTTAATATGCAGTTGGACTTAACTAGGGCCATTCCCAGCCTTACAGTTGCCTTTGTCATTGTAGCTAATGGGGATCACCAGGGACACAAAAGGTCCTTAGTTTTACCATCAATGGGAGCTTTGATTTCGGGTATTAGCTTCACTGCAATATCATATTTTTCCTTGTCACTCTCTGTCCTATTTGCAGTCGCATTTATTACTGGACTGTTTGGGAGTATAGCGACTTTCCTTGGAGGAGGCTTTGCTTACATAGCAGAGGAGTGTCATGATGAGAAGCAAAAAACAACACGAATAGCTGTAGTGGATTTGATATTTGGAGTTGTATCTGGATTAGCAGGACTGTCATCTGGCTACTTTCTAAGAGGAATAGGCTTTGCTTGGACATTTGTGATAGCATCTCTGCTCCATGGCATTAATATCCTCTATATTGTATTTTTTCTGGAAGATACTGTAGGCGTATCTCAGTTCCAGCATGAAGCACCAGTATCCTGGAAAGAACTTCTTAGGGAGACATTTTCTGGAGTGTACATGCTTTTTAAAACTGCCCCTTATAAAAAGAGAATTTTAATAATTGTGTTACTTTTTACATTTATGACTTACTTGTTTACTCTGCTGGGTGGGAGTTCACTTTTTACACTATATGAACTGGATGAGCCGCTCTGCTGGAATGAAGTATACATTGGATATGGAGCAGCTGCATTCACGTCTGTCTCTCTGACCAGCTTTTTAGGAGTTTACTTATTTTCTAAATGTCTCAAAGACATTTATATTGTCTTTATTGGGATGTTTTCTTACATTGGAGGAATGATCATGGCTGCCTTTGCCAAAACTACGCTGCTCATGTTTTTAGGTGAGTTCAGAATCAGTTGTTCCATGGTCAAAAATATATAAGAAAATATTGCTGTGTTATCTGTAGTGAATGCAGGTGTTGGATATTGAATGTACCACCTTGACAGGGTCATAGGTAAAATATCCATGGTTGATCAGACTGACCTAGGATTTAATTAAAATATGAATTGTGTGGAGAGAATGGAGTGACTTGCTTATGGTTTGGTTTTAGTGCCATAGAAATATATTTGACTTATTGATTTCTCTGTGCTTGAATAATTGTGTCTCAGTGCACATCTAGTCTGACTTTTCAGTTGCCTTTTACTATTTGGGGAACTAAGTGTTCAAAAGTACATGACTAATACATTTGCAATATATTTATAAAATTCTGGATTTTAATTACTTCAATGTCTCATGACTGCTTTTCAGTGAGAGTGCCATCTTTGTTCTGCTTTATGCCTATTCCTGTTCTCCGATCTATGCTGTCAAAAGTGGTTCTCACTGGTGAACAGGGTAAGTAGAATTTGGTTTTAAATAATAAAATAATACGGTGCTTCAGAACAGAGATGCACGAAGATTACCTTTAAACAAACATCTCTGTATTAGTGTTTTAAGACTGCTTTGCCTTCAGGTTCCATATAATATGACCCTGTGTCTTGACATTAATGACTTCTGGTTCTGAATTTAATATAAACAACATTGTGTTAAAAACTACTACAAATTTCAACTTTCAAATGAAATATTGTTCTTACATTAAAGACCATGGGGAACTTGAGGCAGAAGAATGCTCAAGATGTATACAAGTGTGATTTCACAAGGGCTTCTACATTCACAAGATTCTGACATGCAGAGAAAGATATATTTCTGTTATTTAGTCAATGTCACACTTACTAATTTAGAAAGGTAAGCAGTAGGTGGTCAATCTTCAAAGCACTTGGAAACAATTAGACCTGGATCCTCAACTAGGAGGAGGAATCCAACTTCACACCTGAGATTTCTAAACATGTCCCAAGAAATGTAATGTATTACTTCTCAAAGTCCTTTCTGTATAGAACACAGAAAAAAGCATGTCAGGCCTCAAAATGTGGCTCTAATATCCCATATTTTGCTTTGGGGGAGCATGTATTTTCTAGATTTTGGGAAAGAGAGACTTTCTAGAAACATTTCATGAGTTGAATTATTTTTTAAAAGGTTAATCTTTGTACATTAAAACAAAGATATCTTTGTACTAGCTGTGCTGACATATACCTCTGGTATTGAGGTTTCTTGGCATTCTTCAGGGCTTTTGCTACTTGAGTAGTTTGATGCAGGAATCAGGTTACCTCTTGTCATCCTTTTCTGCTTACCTAGTGTGATTCTGGTTATGGTTCTATGTCTTATGGATGCAGCTTGGGAAAATGTGTTCAACAAGACACCGATGAGATAAACTGACACCCCAAAGGGTACTTCAGTCCAAAAAATGTGGTTTGTTTCTTTTCAAAAATGAGAAGGCAGTTGCTTTAAGCTGAACCAACAGTCCTTGTTAAATCAGTCTTTTCCATGTATAAGAGTGAAGATTAGAGAAGGAAGAAACAAGAAAGCGAAAAGTAAGAATGAAGAAGAGAACTGTAAGGGGTAAAGGATGAGGATGAACAAGTTAAGCTTCACGTGATAAGCAAATGCAAGAAAGTAGGCATGGTGACAGAATAACAGTAAAGAAAGATAGTTTCCATCAGCAAAGTCTGTTGCTTACGTGAGTTTCATTTTTAAAACTAGCATTTTGTAGGCGCTGCCACAGAAGACACTTTCATAGAGGATCATAGCAAAGTATGAACCTCTAGTGCTTGTAACTTGCATACTTGCAAAAATACTGTCAACAGATGTATCTTTTGAACCACGTTTAAAAACTTAATTACTTTGAATAGGTTTTGTTTTGTTTTGTTTGTAATTCGCCCATTTATTTTTGACAGGTGCTGTGTTTGCTTGTATTGCCTGTTTAGAAGTTGTGACCGGCACTATGTCAATTTCAGTTTTTAATATTCTCTATGCAACTACTGTTGCATGGTTTTCAGGCTTTAGCTTCCTCCTATCGGCAGGCCTTTGTCTAATTCCACTGTGTGTTCTGTGGTAAGTATGGATCAGGAGAATTCTTCTGACTGCCTTTGCCAGTGATTTTTATTTTGACACAAATAGTTTAGTGCAGTAGTTCTCAAGCTTTCCTATCTGCTCGTGTGCTGTAGTGGCTCTTAGTTTCACACCTTTTCCCTGATCTAGCTACTTTCCCTCAGCTCTGTGCTGTGAATTTCCCCCACACTGAAGCCTAGCCTGAATGTACTGCCAGTGGGATACACCCTATCCTTGACTGTATGTGTGCCTTCCCTTGATTTGAGATCTTTACATGGTCTTTCTTACAGGAAAGCCTTTCCTACAGATCACGTGAAAGGCATGAGCTTAGTTTTGCAATCTGAACTCTTCTAGTTGCTAATGAGGTTTACAATCATGACCAGTCACCCACTGGGTTTAATGAAAGTTATCTGTCCTGGTCTTTGGTCATGGGTACCTTGTGACCCAATGCTGTTAAAATCTGCAAAAGATTCTAAGGCCCAAAAGACTAAATCTCTAAACATGTTTAAAAAATAGGCCTTTATAGCAGTTGTGTCTAATCGTATCTAGTGACTATTGAGTAAAATGGACAGTGAAATACCATTCATGAGTACTCGTAAAGCAAAGATCACTTTACATTATTTCCAGTATAAATTACTTCTTTTTAGGATGCTGAAATAAAAATCTAAATGACAGAAGAATCACTTCTCATTAGACAGATTTACAGTTGGGGGAAAAGATGTTTTTCTTAAGAGGATGGCACTGTGGCTAGAGACTTGTATATTTTTTTCCTAGTACTTAGATTTCACCTCAGTCACCTTTCATCTCTACATCAGCTGCATTTTAAGATTTAAATAGGCAGTAATAATGCTGTAGATTTAGAACATTTCACATAAATTCAAGTGTATTCCTGCATCATTATAATTCCTTGCACAGTCTTTACAGAGAAGCTACACTAATGGTAATTTAAGGTAGTCATGGGTCTTAAACCTGAAGGAATTGAGGCAAAGGGGTCTTGTGTGAGTAGAGTATTTTCTAGTAAAGTAATAAAATCATTGAGAAATTCAGTTATATTAACAAAGGCACAGTAGGTACTTGTCCTATTAAATATTATCTTCAGTTCAGTGTAAGGTAGAGAAAGTTTCTATTAAGAAAGCAAAGTCTAGTGCAGAAAAGGTAACAGATATTTACCATCAATCAGTCCATCTTGCAGTCAGTACTGTAGTACATCATCACCATAAATATCTGGAAGTTCTTTTTCTTTACCTTCTGTCATTAGTTTCAGATATCTGACCCTTTGAATACCCTTCCTCTGCACATTTTATTTTTAGTGTCGTGCAGTGTTACAGTTGGAGAGCAGAAATGGTAGTTGTTCCAGTCTGTAACAGGCAGAGTAGTTTAGTACTGTGCTCAAAGGCAGCAGTAATGATATTGTCTGATTTGTGTAATTAGGACAATTAGCGTCATTGCTTTTGTTTACTAAGACACATCACCAGCTTTGTGCCACAGAGGATAGCTGTACAGCACTATCCAGTTTGTTGGTGCTGAGTCAACATGCTATACTGAACTACCTCAGCTAAAGATACCTGTCTTATCTTTGTCTTACAGCTGGCTTCTGTGCACAAGCTGGAATGGGGAGGACTTGGCTCTGCTGGTGCCTGAAGAAGTATCCAGCATAGAGAGTGCTGATAGTTGAACAAAGGATCCACATACCCGGGATTTCTAATCTGACATGCAGTGGCAGAGATCATTCTGTCACACAGAAACCACAGAGATAACACAACACAGTCTCCAAGTGGCCCTGCAGCAATAAGCACTAAATTGGTACCACTCAATACCCAGTCTCCTTTCAGCACTTGACTAAAGATAGCTCTTAACTATGCAAATAGGCTGGCAATGGAGGTTAATGCTGCTTCAGCATGAAGGAAAAAATAAGGTAGGATGATACTCTTTCCACTTATCCTTCCTCAAGTTTGAGAATGTCAGCTGTGGATTGTGATACACCTTATATCACTCTAAGGTGGGTTACAGAGATAAGCTTCTCAACTAAGAGGATGCTGGCAGTTCTGCTGAAGCCACTGGAGCTTGTGCCAGCTGAGGATGTGGTCCACTGTGTACATCTTGAAAGGCCTGTCCTTAACAGTGAAGCCCCTAAACTGTCTAAAATTACTAAACTAAAAGATAGGTTTTTTCAGAAAGCAAGCAAACTGGAGGCAGTACTTACACCTGCTGTAAGTACACTTACTGTTCTGCAGATAGCAGTGTTTGTGTAAGTTTAACATATGCCTGTAACTTAGTTCTTCACACAGAGCTGTCACAAAACTTCCATCTTGCCAAGTGTGAAGTGCAGCCTAAACCTACATTTTGCAGAGGCCATATTGCACATTTACCTTCTTCCATATATTAAGGACTGCATTTGTGGCAGAGATACTTGTTTTCTAGTGAAGTTGGTACTTAGCTTAAATGTTTCTTTTAGTGAAAATCTGTGATTGCATATCTTATCTGTAGATCTTTACTTTTTTAACAACCCTGAAATGAGGTGGTGAAATCAGAATCATGAATCTAATCATCTTGCAATGAATGCAGCATAATTTATGAGCACTTGCATTCTTCAAAGCACTTTACAAATACTATTCAAAACGTCCTTCCATAATAGATACTATCCTCCCTGTTGCATAGAGAGAAAAATTGAGAGAGGACAATTGACATGCCCAGGGCCCCAGTGCAAACTGGTGAGACTGCCAAACCTAGGAATCAATTTCAGCACTGACTCCTCACCTTTTCCCTTAAGATTTTTAAGTAGAAATTATCCTGAGTATTAGGTTCTGGAATGCACAGCACAGCAGAAGTGTGAATATAACACCATGTTATACATCTGTTGATTTTGTTAATTGACAGCCAGTACTGTTCTGATCTTGCAAAGTTGTGTGTGACTCTTGTCCCCCAAAACAGATTAGGTGGAGGAAGCAAAACAATGTAAAGTGGTTGCCATTTAGAGAATGAAACCTCTTGGAAAGCAACTATAGTTACCTCACATGCACACAGCATAGGATAAAAATGCAGACACAGCATGTGCTGTAAAATCAATGAGCTGCTTACAGACATTGATACCCATCCTATGGACAGAGACTCCTGCAGAACTTCTCAGTGGTACTCCACCAAAAAATAGTAATACCAAACTATGATGATACTACTGTAGATCCTTTCTAACTGAATAATTGCATTGTTTCCCAGTTATGCATCATGATCACAGAGAAACCTGGAAGAAGGTTCAAATAAGCTAAAGGAGAGCTTGCTCTATTCAGCTCTATTCTTGCCACTATCTGCTCATCACAGTGAAAACAGGGCCATTTATCCTGGCCAGAGGGAATGTGCTAATACCTCCAGCCAGCTCTTACACTTCTGTTCTGAACTCCCAAGACTGATGTTGGCAATTAAAGATCATTAGCTTTCTCAGTAGTTTAGACAAGAGCCAGAAAATAAAACTGCTTAATGCCTTTGAGGTGCCCAAGCTACTGCCAATTTGCTGGAAACACGAGCTGAGTTCTACAATAACCAGTGGGTCCAAAACATAATGAGTACTTGTAGAGAGATTAAAAAAAACACTGATGTAAAGGATTTCAGCACAAACATTACATTGTCTTCCTTGCCTCTTCATTATGCAGTTATGTAATTATGGAATTATGTAGTTTATGGAATTAACTATTTTACACAAAACTGCCTGGAAATAAAAACGCAAATGCAGAAGGGCTGTGGACCTTCACTTTCTCTTCTTTAGTGCACACCTCTTCTAGCACTCAGAAGCTGACAACAAAGCAAGCCACTTCCACAGTGGTGTTGTGTCAGTCCAACTGAGGACAAGCACATGCACTTCAAGAATGGCTTTGTTATGATTTGATATAACTGCACAAAGTATGTGCTGTTTGCAAAGTATTTCTGGTAGATGGGGCATTTAGAACTGGCTATAAATTAACGTCAAAACACATGGAGGATGTGAACTGTGTTTTAAAAATGCCTAGCAAGGTGCAAGCTGAGGAACCAAGTACTAATACACATCAGATTATTAAAGCAAAATCTTTTAAGTTTATAGTAATTTCTTCATTTGTGTATAAATACAAATTATTTTGACATAATAATAATAATAAAGTTTGGTTTTTAAAACTCTGTTGCACGTGTAGTTTTTGCACTCTTAAATTTTGTTTTGATAAATGGCCAGTTGCAGGACTGGTGGAGGATTGTTGGTGTAAACAGGAGCAGCACTATGGTGTCACCTATTTTTTATGGTTGTAACAAACAAACAGCAGAGCAGGAGGATGTGCTTTTACCTCCCTCTTGCGCCTGGGTAGAGAAAAGGATGCTGCCCAGAACATCAGCACCGAGAGGAGGTGGGGA
This sequence comes from Chaetops frenatus, assembly GCA_013400775.1. Classification (NCBI taxonomy): domain Eukaryota; kingdom Metazoa; phylum Chordata; class Aves; order Passeriformes; family Picathartidae; genus Chaetops; species Chaetops frenatus. Next base: position 30,635 of record VZTR01003050.1, read on the forward strand.
GTTGCAGGGTAGGGACAGCACTACCATGTGCAAGAAGTTCATGGTGGGGGCTTGTGTTACAGCTGCCAGAACAGCAGAGCTCGAAGTGCCTTCCTCTGTCCCAGCTCCACTGCCCAGCACACCCCACTTGGCTGCCTCTGTGGGTTGCTACATGCAGCACCTGTTTTACAGAATGAGGCTTGTACAAAACAGGAAGAATGGGCTGGGGCAGGAAGCCCAGTCTGTAGCCCAACCCCCTGCAGCACTGAGAAAATGTAACCCTTCCTTTCTACCTCAAAAGCTTTTCACCTCAGTCCTGCTTGACTCCCATTTCTCTACTAACAGCATAAATTCTTGCATGGGCCTCTTACACATACTATCTGCTTTCCAGCCAGGCTAACCCCTAGGATTAGCTTCCTTACAGACATAATGAACAATGCAACTTCCTGGCTCTGAATATGGCTTGATCTCAACCCAATATGATTACAAAGTATACTAATCACTGAACAAAACCACCTAGAACTTGCATGCAGCTTCCTAATCTGCTTCTGGTTTTACACTGCACTAATGAGAAACTCTAAATTACTTGTCTTAATGTAGTTTTGCTCAGATGCAACAGCATCCATCTTTCAGCTAACACTAGGAAAGGCCAACCAGCCCAATACACTGGAGAGCTGTAAGGTACCAGTAACTGTGTCTGATTGTTAGATGGCTCCCTGTTCTCTTAGATGGTGCTGGTGAGTTGGCAGACCTCCTAAAAATCCATGCCATCACCTCTAGCTTGTCCCAGAACTGGCAATGTAATCCCTCAGCTTTACTGGCCTGAGCCTTGAGCAATACAAAGCCTACTGAACCCCAAGCTTGCTTTATAACAACAGTTTACTTTTGCTTTACACAAAACTGCAGGGGAACTTGTAAATTATAAAACAGCAGCCAACTCTCATATTTAGTAAAGACTTATCAGCCCACAAAAGGACAAGGACAGCTGTAGAAAACAAAAACATGAGTAGGTCTACACTTGCACATTTAATTTATTAGTCCTATGTTTAACTTTCCTAAGGAAAAAAACACAACAAATTAAACAGTTTGTACTGCACAGTACAAGCCTCTAGTCTCTACAAGTCTCAAGTGAAAGACAATTTTAAAAGCTTCACTTCTTAAATAAAACAAGTTTAAATATAAAACCACCACTAAAGTGAGTTGTACTATCATCTTAATGTTTCCAAAATGTGGCAATGTTTTGCAGATAAAAGCACTAGAAAACTTACAGGACAGAAGCTAGAGGCTTTGGCCCACCTGGATAGGGAATTTGTAGTAGCTATAAACCCACTGAAAAGCACAAGAGATGTCTGCAGTTGTTGAAAGAGGTTTATAGCAACATTCCTGCTAAAATTATCTACAACAGAACACTAATTACATTTAACCAAGTCATTAAAACCTGCTGAATAAAGACAGTTCCTGTTTTAGAAATACTGTTTCAAGTTCTTCATATCTGACAAGAGATAGCATTTTTTGAACCACAGACTTTTTCCTAATATGCCATGTGGTAATAGCTGCATTGCAGAATTGATACAACATATACACATGTATGACACCAGAAATAGTTATTACAACCCTGAATTTAATAAATAAAAACACTTAGGCACACAGAAAAACCCTTCCAGTGGTCTGCTCCTTTAAAAGGTGTATTTAAGTATAAATCTCTCATTCTTCCTTAATTAAGATCTGATTTTTGTAAACCCACAGATAATAATTACTGTATTTGTACCACCATATCTTCATGTTCTTACTGCAGCAGCTTTATTAGGTACTTTCATAGTTCTGCATTCTTTCTTACTACTAAAATACCTAGACCTGGGAGCACTCTTTTGGATTATGTTCACAAACAGATTTTAAAACATCTCTTTAAACCCCAGCTTCTGCTTTCAGAAACCAAAATACCCTCTTAGAGACATATGAAAAAATCTAGACTTTAAACTCCGTTCTTACAGCAGTACTTCCAATTCTACACAAAAGCTTAATAGCTCACTCATAAATAGCTGTCAAGAGAGGGATACAATATATGTTGCAGGACACAACTGGCAGCGCTGAAGTTAAAGACTTTTAAAGAAATTGCAATAAAAGGGACAACACTGGGTCATGGATGAGACATTCTTGATTTAGCATTAAATATATTTTGAACGCAACAGCATTTATAGCAAACTTTTATTCAATAGTTTAAAAAGTGTATGGAAATTTTCATGAACAAAGAGTTATGCAATGGAAAATACCTTCCTCTTCCCCCATTAAATGCATTTACCACAGTAGTCAGTTTTAAAATGCCTGGGTAATTTTGAATTTCTTGTATACATATATAGCATTTCCATATTTAAGAAGCTATTGTCCTGAGCAGTTCATGAAAAGGCATTATTTAAACTACCTAGTTACAGGACATTTGTATGATTGATAACAAGAACAGAACAATTTAGAGACTTTAAACATTTAATGTGCCTTTTCATCAAGGAAGGCAAGTGATAACTAGGCCTGCTTACCACTGTGAGTGTCAATTTAGTACCATGTACTTAGATCTGCACTTGAAAGACACACACAAAACATTTTTGTGAAGTTTTGTTTGTTACAATAAGCCAAGCTTGTGCTCCATCATCATGTGTGGTTCTCCCATAGCCTCACTCTGAGAAGGATCTGGAAAAAGAAAAGTTGACAGTATGAGGCCTTTACCAAGCTACAAAGACTAACAACAACTAATGAAGGTAAACATCTTTTTTCATTATAATACTTAGTGCAACAGTTACTTGATTTTTGACAGTGTTGCAGTGCAGATCAGAGACTCAGAAGCCTCCATCGAAAGCATTGATCAAAGAACAAACAGCCTGCCATAAGGACACACACACATTTCAAGTAAAACCAACCAGTTCTGCATAAGCACAGACTCCGACTGCCTGAATCTCAAAGGGATTATGCTACAAGTTTAGTGTTTGAGAAAACTCAAGACTGACTGAAGTTTTTCTCCATATTTGCCCCACACCTACAGCTCTGCACAACAGGACTTCACAGTCCTCCCTTCAGTTAGCTCAGACGTACTCCTGGTTTCTCTTCTCCACCCAACTGCCTAGTTTCACAGAAATTCTACACCTGTAAATGTCTCTGAGATTGCCTCCATTCTGTAAAGTATGATTAACATTAGCCACTGTACTCAAAGGCTACCAAAGAATGTGCAGAGAACACAAGAGAGACCAATACTGACAGTATGAACTTCTTTCCTATGCAAAAAAAAAATTAAAATAAAAAAATAAAATTAAAAAAAAACAACAGAAGAACAAGCCAGAAAACAAACCCAGGGCCAGAACACAGGTTGTGACTATTTGGAAGAAATATACTTTTCTTTATGAGTGCATCAATCATGTTTTCCTTCCATTAATAAGACATATTAATGCCTCTGATTCCTCCAGAGACAACAAAAATATCTAATCCAGTTCCTGATACAAAGCCTTACCAAAAACACTTGAAACCCACTCACTCCACAGCACTCTATAAAAATCTAACAGCTTGTTGTGAGCAATGGTAAATAACCAAATTTCTACAAATTATGTTTGGCATTGCTCTACCCAAGTGGAACCACCATAGCCCAAAATTCCTTCCCTTGGTCCCTGTATATCCATCTCAGAAAATAACCCCAGATTTACACCATGCCTCTAGATTCAGATTTGTTCCTCCATTATTTCCAGCTTCCTATCTCCCTACCTATTTCCATTCTCCAATCCCACTTCAAAATACTCTCTGCCTCCTTCCATGTCCTTAACTACCAGCTAGAAATAATTTGTTCAAAAGCCATTTTTCCAGGTTTATTCTATTCCACGCATACTAATAGTCAGCAGACTATCACGCAACTGCAGCCTGTTGAGTTCATTTGAGGGAGCCTTTCCCCTGCTGTCTGGTTCATCAGCTCTGTACCTCTTCTCTAACATTTCTTCTTAATTACAGAATTTTAAAAACTTTGTAACTTCTGCTTGACAAAATCTGCTCAAGTACTTTAAAAGTTTCTGAGGAAAAGGCATACAACTTAAATGCATAATCTACTCCTTTAGAAACCTAGCCTACAAGCAAATACTGTCTGCTCAATATTTCAGAGTAATTTCCACATAACTTACAGCTGAACCACATTTATTTCCCCTTCTCCAGTGTTTCTTTGCTTTTAGGATTTAATTTTGTTTTTTGCATTTTGGGAGTTTAATTCTCTTGTTCAGTAGAGGCAAAGAACTTCACAGCTCTCAAATTTTGTCTTTAAATGTTCCCATAACATTAAAGCCAGAATGTATTTACCATTAAGGATATCCTCAAAACCAATGCATTCATCATTTCCCCTCAAAATGTCCATTGCTATGTTTGAGCTGTGAAGAAATGGGAGACGCTGGACCTGTAAAAAGAATTCAAGCAAGAGTTCAAGTTTCTGCAAGTCTGAAATTGAAAGGGTTCATATTTGGATTTCTCAGTCTGAAGTGACTGAGGAAAGTCAACGGGCAGAACAAACAACAATGAAATAAGAGAACTGCTGGCACACAAACACCACCATCTTCTGATTATCTGTTTGAAAAGAACACCCTTCTAATAGATTTTAGCTTTCACTGCAGTGTAGCTACTACAGCAAATATTGCACTTTAAAAAATAAAGAAATACTTTCTTTCTCCTCTGTAAAGCTCCTCTATCATAAAGCTGGGGTGGTTCACTGCAAACCTCCACACCCTGAGGTCAGCACTGGGCAACTGATGTATACTGCAGTATTTGGAAACTACATTCTAAGCCTCCATCTCTGACACAGGCCAGGAATGTAAGTGAAAGACCTATATCAATTTTCACATTCAAACATAATCCTCCTTTTAATTAATTACATCTCTGATCTCAACCAATTCTTAAACTTTAAGTCTACTCCCAGTTACTTTCACTCTTCTGTACCTTTCACCCACAGTATTTCCAAAAAAATTTCAAGTGGCACACAGAATTCAGAGCATAAATATTCTGAGAATGCATTTACTACTACTATAGATACTTCAGTTAAACCACAAGAAAACTTGTATACCCAACAAGAATCTGGAAGTGAAAAACCTTCTGATCACTGTATTTCCCCCACCCATCTCCCAAAACCACCTCTGGAGACAGACTAACAGGATATCTTCACCTCCCTCATTCTCTGCAATGTGCTAACGTATGTTAAGAAAAAGATTCCTTAAGACAGCATAGCTGAGACCAAGGGATGTTTTCATATGTCACATCGTGACTTTCACATCTTCAGGACCAGTAACTTCTGCCAAGTTTAATGCAGCTCACTATCGTTTAGTAGCACCTGATCACTCACAGGGAGTACAAAATTGCTCTAACTCACTTGGCAAACCTCTTAGTAGCTTGACAACCTTCAAGACAAAAAAGTTTACTAGGACCAATGAGTTTTCCGTTTCCCCTTTCTCCAGCTACCCTCAATCCTAGGAGCAAAGAAGGAAAAGGAGACAGACTCAGCTTCTCAATTAAGAGTTAAAACCTTTAAACTTAACTCCCTGGAGACCTCCCTTGATCTTACAACAAAGGCTGCAGAAAAATACGCACCTAGCAAATTCTCTGTTTCAGGTTTCACATTAACTCTGTATCTACTCCCAAACCACAACCTGCTTCAGACCTCCAAGCTTCTTTTCCCTACAGGTGCAGAGATTCCTTCCCATGAAGGTCATACATTCCACAGGGGAGATAATACTCAATTAATACTCAATTCCTCCTGCTTTTTTCTGAAGGCTTACAGGAAGCTAGTCCACAGAAAAGCTAGAGCAGTTACCACTTCACCAAATAACCAATACAAGAACAGCAACTAAAAGGCTTTAGCATATTGAGTGTACTAAAAACTAATAATTGCACTGTTTGGTTCATTGTTTTTAACAGCAGGTTTTTTAACAGTGAATTAATTTCTTTTGGAAACATAAGATATCTCAACAAAGAAAGATGTGTCTCTGAAAGCATGTTCCAAGATAAAAATTTTTTCATATGGCTTAAGTTACACCAGTTGAATAAAAATGCCTACCTGTTTCACTGCTCTGAATTCCATCTGGAGCTTTAAAGGTGCATGGATTCCTTGAACATTTCTCAGCGTGGCAAAGTTTGTTTTATCTTGATTTAATTGGAACTGTCACAAACAATATTGATTTTTACTTTAGAAGAAGTTATTTTAAGGTACAGCCATAGAAGAAATTTGTGACATACTGCTTAAAAGAACCTGCTACCTAAATTTGTATGTAAAAATTCAGCGATACCATCAAACATGTCCCAAGTGCACAGGAAAGAGTGATGCAGTAAGATTTATTCTATGAAGCTGAAATTGGTTTTTGCTGGATTTTATTCCAAATTAATAGCAGCAATTTTCTTTTGTTATTTTTGATCATCAGGACATGTAACACCAGCAAGTGGTATAGTTTTGCACTACTTTACTACAATATTGGATAAATAGGAAGCTAAGTCCAGTTTAAAGATCACAAAAGCCAATTTGATGTCATTGTTAGTCATCAAAGACTACTTGAAAACACTTGATGCACTTCTTTTCTGATCAAGCAGGAAAACAGAGCACTTATGATTGTGAAAAACAAATGAAGACTCATATTTTTACCAACTGCTCTCAAACTAATCAGTAAGACAAAGAAAATCTATTTAGTAGAAGCTTTTTAAAGAAAAAGTGCTCGCTCATGTATAATGGAGTACAAAGAAGTAGGTTATCCTTAATGTTAAACTTCAGCTTAAATAATCAAAAAAATCCAAATCTCTCATTTTAAAATCTGTACTCCATCACCATGATAAAAGCCTATTATTGTGAGAACATCATATTTATGAGAAGGGATCTCAAAATCCAACAGAAATGTACAAGTCAAAAACATAACAAGCATTTTCCTTGTAACAATCTATATTGAATGCTCTTCAAAAGTTAGCAGAAAATGCTATTTATATGTCTCATCCTAATTTTATATTTCTGGTTACATTATTTTTCCATTTCTTTTATTTTATAGAGATAAGGATTTCTGGATAGCAGAAACATTTGGTTTCTACTAGTGCTACCTGAAAAACCTTTCTAACATTCATAGCATCAAAAAAAGCTATAACTAACTCATGCTAAGTTAAGTCTTTTCCCATTCAAATGTACATGAAAATAATTCTTAAACTGGCCTTAAACTTACAGAAAAATTAACCAAATGTGGGAGAAACAATTTAAAATATTCACATACTTCTTAGGGGACCACATGGCCTGTTTTAATTATTTCTGTACATGTTTGTCTCTTTAGCATGTGATCTTTTAATTATGCAGGTTTTGTATGGCAAGAACAGAGTTAAAAACTCAGTTATAGCAATCGGTTAAAAAAAAAATCAATTGACAAATAGCTCTGAGACATTTATAGTATTTATAAATAACCTCACAAAATTGATCATCCTTTTAACGCAAGGCAACACTAACACTGGCTAAAATTAGAATATATTAGACATTACTGTCAGAGCTTGTTCTGTAATGTCCTTAGCAATTTGGAACATTCTATCAAACTAATGTCTTTGCTTCCGGATAGTTTGATACATCCTATCTTCTGCCCTGACAAAAGAGGTACCAGAGACATTCAGTTCAATCCGCAAGTCTGGTCTCCCTCTACCTTCCACAGACCCCTTGTAACGGTCCATCAGTGATGACTGAGCCAGACAAGATTGCAAACACTTATGACAAACTGTAGGTGTAAAAAGTCTAGATGGGATCAAGCAATTTCTGGAAAAATATGCAAGTGTTCACAGGCTGAAAAGTGTGAAAATGAAGATACATGTAAGCCTACAGACAAAATGGGAGGATCAGCCTTCATCAGGTGCCAGGTGAGACCCTGGCCTACCTATGGAGGCTGCACACACCCTTTTAGATGACTAAACCTGACCACACCAGCCCCTCCCTGGAAGCCTGCTTATACATTTGAAGTGGTGAGAGATATAAGTAAGAGATTAATATTAAACAGACTAGCAGACAATGTTATTTGTAAAAATAAAATGTTACAATTGTTGAACATCTTCATTCTCTTAAAGACAACACCAGCTCACTACTTTTTACTGCGCAAGCAGTCCAGATAACCATTGTTAAATTAAATTCGTAATTAGTTAAGAGTGAAGATGGCTACATCATGCTTACATTCTTTTCTGTCTGCTCCAGTGGGTGGCTGGGTAACAATTCATTTTTCACGCTTGTAAAGCTAGAAGAACATGTAGAAAAGACATTAATTTCAAATTAAATGGGATACAGTTTTTTAAGTTGCATTCCAAACCCAATCTCAGACACAAACACCAGCCCACAGAGACAAACAACTAGCAAATTCTGAATTACAGGGAAAAAAAAAGTGAAGCAGGAAGTAAAACCTCTAACTACAGGACTACCAGAAGAAACAGTTTCAGACATCCTTTATGCTTGACAAAACAATGTGTTTTTCTTCCTTGACTCCTCTCAGAAAGAGATGCAAATATTAATAAATGAAATTACAGATTTAATTTCGTCCAAGCTACACTGTATCTTATTTTGAAGTCTCCAAGCTTTTGCATTGGAATATTACACACACCTTTCCTCCAAGGCCAGCTGTATGGCATTTTAAACTCCATTAACTGATTTTGGATTCATTATCCAAGACAGAGACATATGTTTTACACTCATGTAAAAATGGCAAACTCCAAACTATTTTTATTATATTACTTTTGGGTTTTGTCCCAATGCTGAAATAAACCATTTCCCAGTGTTATGGCACACTTATATAAATGTATATTAAAACTATCAAATATTTCACAATTATCAATACTTTGCTGTTTCTTTTCTAAAGAACAGCATCACGGAGGCAAAAGCTCTTGCAAGAAACTTCTGTAAAAAGCCAACATTTGACATGGACTGAAGTTCAACAGTGTCTATGACACAGCTCAGCAACCAGAAGTAAACCGTACCCTCTGCGCAGAAGATCATGACCTTCAAAAAGCCCTGAAGCTGAAACGTCTGTAAACGAGATACTATCCTTCAACAGAGAAGCAGTGCCTCTGGAATTCTGGAACAAAAAGAAAAAAAAAAAANGATTACTTCAACAGAACCAGACCACTTTTTTATGGGCCATTAGGCCAGGAAAATAAAAGGACATGCTCAAAGACTCCTTAAAGTACTCCTGGACAAGCCCTAAACTTCAGAGTTTCTTTAAAATAGAGGCAAAACGAAACCACACACAAACACCCCAAAACATAGACCCCACACTACTACAGAATTCTTTCAGAGAGTCCAATAAAAACTAAAGATTCTCACAACACAATTTTTCGACCTGGCTGACCCAGATCATATTAATTTCACAATTACCCCGTTTGTTCCCACCCTGGGCTACAGGGATGGAAAGGAAAGAGGCAAGTCCTGACAGCTGACAGGACAGAAAGAAGATGTCTGAGCATTCCTTCATGTACTGCAATACTGACACAATTATGATCAAATTTAGCCATGGTTTGAGGCTGCCATAAGAAGGACAAGGTGTATTCAAGCAGTCTAGTATGCCAGTTAACTGAAAGGACACAGGAAAATAGCAACCTGTAGTGGATCACCAAAAGTCCACAGACTTACTAAGTACTGCTTACTAGCAACCTAGGCCACTAATTTCACTCTAGCCTACCCCATTTTATTGAAGTGATTTTAGGACTGATCATAAAAGTTGCTCCACCAATAGGGCAATGTCTAATAAACAGCAGGAGGTGACAGCAATAATCTCTGGAAGGTGACAGTGATGAGCAGCTCAGTGCAAGGGTTTCCTCCAGCAGCACTTGTCAGATGCAACAGAAAACTCGTGCTTACAGTTAAGATCTTTTGTACCAACATATCTCAGTAACAGGAGAGGGATAAGACAGCCCTAACATGCCTGTTGCTACATGAAGCATCTGCCAATTTACACACTCAGCACTGACCAGACCTTTGTGAGACTGCTGAAAATGAAAGCAATAAAGAGATACGGTACCTGGGGGACGCGGTAAGAGGGAAGGTCAAAGTTAAAGTCACGGAGAAAACCATGAAACACTCCCCAAAAGCAACACTCTCGAGTGACACCAGTGCCCGGCCCGCCTGAGGCGGCCCACCGCGGAGGGCCGAGGCGTGACCTCCCTCCCCGAGAGCTGCGCCGCACGAAGCCGCAGGCTGCGGGAGGATGGGGGCCGCCGGAGCTCCCCGTCCCGCCCCGCTGCCAGGGAAGGGCTTTAACCACAGCCGCCATGCGCGCCTCCCAGACCCTCGCGCCCATGTGGAAGCCCGCCACGGCCACGCCGGACCCCCATGACTCAGCACGGCCCCAGGGCTCCGGGGACGCCGAGAGGGTGTGGGGAGGGGGGGGCTGGCGGAGGCGGCGGGGCGGGAGGGCCGGTCAGGTCCGGTCCGGTCCGCTCCGGTCCGGTCCGGCGCGAGGACATCCCCGCCCGGCCGGCGGGCCGGCGCCGTCACCCGCACTCACCATCTTGAGCCCCCGACGCGCGCAGCCACTTCCGCCGCCGCTCCCGCTCAGTTCCGCTACGCCCTCCGCGTGCGTCACCGCGCGCGGGGCGGGGCCGCGCGGGGGGAAGCCGGGGGTGCTGGGGGAGCGGTGGCTGATGGCGGCTGTCACGGCTGGGGCGGTGTGAGGGACGAAGAGTTCGTGCCCCGGCCTGTGCCCTCGTGGGCCATGGCTTCCCTGCGGACGGGACTGTGTCTAGTAGACTGAACGCGCTGTTCACAGTAGCACGGAATCGGTTAGGTTGGAAAAGACCTGTGAGACTGGTGAGTCTAACCTATGAGCGAACACCACCAATGTCAATGACACCATGCACTGCCATGACCGTACCACATCCAGTCCTTCCTTAAACAACTCCAGAGATGGTGACTCCACCACCTCCCTGGGAAGGCCCTTACAGTGTTAAATCACCCTTTCTGTGAGGAAATGCTCCTCATGTCCAACCTGAACCTTTCGTGACAAAACTTGAGACCATTTCCTTTCATCATGTTGCTTGTTACCTGGGAGAAGAGGCTGACCCCCACCTGGGTACACCCTCCGGTAAGGTAGTTTTAGAGAGCAATAAGGTCACGCCTGAGCCTCCTCCCTGCTAAAACTTCAGGCCGTTCCCACATGCCGGCAAAGCCCAACTATCTTGGCACCACCGTGGCCCCAAGGAGGAGCTGAAGTTGACTAACACCTTCCCGTAGCAGACCAGGGCAGCCATGTCTGTGGTGTCTCGTGTGGGGAGCTTTTCTTGGTCAAACCTATCCTGTCATGCTCTGCCTCAGGCAGCAAAAGCTGCTTGGTTGACACCGACAGCATCGCAGTGCTGCCAGCCTGAGGTGGTGAAGCCAGGCAGTGATGCTTCCAGAGAGTTTTCCACATATTTCAATGCACAGCTCCACATGTGTATCTGGGATATCGATTTTATATATTTCTTTTGAGACCTGTAGCTCATTCAACCCTTTAATCTTTTAATTTGGATTACCCTTAGTAACCCAAATTGACCTGTTTTTGCAAACGCCATCTCTTTCTCTCTCTGTCTTTCTCTCTCTCTCTCTCTCTCTCTCACACACACATATACACATACACAGAGAGGCAATATATAAGTAGGAATTTTATATATGTTTTAATGGCACTCAGACTTGTAAAAAAAAAGACTGAAAAATTAATACAATTTATACTCCGTTTTCCTCTTTCTTGGGCAAAATCTATATATCTTTTAAATCCCTCCCCCCCGCCCCCCCCCAAACCCCTACAGTCTTGACCCAAGTTCTGGCCCTTTGTATTTAAGTCTTAAGTTTAAAGCAAAAACTTCAAAAGAATGAGAATGGAGGACTGAAGTTTTTAAAATAATTTTTAGGAAAATGAGTATCACAAAGGTTTCTCTGATCTTATAATTATAATGGGTACTTGGTTATCTTGGTTATTGTGGTGCTGGATTCAGTATTATAGAATAGATGTGAATACAAAAAACAAATCAAGTTCCTGTTTAACTGCAGCTTGCAGAAAGCTAGGTTTTGTCACTAAATGTATTTATTTATTGACTGAGTTTGTTGATCAGGATATGACTGTAGAGATGAAACATCTAACTTTCAAAGTGACTCTTGCAGGACACAGACAGGATGCAATGACTCCATGTACATTTTTTACTTCACTGCGATCTACAGTCTAGGCTGCATAACATAAAAGGACATACATTGCAAGAAAGAACTGGTTTTCCTTTAGAGGCTTTCACACTAGGGAAAACTTCCAGACATAAACAATAAAGCACACATGTATTTTTCTCATCAGATTAACAAGTATTTAAAATTGGAGTGAGGCTTGATTTCTTTCACAACCAACTTTGCTTTAATGATTTTACAGTGAGCATCTCAGCAGTGGGTGATTGGGTGCCTTTCTGCAGCCCCACTGCAAGTAACAAGGAGTTACATGAGCAATTGTCAGGCTGACCAAAGCTCGATCAGAAATGAGAGCCCGTGGTGAACGATGAGCACTTTGACTGCTCAGAAGCAGTGGGTATGGCTGCTCTGCGTGTTGCAGGTGATTTCAAGGCTGCCACCAGCACCGGTGTCAGCAGAGTGCAGGCAGGACCCCACAGGCACTGCACCAGGCACAGCAGCCCCGGCACACAGCGCCCTGTGTGCTGAAGCATCCCTGCCGGGAGCACTGCTGGCTGCAGGGCTGGATACTCTGCCTGAAGGCATCTCTCTGACAGATGGTGGTAGCACGATAGAAAGAGAGATGCAGTGACTGCAATTGCTAAATTGCCTGGGGACACTCTTTTAAGAGGATGTGGACACCTTGAAATTAGTGTGACAATAACTGTAGCTGCTCTAAATTGGTTACTTCTGTAAAGTTAGGATGATGAATTTCACATTGCCTCTAGAGATAAACTCCAAAATTTTTTTTTTTTTGAGAATTTTTTCATTGTTTTGTGTAGAGGAGGTCTGAAATGTATGACTGTTTCAAGTATTTTTTGGATATTCTTTTATGGCAGCATTTTTGGAATGTCAAATCAGGTCTTTTTGGTTTAGCTGTGGGACTTCACTGAAGAGTCAAGCTATCCTTAGACTTTTATCTTTTAGAAATGAGGAAAATGTTTACTCTTTTTTAAAAAAATGATACTGTTCAAATGGTCTTTTATCAGTTAAATTGGTATTAAAACCCAAAAAAAACCCCATTAAACAAAGTTTAGACAGCCTGACCTAAAGCAGATTCTGGTTTCAGTTACTTAGCTTTCTCTTGCCTGGATCCCAGCATGGCATTATTTTGTGGGAGGTCTGTACCTTTCCCACTGAAGCCTCTGGAAGAAAGATGGATTCAAAAATTGTCACACAGAAGCACAACTTTAGCTCAAAACCTGCTTTAACACAGCAGTAGAGTTCCCAGAAGAGAGCTGACTTCCACAGATCCCCTCTTCCATGGGTAGAGGAGGCTGATACGGGGCAGTCTTTGCTGCCTAACTCTAAACCTAATCCTAAAAATTTTTCAGTGTGTGTGTTAATATGTCCTGATTTTCCACTAAATTAAGTTGTACTTTTTACCCTTCTTATTCCCAGAGCTTTGTTGTGCGCAAGGGCCGAAAGATAGAAATAACTATTGATTTACACCATCACTCCTACTAAATAGTAGCAAAAGGAGTATGTTCTTCAAGGAAACTTGTCTTTGTATCCATGTTTTTTAATATTGATGGAGGTTTGTCACTTTTCAAAATATAATTCCTTTATATCAGTGTCAGCAATCTGTTCTGACTACCTGAACTTCTATCAGAAGAAAACCTTTATCCTGTGGGACTGGGAAACTCTTTCACTTGTTTCTGTCAACAGCCAGTTATAACTTGTTAAAGTGAAAGTACTTTATATTTGTTTTTAATCAAATCAAATAAACACATTTTCTTTGATCTTTAAGAACTCCTTTCTTGTTAACTTGCTTTATACTTTCATGTTTTGGCACTCATTGTAAATCTAATTATTTAAAAAGTTATTTTGTTTTACATTATTAAACCTTTTCTGAATTTAAAATAAAAAGGGGCATGTTTTGTTAAAGATTAAAAATAAATTTCACACAAAACTGCATAATGTAGCAAAGATAATAACATGTAGGCGTCAGAGTGTTCCAAAACAAGACTCTCTAGGGGCTCTTCTGAACACATGGCTTCGTTAAAACCATGTTCTGAAAGGGCTCAGGAAACCCCTGTCTCTGACCCACCCTTTCCTGAAGCTGGTGAAAGTATTTAGAAAAAAGCTACTGTTGCAGGGACACAAAAAAACCCCCCAAAAACCCACCAAAACAACAACAACAACAACAACAACAACAAAACAAAAAAAAACCAAAAAAACCNAAAAAAAAAAAAAAAAAAAAAAAAAAAAAAAAAAAAAAACCACCCTAAAACCACACCAAAGCAAACAAAAAACCAAACAAACCCCACATACTGCTGAAGGAGATTATTTTTTCCAGTTTGTTTACCAGCAAACTCTATAGTTTGTAGGATCTTCTTTAGTCAAAACTTTCCCATTCTCATGGTTCAAAAGCAGCAAGCAGTCCAATAGGTGACCAGAAAGAGAACATTGGGATCTCTATATGAATGTGGACTTTTTTAACATGCTGTAGCATCTAGTGGGGAAGTAATACTAACAATCCCTCATTTTGTTATTTGATTTATAAGTAATCAGTGAAATTTAAGTGAAAAGATAATATATCTGTATAAGTCTCTTCAGTTCCTTTTTTGGTAAGTCAGACAGTTGTTTTTTGATCCAAATAATGTACTTGGATTAAAAAGGAGTCCTTGTTCTCTAGAAGTGATGGCTTGTTTTGTAGCTTGTCAGTGTTTTTGTAAGTCTAGGGCAACTTTATTTGTATTAATCCATTGTTTGTACTCTACGAATGTGGGCTTCCCTGCGCGCTTTGTGCAGACTCCGAAAAGCAGGATGCTGCACTGGGAGAGACGGTCACTAGAGGATGCTCGGTACCCGAACACGCCGCGCCCGCCTCCCTCAGCGCCCCCCAGCTGCCTCTGTTCAGCCTCACTTAGATGCACCTGGCTGGGTTTGAGTACTTTTTGACTCGCAGTGTGAGAATTATGAAGAAATAAGGTCAAAAGATAAAAAGCAAGGTATGTACAACAGCTGAAGCTATGTAGGCAGTACTTGACAGAATGCTGCTAGGCTAATTTCCCAGTTAATGGATTGATAACTATTTTCAGTAAGCTCTATTACCTCCTTGTGACAATATTAAACTAATCCTTCAGCCTGAGTCCAACGTTTAACCAGTCCAGTGTTCACATAGTCAGGACCTCACTGCTGAGGCCTGAAACCAGATCACTCATGAGAATTCAAAGGAAAATATTTTTGTCTTTACCCTCAGTCTGGAGTGATTTGTCTCCCAGAAGCATGCTCATTCTGAACATTTAGGTGAGACTAAGAGCACATTTCCTGTGAGTGTTTGCCTATGGGAAACCTTGAATTTAATTAATGGTAGTCACAGATGAAAGAACTGAATGGAACATTGCTTCCTAGTCCTGCTACTGTGCAGGAAAAAAAAAATCCCACAAGAGTTTGCCAAAATGCCTAGCAGCAAAAGGGGAGTCTGAGACTGCTCTGACTCATAGCCAAATCCATTAAGCAGCTAAGTAACCAGAAGTCACCTTAATTTCCTCCTATGGCTGAATACAATAAATAAACCCAAAATCACAAAACAGGAAAACTGGCATTCTGCACAGAAAACAGGCATTTTCAGCAAAAGTATGTGCATCACTAAGAATATTTTTTCTTTTCCCTCTAAGAAACTGTCAATCAAAAATTTTCTCCATGTTCATTTTCTCTTATTTTAAAAACGAAATTGTGACCAAGTTTCTGATCCAGCCACAATGTGCTACTTAAGAATTAGGCACACAGATATCATGGTGATGTCTGGCTTAGAAATAGTTAAGGCTTGAATCTACAAAGGCAATTATGTGTGGAACTCCTCAGGATGTGAGCCAGCCAGTGCCTAGGTTTAGCCAGCAAAATCAGAAATAGGACTAGAGCCTCTCCAGCATTGGCCAGGCTTGGGCTTAGGTTTAAATGTGATGACTCATTTCTGACAGAAAGATGCAGTTTGCTTGCTTCTAGGTAGACAGAGTTTGTAGCTTACAGTAAGCTCACGTGCAAGCTCTGACACTCTTAGAGGGCTTGCTTACAGAGAGTTCCACACAGGTGCAGTGATCCCACAGACTGGAGAACAGAGTTCACTGAAGGAGCAAAAAACAACATTGTTTTTGCAATGGAAAGCTATTGCACTGTTTCTGCAGGAGAAGCTTTTATTGCATTCAACAGTACTATATTGTAAAGGGTATAGGATGGTAGTTAATTGTTTCTAAGAAGAAAACAATGTATCACAATTTTTTTTTTTAAACTATGAGTATACATTTTCCATGGATGATTTTATTCACACTTCCTTACTGCAGGTTTTCCACCCAATGGGCTTAACTGGTTTTGCTCTTCATATTGCATCTCTTAATTCTGAGTCTTTACAGCTACCTGTTCTATGGCATGAATTACTTTTGTGTTATATGTGTCATACCAACAGCTTAAGTCATGTTCCTGGCTCCAGTTTATTGCCAAGAGATGCTGATCCTGTGTTGCTGGAGCTTTGTTACAATGAGATTTCCTATTCAGTTTATATCGCATCATGCTTGTGACAGAAACTGTCAGTAAATTCAAAGAGTGGCAGTTTCATACTTATTAAGTAAATAATGTTGCAGCAAAGAGCCAATGCAAGCTTTTTGCACAAAGTTATTGAAGCACATACCATTACAAAGTTGTAGAAGGTTTTGTATTTAACGTACTGAACTAAAACTAAAGAGAAAGGAAACAAATTAAGATAATGCCACTGGGTAAATTTTCTATTTTTATCTCTATTTTTGCAAAGGAAGATTGTGGATCAGCTTCAGAGTGACCTTCAATGGAAGAGAAAGAGAAGAGAGAAAGAGAAGAGAGAAAGCGAGAAAGAAAGCGAGAAAGAAAGCGAGAAAGAAAGAGAAAGAGAAAGAGAGAGAGAGAGAGAGAGAGNAGGAAAGAATTTAAATTATTCAGTTTAGGCTGGAACAAAGAAAATGCAAATTAACTGTGAAAACTTATGTGGCCACTTCTTCTGAAGGACTTTTTTAAATTGTGAAAGATTACCAGAAAAACAAACCCTAAGCCATTTATTCAAAGAAGTAAACAGTTCTGAAAGGGTTTGGGAAATATATACAGTGGACATTTCAAGACAGACTGTCATATCCTCCTCTGAGAGTAAATTTTCATGAATACCTTTGAGGAGAAGGATCAGAGTGGGCAGATCAAAGCAATACAGAAGCTCAAGGGAGACGAGGAGGGGGAAGGAGGTCAACATTTGGATTCAAGGGCTCCTCTTGGCTTACTGAGTCCTGTCCAGTGATGTTACAAAGACCCATGCTGTATAATTATTTTCATAACATCTTAATAAACTTGAATATTAAATTAACTTGATCTCACTCCTTTTCCTTCTCCCCTGACTGTTCTTATTATGAGAAATTGTGCTTGAACCTCATTGTTCTGGTCATGAGATCTTCATGTCTGGACAGAAATTGTTCAGAGTCAGTTTATACCTATTCGTTCTGCTGGCTTTAAGCTCACATGGTTCTTTCTCCATGACGTGGACATGAAAACTGTCATCTGTTCCTTTGATAATTCCAACAACCCTTCCCAGAACAAGCTCCAGTTTTACATTCTGGAACACTTTTGCAGAGTGCTTCATATGGGGTCACATCAGTGCATACACAGCTACAGTAATACAATTCTTCTCATATAGTTTAGGATCACATTTGGGGGTTTTTTTATAATTGCTTCATACTGGTGCTTCATAGGATACTCTCAGGCGTTCTCTTTATCTCAGATGTTTGATTGGCAAGCACTTAGTTTGCTGTGGGAAGTCTTTTTAAATCTCTAGTCAAAGATCTTGTTTTTCTCTGTTAAATTTCTGTTATGTTCATGTAACTCATATATGATTAGTCTGATGTTCCTCTGGTCTTAGACCTTATGACTTTCTGGGTTGCTATTACTTTAATTAATGTATTTCTATTTCTTGAGAGACCATCAGCTATGGAAATATGAAATAAGACTGATCCTAAAAATAGATCCCAAGGAACTCCAATATATGCTGAATCATTGCATTTCAAGGCATTTCATCGTAGCAAAGTTCTATTCAAATTTCAATTCTACCATTACCACACTCCTTCTCAATCTTAAATATATTCCCTTGTAACATTGTATCAAGTACTAAATTAAAATGATGCTAGATGAGAGTTGTACTTTACTATTTTGAAAACTTCCTTTTCACAGTCAAGGAAGGATATTTTATTGCTATGACACAGCCATCTCTTGAAAACTGACATTTTTTTCAGTCTGTGTTATTTTCCAATTACCCAATGCCTAATTACACTCTCCTTCAAAGTTTGTTATAAAATTATGCATATTGTTATAACCAGATTATTGACTCTACTGTTATGCAAAATACTCCTTCCCTCTCTTTCCTAAATAAAGCTCCTAAGTGTAGCATGAACTAACAGATAAACAAATATTTGTAAGATTTATTGAAAACCCTTATTGTAAGATTTGTGATTGCTATGCTGATTCTTTGAGAACTGAGGATGAAAATCACCTGAGCTATGACATTTTGGTTATCTGGCTCTTAAAAATCTTCTGCCACCTTGGAAATAGACATTTCTAGTTCTACACATTTCTTCAAAATTTCCATTCAGTCTTGCTGTGATGTTGTACCTTCTCATTCTGCTTGAAAACTGAGGGAAAATACTCATTTTTGGTGGCTCTGCCCTGGCTAGAAATTGGATTCACACCAAATTTCAAGAACAGCTATACCTGCAGTAAAATGATGATTATTATTTTTTCCAAATTTTATTTTCCCTCTAGATTCCTACTAAAGCTGATTGCAGTAAAAGCTATAGGTCTTGGCTTTTCTTTGGGAATAGCATGCTGACCATCCTGAAAAGATAAAAAAAATCCTTTGAAAAAGAGAGGAAGGAAGAGTGTCTGGAGCCTTCTCCTCTGGGATATTTATGTCTAAAGAGCATAAATAAGGATCATACCCTAAATGATGTGCTGGATTGTAGCTTCTCAGTGCATAAGATTTGGCTAAACGAGGCCAGATTTTTCTTCTTGTAGTAGAGAGGGAACATGTAGATCTGCTCTGTGTCCAAGAGAAACAACCTACTTTTCATTATATATTGAAAAATAGTACTGAGATTGGGTGATAAGCTGTTTCAACGATTCTCTCTCTTAGAATGGTACATATGTTTAAATATGTTTCTATTCTGTCTTATTTAATACCCATTTTTATGAATACAAGACTAAAGCATCTCACCATACAGATGCAATAATGACACTGTGCCAGTGTTGGTCCCAAGAATTCTTAAAACAAAATATATCCATTGTGTTTCCAAAACTCTAAAGATCATAATTTTTCCAATCTTTATATAAAGAAACAATTGTAGGCATCAAGTGCACTTAGCATTTTGCATTACTCTTATTTAGCTCAGCCTGCCAACACGTTTTGTTTATTCCCTGAAGCAGTGCTCCAATCCAGCCTAAAATATGTGCTTCTGCATATTCCTGGGTGGTTTTCAAAGACAGAATGAAAATGGCAGTCCTTCTTTGGGACACGTTCCTGACTAACTGGAGCCCACCAATTCGTCCATTAATTATGACAGGGTGATTGGGCATTGGAATGGGCTGCCCAGGGAGGTGGTGGAATCACCATCCTGGGATCTGTTTAAAGAAAGACTGGATGTGGCATTTAGTGCCATGGTCTGGTTTAGAAGGTGATGTTTGGTCAAAGGCTGGACTTGGTGATCTCAAAGGTCTTTTCTAACCTAATTGATTCTGTGATCCTAGGATCTCAGCTAGCTTCTTACTAGTCTGGTAGTGAGAGGCTAATGCAATACTCTACTATTCTGTTTCAATGCTACATTTCCCAATGCTTTTTTCTGGCAGTTTTCCTTAAAGCCTGTGAAATTACTTATCCATCATTTCATACCTAATATGCCATGAGCTCATACTTTCTTTAGTCTAATGACAGATATTATGGAAAAAAAAATCTGCAGTTAGTTGATATCTTCATCTGCTCTGCCTCCAGTGACAACTCACACATGTTGTAAGGACTGATAACTTACTGAGTCTGGAATCACTGTGGTTTCCCAAAAAGTTGCCCCAGATTCCAGAAGAAGGGAATTCTTCTGAAGGAAGATTACAGAGATAAGGAGCATGAAGTGATGTGTTTGGCCCTCCTTCTAGATACACTTATCTATTATTAGCTACTGTCTGGCATATTTGAACATAGTAAGATGTGAATGTTAGGCTATAAAAAAGAGAAGAGTAAATTTCAGGATTATTTCCCTGTTCAAAGGATTTGATATCTGTCCTATCCCCCACTTCCTTTCCTAGCATTTTAAACCACAAGCTACTAAGTTAAGATAATACATTAGCCTTTGTAATGCTGCAAAAATAATTCTAGTATTTGGTAAATTATGAAGAAAGAAACTCAACCAAAATACATTTATTCAGCAGTTAAAAGCCACAGCAATAATTATGGAATAGAACTCCTTGAACCTCCATCTGTGTTTATTCACAGTAAAATATTAAGAAAACAGAGCTATCTTTTAGCCAAAGGAAGAATGTTATGTGCTTACTGACTGAAACAAGAAAGCTAAAAAAGAGTTTTCCATTGTCTCCCACTCACATGTTTTTCTTGTTTTTCTTAATTTTCCTGTAGTAAAACATAACTTGCTGACTTTGCATGATATGTTATTAAAATTTTGGAAAACATTTCCTATTTTCTGCATGAATTCTGTGAACACAACACTGCCAGATTTTCCTCAAAGCTTTGATGGTCCAGGGAGTCAGTGTCTAAGTATGGAGTCATGGCATGCATTATCAGGTTATCCCTATATTCTTTTACTGTCTTTATCTTTTCCTGAGCACAGAGCCTTTTTCTTCTCTTGCAATGCATACTCCACTTTGACCTTCTTCCTTACTAGCAGTGAAATCCATATTACAGGTGTACTTTAAAGTTGGTTGTTCTTTTCAAGCAGGGGAGAAGCAGGAGAAAAAAACAATAAAGACATAAAGAATTTGCTTCTTGTCATAGGTGAAGATTGTACAAGAAGTAATTTATAACAGACTATAAGCCTTAGTTACAAAGTTTGGAGGTAAGTAATGTTTAGTCCTCTCACCATAGCCTTTTCCTTCCTCTCTAGATCACTGCTCCTTGAAGCTCACAATGTGTCTGCGTTTTCCTAAAAAATCATTGTATCTTCCTCTCCAGGAAGTGGCTTGTTCTTTTATAACAAAGCGAATCTTTGTCCTTTTTAGAGGCCATATATCCTCTGCTGTCTAGGGACAACACCCCTGGACACATCTGTCTAGACATACTAGAGCATGCCTTCCCTCTTCCTATACTGAAGAACCGACACTCCCTTAAAACAGACTTTACAGCAAACTTCTTGTGTCCATGCAGATGCAGAACTGATTTTGAGGGGTATTTGTCCTTACACACATTTGTTTTCATAAACATGCCTGTAAGATCAACCATAATCTTTCGTAAGTAAGTCTGTATGGGTCACTGTTCATCCGTTCTTTCCCATGCTATAAAGCACAAGAAAACAAAATAAAATACATCATGAGGGTTTTTTGAGTAAGCTGGACCCTAATATTTCAAGAATAAAGGACAGCCTATTCATTCCCTGTTGATTCTTTGTGGTCCACTGGTAGGGAATGTGGGGTGTCCTATAAATGCTATTTGATAAAAGCTGAGGCTAGGCACCCTGCTGTTTTTAAGGATCATGCTGAGACAAACTGCTGGTAGGATATGCAAGAGAGCAGATTTGTTTATCCTTATTTCTCCGCTCACATCCCTGAGCACACATGGTTGCTGTTTTTGTTTTGACTAATTTTGACTTTTTTAAATGTGAGAAAAGTGGTTAAAATGAAGTCATTCCTGTCTGAAGCTGGGACTCATGTGAAACAGTGGAAATGCTGACAGGCCTCTGGCTGGAGTGGAGTGAATAGCTGTCCTCCAGGGCTGGCTGCTCTCCTGCCCTCCCAGTCCCATTCATAGCACTGTTGTCAAGGAAGAGGAAGCCAGGCAGTGGCGTAAGAAAGCTTACATGCTTCACACACTCTAGCTCACTGGGATTGCCCAAGACCTTGTAGCAACCCAGAATCTGGTGGAAACTTGCAGTGATATATTTACTTTTCTCAACCACTCAAATCTACCTTATGATTTTCCCAAGAGCCAATCAGTATGGGGTTTAACCACTTTGAATCACTAAATTCATTAAGGTCAAAAGTTCATTAAGGTCTGCTAGCAATGAGAGTGGATTGTGATAATTTTGTGTCCTGGATTTCACTTATCTCAATCTGTGAATACATAGATTTTGCTGCTTTCTTAAGTTAGAAGTCTTTTTCTTCCCATGCAGATTTTCTATTATTTAAAAAAAGTTTTTAAAAAGTTGCTCATTGATATTAGTTATTTCTATTTGTGTAAAATATGCAGGCATCACAATATAAGACAAAGGTCACAGCCTATTAGGTAATGTACACAGAGAGAATGAAAAGATAATTTTTACTGTAAGATGTTTATACTTCAAGCTTCAGAAGAGTCAAGAGATTAATCTTGTAGACCAGCCCTACAACCTTTAATTTTTTGTATCATAGCTGAGGATTTAAAATGCCCTTGGAAATACAGACACATGCTTATAAGAATCTAAGTCAGACTGTGGTAGAAGATATTTATATCATGGGTAGGAAGGCTCTGCATAGGGATCTTGACAGGCTGGATTGATGAGCCAATTGTATGAGGTTCAACAAGACCAAGCACTTGGTCCTCCACTTGGGTCACAACAACCCCATGCAGTGGAAAGCTGCCCAGTGGAAAAGGATGTGGGCATGCTGATCAATGGCAGCTGATCATGACTTAGGTGTGCCCAGATGACCAAGAAGGCGAGTGACTGGCTTGTATCAGCAATGGTGTGGCAAACAGGACCGGGGCAGTGATCATCCCCCTATCCTTGGCACTGGTAAGGCCACACCTTGAATTCTGTGTTCAGTTTGGGCCCCTCACTACAAGATGGACATTGAGATGCTGGAGCATGTCCGGGGAAGGGCAACAGAGCTGAGGAAGAGTCTGGAACAGAAGTCCTGTGAGGAGTAGCTGAGGGAGCTGGGGGTGTTTGGCCTGGAGAAAAGGAGGCTCAAGGGGGACCTTATTGCTCTCTACAACTGCCTGAAAGGAGATTGTAGCCAGGTGGGGGTTGATCTTTTCTCACAGGTAACAAGTGACAGGTCAAGAGGAAATGACCTCCAGTTGGCCAGGGAGGTTTAAATTGAATATTAGGAAAAATTTCTTCACTGAAAGGATTGTCAGACACTGAAAGAGGCTGCCCCAAGGAAGTGGTTGGGTCACAATCCCTGGAAGTATTAGAAAAATGTGTTGATGTGGTACTTGGGGATGTGATACAGTGGTGGAATTGTCAGTGGTGGATTGACGATTGAACTCAATGATTTTGAAGGTCCTTTCAAGCCTAATGACTCTATAATCATCTTAAGCTAACTAAATTAAGTCAGGCTAACTGTAATTCCAGGAGAGGAAGTTTTTAGTAGAGAGAGCTGAGATAGAGCATTCTAGAAGCATGATTAGGAAACTAATATTGGCAGCAGATAAGTTGGTAAATTAATTTGCTTTTGTGACAGCTCCTAACATTTATATCAATGATAAAGTTTTTAGGAGAAGACTTTCACTCCAAGATATATTTTTTTTCTTTTACTGAACTCAAGCATGTGGGTAGAGTTTCACTTTTGCTTCTCTTATATATTGCTTCACCTACTGACTCACCTGGGGAATAATTGCATTGGTATTTGTGGAAAACACACAGACCACCAATTGGAAATACAGAGCATAGTGTCTGCTAAGTGTTGTATGGAAGAAGTCATGTCTCATTTTTGTGGTGATCACAGCATTCAAAGAGTGCAGTGCAAAGAGATTTCTGCTGTTTAAAAACAAAGTTTTTGAGAGATCTGTTGCAAAGATCTCTGTGTTTGTAAGCAGTCAACATACTTGTCTTAGGACAGCTCCAGAGATATTTTTTCCCAAGAATCATTCATATTTAACCCAAGTTTCATTAGAACCACTTGTTTTTCATTCAGAAGTTTATTTCTTGGAAGTCATTGGACAGCTGTATGATTTTAATGATCTAGTTTTTTTAATACAGAAATTACAATGTGGTGTTGTCAATGTATTATTGGCAACAGTGCCAAAAAAACCCATCACCAAGTGCAATTATTAAGACCCTGAGGAAAAGAAAGATCCATCCTATTTTTTAATCTCTTCTGATTAATGCTACATCTGAAGGCTTGAGGAAGAAGTTTTGCATTGTATCTTCCTGGGTGAGACTCTAATAATCAAATGCAGATGTCTACATGATAGATTCCTGGAGCTAAACCTCCCAGCTTGGCTGTCCATGACGCTCTTATGGCACAGCTTGTCTTACAGTTATAAAAGTGATTCAGAACTTAAGGAGATGCATCCTCTCGTTTGCCCTACTGGAATCCACTTGTGCACTTTCTTCAAGTATTATTGAAGGATTCACAAATATCTAAATATTAACAGGTTTATCAATTTACTTAATAAATCAGCAGTTGACTTATAGTAAGATTAAGATATTTGCCCCAAATCAAAAGTCTATTAAAAACGTTGGAAATTATCTCCAATGGTTCCAATCTGGCAGGCTAGACATAACATCCTTCCCATTTTCAAATTATTTGGAACCTGTATATTGGCACTGTATCTCTCTACCTCCTGCAGCTATGTTTCTGTCTTGATTCTGCTTCAGCAATACTTCAAACACATACTTAAATGCTACTGAAACTAAACTGGATTTCATCATGTGTCTTCCTGCATTGTGTTTCTCTCATGATCTTGTAACTAATTGATGTAATAATTCAGTTGAAGGGATCTTAGGACCTTATCTGGCCTAAGCTCACACCCCCATTCCAAATGGAGTCAGCTTTGAAATTACACCATGTAGCTCAGGGCCTTGACTGTCTTTGAGGATGAGGATTCTGCAGCAGCCTCTTCTCCCACCTTGGCACCTAATTAGGAAGATTTTTTCTTATATGTAAAAACAGCTTCTCAGCTGCAACTTGCTTCACTGAGAAGGATCTGTTTTCTATAACCACACATTAATTACTTGTAGACAACAAACAGATCTCTCCTTTGGCTTCTGTTCTCCAAGCTGAGTGGACCCAGTTCTGTCATTCTCACTTCCTCCTATATTATGTAGTCAACACCCTTAAACATTTTGGTAGCCTTTCTGCTAGTCTTGCTCTAGTTTGTCCTTCTTGTACTGAAAATCCCCATACTGGACACAATCTTTTTAGTTTCAAAACTGCATTTGATGATTTATTCATTAGTTTGTTACTGCTTAATGCAACATATTTGTTTATGTATGCCTTCCATTTGTTTATGTGGCTCTGCTGAGCCACAAATTTTTCTCACTAACATTTGTGAAAGGTGCTGAATGCCTTGGGTAAGGGATGTGCTCAGTTGAATTTGGCAAACTCAAATATCTCAGGCAAAAATCAATTTGTAGTGCACCTGTTTTATATTTGGGGATCCATACCAACAAAAAAGGTATGTCTTCATGGTGTAGGTTCAATTTTGAGTGATACAGAATTGCTACAGTGCAGAAGCTGAATTTCAGCCTCTGTCTGTCCTGTCTATCAAAACCTCTACCAATCTGACACAGCACACGTCACTCCTGGAAGGGTCGCCCAGGTTATAATCCAGCCAATGAGATGGTAAGGTGCCTACATTTGAAAACCCCACTTGGTAAAAAGAGAACCACAGAATAAAGTTTCACTTTCTTTCTGCTGCCACCACCACAAGATCTGCTTCTTTGTCTGCTCCCTAGGACCTCCCACCCCACACGTGGTGAAACCCGACGTGATAGATTCAGCCTTCTGAGACCTTTGAATTTAATTATGAGAAACACCTTCTGCTTCAACCAATCTCCAGTGCTTGAGGTATGGGAATATTATCTTTAAAAATTCTGAATAGTTTATGATAAACAAGAACTCTTACAGCTTTTGCAGTGGTCCAAAGACTGTGGATTAGATATATTGGAAGAAAACACCTTAGATTCAAAAACCTTATCCTATAATTATAGGATTATATTATCCTATAATATAGGATAAGGCTAATACCCTTATCCTATATTATACAAATAGCAATGATTTTTCAGCAAAGTAATGAAACTCTGCAAATTAATTTTAAACCTGATTAGAGTTACCAACGGACTGGAATGGGACTGTAGCCCCCCCACTTATCAGAGGCGGTGCTCGGACTCACCGATCCAAACTCCACCACCGAGCCACGCCATCCCAAGCAGTGTTTCAAGTGCCCCGTGCCAGCCTGGGAACACGAATGGCTCAATCCAGTGGGTGCGGCGGGATGGCCATGCGGGAGGGACATGTTTGGGACACGGGGACGTGGAGTGGGCCGGGCAGTGCAGGGAGGACGGCGCGGCCCCAGCAGCAGTGTGGCGAGCTGGAGAACAACCCTGGCCGCGCAGCAAAACCAGCGGCATTTCAAGTGCGTCGTGCTGACCCGGGAACACGGGTGGTGAAATCTGGCAAGCACAGGGGGACCGTGGCACTGACAACGTCGCTTGGCGTGGGCCGGCCGGCCTCCGTGCAGCTGACCTGGCGCAGGGAGAGGTGCCTGAGCATGGCAGTGCCATGGGGGCCCTCGCTGACCTGGTGGGGGGTGCCGCGACCGAGAGATGGGACGGAGCTGTGTGCAGAGTGTCTCCAAGTGGCAGTGTGCCAAGGACCGGGCCAACACCGGTGCCGCCAAGACATTCCAGTGCCGCCGGAGCCCCAGCAAGTTGGCTCCAAGGACAGCAAAGCCCCAGCACGGCCCAGGGAACTGGCATGGCCGAGACAGCTCATCCACCATTGACCACGTGGTTGGATCATGATGCAGTCCGCCACAACCTTCTCAGAACATAACACCACCTTGTTCCCCGCCTCTGAGGGGTGGTGCTATGTCTCCAGACCAGCCTATGGGGGTTGGAACCCCGCCTCAGTCCTCACCTGGGGAGGCCGGGGGTCTAACCCCAACACCGCCTTGGAGAGAAACTGCCCCGCCCTGCACCCCGCCATCACTGACAGCCATGGCTCTGCTAGCTGAAACTGAAAGCCATTATTCAACAGCAACGAACTCCAGCAAAGCTACCTCTGCTGCACTGTCACCTCAGCTGCCACTGCAACATGAACCATCACAGACCTTCCCAGCACCGACAACTCAAGCTCCAACACCTCAAATATTCTGGTCGGAGTTCATTCCTGTCCGTGACCCCATTACATTTTGGACACAGGTTAAAAACTATGCAATTCAGCGTGGGGACATACAAGCAGCTGAGCTAATAAATGCACCTATTTATTCCACATCCTCCGAAATCTGCAACTAAGGATGGGTTTTTGCATTCCCAGTTATAAGGGGTAATGGAGCCACACCAGATAGGCATGCACCTTTTATTTGGCAAATACTTTCTGAACTTCGTCAATTATCTGCCAAACATGGTTTAGCATCTCCAGCTGTTTCCAGTATGCTAAGATATATAACTTCTCAGGAATTAACTCCTCACAATGTAAGGCACGTTGCAAAGTTAATCTGCAACCCTGTGCAATTTCTAATGTTTGAGACAGCATGGAGGTCAATAATCACAGAACAGGAAGCAATAAATGCCAGGCTTCCCTGCAAGACCCCTGCTACAGAGCAGGAGTAGCTGAGTTGATGAGCTCTGCACCTCTGACAGACCCAAATGCACAAGCACAACTTAACTCTTCCATGCTAACCCAAGCAAAAGACCTGTTTATGACAGCCTTGATGAAAGTCACAAACATGTCAGTTCCCACTCAGAGCTACTCCTCCATAAGGCAGCAAGCAAATGAATTATACGTGCAGTTTATAGAATGTTTGCAAGATGCTATGGAGAAACAGATAGCAAATACTGAAGCCAGAAATCAATTGCTACTTCAACTGGCCAAAGACAATGCAAGTGAGGAGTGTAGAAAAATCATAAATGCCATACCCAAAGAAAACCCGTCATTACAGGACATGATTACAGCGTGTTCTAAAGTCGGGACCAGTTCACACAGTATGGACATGCTGACAAACTCCATTGCAGCAGCTGTTAGCATGACACTGCACTGCTACAAATGCGGCAAAAAGGGACATCTGAAGGTAGATTGTCCAGAACAATTCCCATCAAAGGGCACATCCCAAGGGCAAAAGGCTGCATGTAAAGGGTGCAGCAGATGTGGGAGAAAGGGACATACCAA
>VZTR01003054.1:18847-39352 GCA_013400775.1 Chaetops frenatus
AAAAAAAAAAAATTATGCTGTACTTTGGAAATTATGTGGTGACAGACTCATCATGTCTGTGGACCCTATCTAACTAAATATCATTTAGCATGATTGAAGAAGGGAAAAATGCCAAGTCAAAGCAGCATTTTATGAAAACTTTAACAGCTTGCATTGCCTCCAATTAACTGAAAGGAGTATCAGCACCACACTCTGTTTTGTGCACCCACATCCTTCTGTGAGCACTTACTACCTGATGGAGGCTTTTCCCACTTAGATTTGATGTCAAGGAGAAAGTTAGCAATGTTAAAAGGTTTTTTGGGACTACTGTCTTGTTTTATTATTTGTCACTTCTGTTACAACAGTTGAAAATGAAACAGAGTAGTTGCTCTTAAAACCTTCAGTAAAAGATGAGAATGACACTTTATTTAAACCAATCGATCTTTTCCAGTCTCTAGCAGCAGTTGCTTCAGAGGTGAGTGCCAAAAGGTTGTCTGCAGATTATGGGACAGATTTCATGGAGTTGTTTCTGAATCACAAAAATAACAGTGATTTACAGGATTGAAATGCAGGATATGTAAGCCTCTCTTGTGCATTACTCTTTAAAAATCTATATTAATATTCCTCTACATATTTCTCTTTCTTTCTCTTTCTTGCTTTCCTTCTTTCCTTCTTTCCTTCTTTCCTTCTTTCCTTCTTTCCTTCCTTCTTTCTCTCTCTCTCTTTCTTTCTCTCTCTCTTTCTCTCTTTCTTTCTTTTTTTCTTTCTTGCTTTCCTTCTTTCCTTCTTTCCTTCTTTCTTTCTCTCTCTCTCACTCTCTTTCTTTCTCTCTCTCTCTCTTTCTTTCTTTCTTTCCATTATAGCTACTTGATAAAATGTGCGATCATATCAAGAATGCAGGACTACTCTATGCAGTGTCAAAAATCAGCATATAACAGTAACTAGTGGTACCTAAGAACTCTGTTCTCTGAGATGCTTATGACCACATGTCACTTTCCTTACCTTAGCCTCATTTCAGAAGTCATATAATCTTGTTACAATAAGTCTTTTGGAGAGGCAAAATTTACTGATTCAGCCAGAAGACCAGAGTTCAAAGGTTTTTTTTACTTGCAGCTCAGAGCATGAACAAAGGTTCTTGCACTTTCCTGAATCCAGGAGTAAACATACCCTAAATGACACAATTTGTTACTACATGTATGATGAATGTTGACCTCTGATGACTTTTGCAGTAAATAGCAGCAAAAAATGTACAACTCTCTCTGTTCTTACCTATTAGAGCATCAATATTTTCTCCCATCAGGATTATATCAGTTTTTAAAAGCATACCTCAAATCCTGTACTCATTTCTAAAAAATGGAAAAAAGCAGAATTGAAGGAAGAAGATAAGAAGATATTTCTCAATAACTATTCAGACCTCCTGCATTTTGGAATATAGACTGTTCTCAGATAGGAAATAAGTAAATATATCGCAACCAACAAAACTTCCATATTTGACTCAATATTTTCAACAAATGAGCAAGAACAAAACCAAACAAAACGAAACCCAAAACCCCACACCTTTCTGAACAGTATTCAGTGAATAAAATATGGCAAGAAGAAGCCTCTGTGATAGCTAGAATTCTGTCTGTCTAGGTTAGAGATTTGAAGTAGGTGTTGAATACAGCTACTGTAGAATTGAGCTAGCTGTAGAAGATATGGAGAAGGCAAACCAATAAGAGGAAAGACCAATGGGCTATAACCACCAAAGGTCTTGATAAAGCACTGAAGGTGAGAATTTGAACCATGTATTTGGAGTGGAGGTGGTGGTTATATATATTGACTTCATTAAATGAAGCAGTTTTTCTCTAAGAATTTGAAAAAAAAAAATTATACCATGAGAAGGTATAAAGAGCTGTGGGAACTGTTTATTCACGGCTAGCTACACTCACATTACAATGCACCATCTCCATTAGGGCAGTGGGGCATGCTCCACCTGGCAGTCAACATTGTTGACTGATGGACAATGCACATCTGTTCTCAACATTTGTAACTGATGGATAGCAGCATACATCTGTTCCCAACATCTGTAACTACACAGCATCTGGGGTTTTAAAAGGATCCGAGGATGAGCTCCACTGACTTATTAACTATGCAGCTCTTGTGCCATCCCTGTAAAGTTGAAACAGGCATTTCAACATCACCCTAGCCTTAATTTCTATCCTTTAAAAAGAACAGGCCATTCCAGAGTGTGATTTAGTACACCTCAGGTATGGATTGCCTTCTAGAAGTACCTGTTTCTGCTGCCCACAGACAGAGCAAAAAACAACATTCTTCTGACTTAATTTTCTTGGTTATGTATGTGAAGCACACAGGATGAATGTGGCCTCTGTACTGTGCTCAATCAAGTCCAGAAACACAAAGTCTTTAAAATGCAATGAGGTATGAGGCCACAGAGGAATGTTGAGGAGGAGATGTGATTTAATGGTACTGTTCTGGTCTCCTAATTTAGGAGGAATTTTTCTGCAAACGTTCACCTAAGTTCATCTGGAATGATGCTTTAGTGCTGTGAATGCTTTTATATACACCAATAAATGAAACATCCCCATGAGTCACAAGTTCTGTAGATTCTTACATTCTCATTAATTAGAAAAGAGGTCAATTTGATGGATGAGAAGGCGAAATCCTATTTGGTCTCACCACCCACCATCTGAAAAAAAAAAGAACAGGAGATTCAAAGTTCATATTTAAGTATTAAGATTCAGAATACATCTTAATTTAATTGCATATAACATCTAAATAACAAAAAACTCTTGGCTAGAAACAAGATCCTCTTAAATCACTTACAGCTTTGTGTGCTGCAAGCCAGTTCTTGTACAGGTAAAGACACTGTGGACATGAATAAAGATTTATAGATTAGGCCAAAAGAGCACAAAGAAAGACAAAGCTCATGAACCCTCTCCCACACAGAATCTGAACTGCTCAGGTACAAACCATAGGCTAAATCCATCTGATATTCTTGTTTCTATTCATTTGCAGAATAATGGTACTCAGTAACACCAAACACTGACATTGTCCAAGGACAGGAAAAAAAGTCAGTCAAGGAGTCAGGATCTAATTTGTGAAACAATGCAAGTAGTTGGAGATCATACAGAGGGAAGGTGAGGGTCAAAGGGCCAGAGACATTAAATCACAGGCAACTGGGATGTATAGATCCAATTTCAAAGTGACCTTGCACTTAAGCATATATTTTCTTTTGCTCATGCTTAATTATAAACATCAAACCTGTGATGAGAGGTGTGAATGATTTTGCAACAGTCTGTGTGGATTAGTCCAGAAAGGAATTTTTTCATTACTGTACATCTATAGCTCTACTACAAGTAAAATAGGGTGTGAGATAGTAAATTTAAGATTATGAGCAAAATCCAGTCCCTAGGTATGATTTTAGGTGTTTACATACCAATCAGCATGACAGTAAAAATCTCCTGTGCCACAGCTGAGAATCATAGAATCACAGAATATCCTGAGTTAAAAGGGACCCAAAAGGACTATTAAGTCCATCTCCTGGCCCTGCACAGAACAACCCCAAAAATCACACTGTGTGCCTGAGAGTATTGTTCAAGTGCTTCTTGAAGTTCGTCCAGCTTGGTGATGTGACCAATTCCCTGGGGATACTTTTCCAGTGACCAACCACCCTCTGAGTGAAGAAGGTTTTCCTGATATCCAGCCTAAACCCCCTGACACAATTTCAGGCCATTCCCTTGGGTTCTGTCACTGGTCACCAGAGAGAAGAGATCAGACACTCTTCTTCCTTCATTTCAATCCTTGTGAGGAAGCATCCATCCTTGTAAGGAATTTGTAAGTTTCCTCTCTGTCTTCTCTTTCCTAGGCTGTGTTCGTTGACAGTAGCAGCCATGCATTTTTATATGCCATGATGCTCACTTTTGTGTTCCAATCTTATAAATAAAAAGCAAACTCAGTAAAACGTGCAATTCTGCTTCACTAGAAACAAATTTGACACAACTTTGTCCAGACTATCACTTACACCTCTCCACAATAACAGGTTCTGAATAAGACATGCACAACTCAAAAGATCTATTTCCACATCATTAATAACAGCTATAAACCACATATGTCCATTTCTGTTTAAGCAGAATATGTGAGCCCCAATTCAAAAGAGCGTATGCATCAATAACTATGTTGATATCTCAAGTATCAGAGAATTAAAATATCACAAATATTCTAAGTGATGTTACGCAAACCATCCTGCACACACCATTTGTTACACTTGCTCTAATGCCATCACTTCAGGACCTTTTAAAATATCTGAATTGAAACAAAAGTTACATGTCCAAATACCACTAATATTTGCTAAATTATGGCCTATTCCTTCATAGCAACTGAGGTATTACATATATTATACCTCAAAAATCCTAGTCCAATTTTGCTGAATGACAGAATGGTTGAGGTATACACAGACCCCTGCAGATCATCTAATTCAACTCCCAGCATATTCAAAGACCAGGTTGCCCAGGACTAAAGAGGTTTTCAACATCTCTAAAGATGGAAACTATACAAGCTCTCTAGGCTTGAGCACTGCCACAGTAAAAACAAGTGTTTTCTTGTGTTCAGAAGAAATTTCATGTGTTTTGATTTATGATCATTGCCTCTTGCCCTGTCACTGTGTACCACTGACTAAAGTCTGGCTGTCTTCTACTTTCCCTCAAGTTGTGTGCTTATACACATTGATAAGATCCCCTGAGCCTTCTTGTCTGCAGGCTGCTCAGTCTTAGCCCTCTCAGCTTCTTCTTATATGACAGAGAGGCTTCAGTCCCCTACCCACCTCAGTAGCCCTTCCCTAGATTGTCCACTGTATCTCCTTATCTCTCTTGTATGGGGAAGCCCCAAACTGAACCAGTCACTGCACATGTGTCTCAGCTGCACTGACTGGAGGGGAAGACTCACTGTCTTTGGTCTGCTGGCAGGACTCCTCCTAATGCATCTGTTTGCCTTGGACATTGCTGGCTCGTGGGCAACCTGTTGCTGCTAGGACCCTGGGCCCTATTCTGCAAAGCTGCTCTCCAGTCTGTGGGCCCACAGTATGCAATGGTGCATGGACTTTTTCCTCCCTCCGTGCAGGACTGCTGAACTGCATAAGATTTCCATCTGCCCATTCCTTCAGCATGAGTATGTCCCTCTGGAAAACAGTACAAGCATATTGTCTATCAGCCATTCCTCCCAGCTTCGTGTCCTCTGCAAACTGGCCGGCAGCATACTTGATCCCATCACCATCCAGGGCATTAATGAAGGTGTCAAACAGTATCAGAAGAGGTATTGAGCCCTGGGATACAATGCCCATGACTAGGCACCATTTGTGCCAGTGATCTTTCAGCCAGGGAGTTCAGACAGTTTCCTCTCCATATCCCTGGCCACCCAACTTCTCAGAACACCCTATGATTTTAATAGGTTATTTTAGTATTAATATTCATTGTATCTTGCTTTAATTTATCAGAGCTAAATAGCAAAACAATTTGCCTGTTTTCAACCACACAGAGTCTGCTCTGAAAAATCATACTGCCCAGGTGTCAAAAGTCCAGAGTAAGCCCAGGGGATGAAAGATATTATTGACTCATTATGTCTTCCACCTATCTGAACTCATGTCATCACCCCAGCCATGGCAACACACAATTCTAGCCCATCCACGGTCAAGGAAGCAGAATGAGAGGGTGCATTGTAGAAAGAAATCTAACAGCAAAAAATCATCCCATGGTTACAGAAAAGTGATTGTTGTGGTGAGGTGGGACAGCAAGAATATTGTTAACCCAGAACAAATATATTTACCATAACCTGTAGAAGTATAGCAGCGGATAAAGCTGGCCAACAATTTACTGAGCAAAATTCCAACAGGAGTAGAAGTCCTATGATTTAAATCTAGAAATTTGAAATTTCCAAGTCTGAACCTTATACTCCCTTTAGGTATATAAAAAGGAATAGGTCCTACTCTTAGTTAATTAATCTAAACCTAAAATAGACATTTAAGATAGGAGTCAATTTCTGCATAAGCATTTTTGTCTCAATGATTATGAAAAGTCCTTAGGGTGACTAGACTAGCTTAGATGCCCAAATCTTCAGTTCCTAAAGGTAGAAATAATGGAATCCACATTCTGAAAATGCTTTGACTGAGGAAAACAGAGACCTATGGAAGTAGTGCACCTGTACTAATCCACAGAGAAAGAAGTCTTAAAGAGAATAAATGGGTTATTTATGGAGCTTAGTGATCAAGAGTGTGATGATGGAGGTGACAGTGACAGAAGAAAAAGAGGAGGGGTGAAAACAGTCACAGGGCAGAACAGTAGATCACACACACACTTGTAAAGTTGAAACTGGCAGCACTAACAAGAAGATGTCATAATTCCACATCACCTTGCTAAATCAAGCAGGGGGAGGCAAACCCAGGGTGAGAATTTAGGTCAAGATCTAGGAGTCGCAGTCATTAAGGATGTGAGTGGGTAAAACCAGTTTAAAAGGTACATATAAAATGTGATAATGAAATATGTATTAACTTAATTAGGATCATCAGAGACAAATCATTCTCTTTTTTATGTATTTAACTAATCCACATGAATGAAAAGTGATTGAAGAAAAACTAAAAGTGTAGACTAAGGACAGCAAAAAGACACTCATGTTCCAGACAGATGTCAAATTAACCAGTCAGCCTTTGATGACAGTTTTTAAGAAACCTAAAAATGTAACAGTATGAAGGTTACAATGGGTAACAAAAAGGTAGGAAGTATTTGTTCCTGGCAAAAGTATTTGAGAGGGTTACAAATCCCCAAATGTATTTGAGAGGGTTACAGACACTTCCCAGGAACTAATATTTAGAAATTAAAAGATTAATCTATTTTTTCACCTTTTCTGTGATTTGTAAGGTATTTGGTTTACTCTGATAGATTAAGAGCTCCTCTCTTCACCCCCAATATCAACATTCCCATGATAATATCAGCATCCCCACAATGCTGATATTCATGTCTTTTAGATGGTGAGTTCTTTGCAAATTTCCTCAAACCTGCTTTCTCATAAGGGTTATGCCTATCCATGCAGGAATATGCAACCCTGAGTGGTCCCAGTCTTGCTGCTCCTGGATTTTTGACTGGTTTCTGTGTTATTTTAGTCTGCCTCTGAGTCTTAATATTTTGCCTTCTGTTTCCCTTCCACCCCAAGCAAAAAAAGGGTTGTCTTGACCTTAACTTGTTCTGGGAATGTTACCCCAGAGTCTCAAAAACATTCTTTGTTTAGTTGCTTCAGTTCTTTGGACTGGGAATCAAAGGAGCTGCTCTATCTGTGAGATAACCACTTTGAGGAAGGCAACAAAATAAGTCATAAGAAATTTATGTGCAAACTGCTTCATGTGGAAGTGGGAAAAGTGCAGAGGTGAGTACTTTTTGCTTCATATTGTTCATATTTTAAAAGTCTTCACTGTAAGCTTTTATCAATATAACCATTTATTAATATAACCATTTATCAATATAAGCAATTGTTTATATTGATTAAAAGACTACTTCTGTTTAAGGTAACAAAGTATTTATCACTCTGTTAATAAAGAAACATTTATTAAATCAAATATCCTGTATCCAACAGTAGCCAACACTGTAGATCCCAGGGTGAATGACCAGTACACTGATTTGTAACACTCTGCACCTCAAGCACAGCTTTATGTTGCATGTGTAACTTTATCATAACCGAAAATTTAAAGCACTGCATGCATATCCTACTTATTTGCTGAATTCACTACAATCTGTTTATTATTCTTTGACGATTTTTTTTTTCATCATGGGAAGGAAGATGCCCTGAAGGGCTGAGGAGAATGAGTATACATATGTAGAACCCAGAAACACTCGATCTCATTAAGCAATGAAAATTGTCAGTGTAGCACAGGAATGAAAGAATATGACACTGCTAGTTTTATTTACACAGATGATTAGAAAGAGATAAAGTAGCTGACCCAGACAGCTAATAAATACAGCATTAAAAACACAGCATTTTCTGCCTTATTTTTTCTGACCTACTTTTCTTTCCCATAATTGTCTTGCAGTTATATCCGAAGTTCACATATTGGTTGCATCCATTATTCTGGCTTCCTAGTTATTTGTTAAATTTAGTAAGAACTTGTTTGATTAGCTTTGATTTAGTTCCTCTTGGGAACCCTGTAGGACTGAGAAAGATAAGCAAATCCTACAAGTAGGACCTACAAATGTACTCTATCTCATTAAGGAATGAAAAATGCTGGGTTAACAGAAGAAAGGAGAAAAAGGGTTATTCTTATTTACCCTGATCTTTTCAAAAGCCAAGGCATGATTCTCTGTGTTGTTAAGTTGGTTTCATTTTGGTTTAACTATTTAAAGGTAACAACATTCAACATATTTTGGAGTTCATCCAAAACCAAACCAGTTTGCATCCTTAAATAATTTTTTTTAAAAAACTGTACAAAATTTTACTTTGTCCCAATAATTCTACTTTTTCACATCACTTTGTCATAATAGGAGTGCCTCAATAATGTCCATTTCAAATCTGGATCTTAAAAATGCTAGAAGCTGGCCTTAAAAATACTTATACATTCATTTAAGAAACAGAAACTATTTCAACCATTAACAAAGAAATGTAGGATTCAGTCCTCAGTCTGCTTGCCATAGTTAGCTAGGCCTCTTGCATGAAGTAAAGAGGAAAGAAAATAATTCAAAATGTTAAGCCCTTATATTTTTTACCGTTGTCGAACTGGAGTGTGTGATTTATTAGATTTTCTATGTACTCTTTGTGCAAAGTTGACTATTTCCACACTGTGTGTCAGGAGATCCTTTCCAAACTGATAAAGTTTCCTTCTGCATGCTCATTAACATTTCTGATGCATTTTTTAAAAGGAGCTCTAGTAATATTTGCAATTACAGTATTTGCCCCTGAGAAAGACAAATTAAGACACATTATTTTCAGCATTACAATTATTTTCTTCTTTATTTTTCTCCAAACCTTTTTCTACCTTCCCATACTGACATGATTAGCTAGGTAAACACATAGAGAGATACAGCAGGAACACATTCCCTTTAACAATTTTTCCTCTTTAGTGTGTAAGTATTTTATCTTAATTGAGAATTTAAAATAAAATTCCTGCAATACATAAACTTTGAAAGGTTTATAATCACCTAGATGCATATTAAGATATAGAATTTGTTCCTAAGAGGCCTCTACCTCATGGAATATATGACCTTCCTTAAGCAAGGACTGTCAAAATTACAACTCCAGTATGCTGGAGATCATGGAATCATAGAATCATAGAATGGTATGGGTTGGAAGGGACCATAAAGATCATCCAGTTCCAATGCCCCTACCATGGGCAGGGACAGCTTCCACTAGACCAGGTTGCTCAAAGCCCCATCCAGCCTGCCCTTGAACACTTCCAGGAATGGGGCATCCACAGCTTCTTTGTGCCTCACCACACTCACAGGAAAGAATTCCTTCCTAACATCCAATCTGAACCTACTCTCTGTCAATTTAAAGCCACTGCCACTGCCCATCATTGTGACTTTTCCTTTCATGCACAGGGGCAGAGGTACAGAAGACCGTGCTGCATCTTCTGAACAGCTGCCAAACTTTTATGAAAACAAAGCGGAGCGATAGCTCTTTCAAAAATTAGTTTTTATTTCTGATGAAAAATGAGGTTCTCATTTAACCTCTCAATAAAAAGAGCTTTACCCATCTGGAAAGTAATCATCACTTGTGAAAGTGAATATAAAAACCCAGAAGTTGATAATGCTTGGGTTTTTAT
This sequence comes from Chaetops frenatus, assembly GCA_013400775.1. Taxonomy (NCBI): domain Eukaryota; kingdom Metazoa; phylum Chordata; class Aves; order Passeriformes; family Picathartidae; genus Chaetops; species Chaetops frenatus. The sequence continues at coordinate 28,620 of VZTR01003054.1, forward strand.
CCTACCCCATCCTCCCCCAGTGAGGGACTTACTGGTTATAATGTTATCAGTTTATGAATGCATGACAATCTTGCTGTATTCAGTAACACATTGAAGGATTACAGAAGCATAAAATAAAATTTTCTTTAAATGAAACCCAGCCCCTGAAGCCAAGTCTAAATATCTCAACAGAATTATGAGGATTTCTGCAGGCAGCTGGGGGAAAATGACCACTTAATGCCACCACTTTAGAGACTGGTCACAGGAGATCAGACTGAGAAAGGTGCCAAGGCAAGTGTCTAATCAAATGAAGAGACCTGTACTCAGTGGAATCTTAAAATTAGACATGTGTCTCAGGATGCAGTCAAAAAGATGACAGGACCTCGTCCTTTAGGAACTAAATAGAATAGCTTTCACCATTTCAAATAATTCCCCACCAAGGTGTTGGAAAAGCCATAAAGCTCCATCAGAACTAGTGTTTTGAATCCTGGCCCTGTGTCCTTTCCCAGAAATGCCTCACATCTCAGACCCTTGATGATCACCTGCACTATGAGCCGACAGAGGGCTGGGATCAGCACAGAGCAGCTGCCCAGCAGCCAGGTGTTCTTCACAGCCTGGTGGCCAGGGGCAGGATTGTTCCCTTAGTTACAGCTTGACACTAGTCCAGGTGTTGCTTGCTGCTTAGACACACTAAGGTATTCTAACTTGTGCCTCTTACAGTTACTGTGAGGCAGCTTGTTTGTTAAAACAAACAAACAAAAGATAAATAGGGGCACGTTATTAAAAACTAACCCTGTGTCTGTGCTGTATGATTACTACAGTGTTTGAGACCGAATTTAGTGAAGGTTATCTGTGCTTGGCTAAGAAATGAGAACATCAAATTAGTTTTGTTTTGAAAAAGGCACTGCCTCCTTTATTTCTTGATTTTTGTCTATAAGAATTTGCATTCCTTTGTCCTTCATACTGCCTGGCATGTACCATAATATCATCCTAACATTAGTTATGTTCCCTTTCCTTTCATACTATCTCTTAATTATCCCTTTTGTACCTCTAGTCTGTGGTCTCTGAGCCTCTAATACATGGCTGCACCAATTCCACCACCCCCAAGGTTAGTCAGGTCAAAGATTAATGAGTAGACTTTACCCAGAGGCTTTATGAAGGTTACACATAATTACAAATGAGTCTTTTTATGCAGTGTTGAATATGTGANAAAGGGAAAAAAAAAAAAAAAAAGAAAAAAAAAAAGTAAGGGAAAAAATAACAAAACTTATGTGATTTAAGTCAGCCATTTAAATCTTCTCAAAAAACCCCAAACAAGTAAGGAAGTCCTTCCAAGGATGGTAATAAAATAAAAAACACCATATGGTGGAGATTAGACTACATCTCAATCTTGCAACATCACTGCCTCCTTTCAAGTTAACTAAAATGTTTTGCACTAAGAAGATGTAAAGACAAAAAGGTCTAAAATTGTTGGCAGCTCTTTAGTTAACTAAATTCTCATATTTGACCATTTAAAAAAAAAAAACCAAAACATTTCTCCTGTAGGAAAAACCTTAAAAGATTTTTTAGTCTAACTGCTTGGTGAGGAAGATACATGCTGGTTAATTATCTTAATCTTGTGTCTTCTCAACTTGCAGAACTACCTTAAAATGCAAACTTAGTATCTGAGACAAGACTTTCACAAGTACAAGTTTAAATTTAGGTTCAGAGAACCATGGTATCAAACTAACAAAATAGTCTGACTTTAAAAAGTTCTAAATTCCACTAAATCCCATTTAAGTTAATGGAAACTACTGTGGAATCTGTCTTCAGGCACTACTTGTTTGCTCCCTTGTTTTAAATCTTTCACTATAACGGATAAATGGAAAAAAATTGTTAAAAAGGCAAAGAACACAAAACCAACAACCAAGCCCCCCGTCTATCTTTCATATTGTATTATTCGTGTTTCAATAATGGGTTAAACCTGTCAGAAATATCCAAGAAATTTTATACTTTAGTATTTGCTTCCAATTCTGGATTGTAAGACTACATTTCAGAGGTACGTTGTCTCTTTGTTTTCATTTAAGCTTAGTGGTGACTGATGCTCATAGAAACACTGCAAATTTTAGTATTGTTACTTTTTCAAATCCTTACTGGTGAAAGGACAAAACCTGATTCCTCAAGAATACTTCTATACAAAAAGTGGCACCATTTACTAGTGATAACACTCTTCAAGGGTAAAAGAATAGAAAAAAGAACCCATAAAACCACTGAAGTCCTAGAATTGTCTCTGAGAGTGATCTAAGACCAGATGCTTTGTATGTTTGGATTTCTCATTTAAGCATTTGCAATACAGATGCTCTGTTTTCTTCTGCTATTTTATTTCTCTTTTGCCTTCTCTTTTATCTGCAAGCAGTATCTGTCTAGCCTTTATTCTAGTCATATATGAGTTTAACTCTCAACAAGAGGCTGTTGAAAAGATAAAATTCAAAACTTTTCCTTTTATCACTGAGCAATGAGAGTTCTTATTTGAAACACAAGATATATTGTTGGATTTCATCGTAATTCTGATTATTAAATATAACATCTTAACATTGAATGGTCAGAGACCAGGTCCCTAAGTGATTAGATACACATTGTGCAAACAGCAAAACAATCTTTGGATTACTTCAAAAATTATAATTTATAATTATTAACTTGTGGTTCTTATGTGGTTTATGATTAGTTTACTAAATGTGAATGTCAGAATTGGATGTAGAGCTCAGATTTTTTTTCCCACAAGTCAGTTACTGCAACTCAAAGGAAGCTTTATCATTCACAGTTTAAAATTTTAATTTCCAGAATTGTTCTTTCTATTCAGCAATAACATACTTTTATAGCTGATTACTAAAGAAATTTAACACCATGATATTTCTGAGAAGGAAGTAAACATTGAGAACCAAAAAGAAAGTAAAACTACTCAGGCACTTACATAGGAGAGCAGTGTTTTTCACTGCAAAACTTGTCTTAAAAGTGAGACAGGTTTATTTAACCTTTTTTATTAAAGCGTGTTGAAACTCTGCATCGTATGTAGGGTACTTCTACATATATAACTAGTTTCTAGCTCTTTCGTAAATAAAGTTGAGCCACTCCACAAGCAAAGAAGCAATGCTCAGGAGACAAAAAGAAAAAAAAAAAGATGTCAAGAAAACTCTGACTAGAATATTAGAGTGCTTAAGCTGGAGGGGGGTTAATGATTAAATTTTTGATTTATTTTAGTTTTTTGACTACAAAATTATTGCTTAGTGTAAAAGAACCCATGCTTGTGAAAGCATACACTGCCCTACCAGTAAGAGGGAGTCAAGTTCTTTTTTGCAGTGAAACCAGAATATCATTTTTTTTTTTATATTTGACTTTGAAGTAAAGTTTTTGACAAAGTATTTTTTTCTTTTCCTAGACATGAATAAGAATTTCTTCCTTTAGGAAGAGCACTGCCAGCAGTCTGAGGGAGGTTATTCTACCCCTCTACTCAGCCCTCTAGAGGCATTATCTGGAGTGTTGTGCCCAGTGCTGGGCTCCTAAAGGCAAAGGAGACACGGAGCAGGTCCAATGGAGGGTTACAAAGATAAATGAGGGACTGAAGCATCTCTCTTTTGAGGAAAGGCTGAGGAAGCTGGGCCCATTCAGCCTCCAGAAGAGATGACTGAGAGGGGATCTCAGCAATACCTTTCAGTGTCTGAAGGGAAGGTGCCAAGAGGATGAAGCCAGGCTTCTCTTGGTGGTGCCAAGCAATAGAACAAGAGGCAATGGGCAGAAACTCATGCAGAGGAAATTCCACCTGAACATGAGGAGGAACTTCTTCCCTGTGCAGGTGATCATGCACTGAAAGAAATTTCCCAGAGAGGTTGAGGAGCCTCCCTTACTGGAGATCTTCAGGAACCATCTGGATGCAATCCTGTGCCGTGTGCTCTGGGATGGTCCTGCTTGAGCAGGGAGGTTGGACCAGATGACACCCTCTGGTCCCTTCCAAACTGATCCATTCTGCAATGGTTACAGAATCAGGAAATAACCTCTGTGTCCAGATTCTAAATAACCTTTTTTGTGATGCACCAAATTTTTCTTCTGCTGCTTTGGAGATGAGGGAAAGATTGAAAGAAAAGAAGAAAAGAAAGTAGAAAAGAAATTTGATGTTGGCTAGTGATAGATTCTGCTTTTCTTCCAAAGGCTATTTTAAAATTACAAAGATGTCTCATAGTTCCCATCAATTAAAGATAAAGCACAATTCTTTCTCCCTAGACCTGCAGAACTGAACCTTAGTCACACAAATAGATCCACATTGGCTTCCATGAAGCAGCTTGTACCTTTGATACAAACACAGACATATATTCATATACAATTCTGTAATTATCGATGTGCATAACAATTTGCAGGACAGCCACCTCATGTTTATGTCTGACTGGCTTTAATTACATTAAGCACAGCTAAAAATTCTTGTCCTCCTGCCAGGCTGCCACACTTTTAACTCTGTATGAGGCTTCTAGGAAGAAAAATAAACCTGTGTGCAGTCTTTCAAATTCATGGACTTCTATTGTTCATTTTACCTCCATCTAAGTTGAAGTAAACAGGTGCATCAGTAAGCAATATGAAAACAGAGAATTTTGTATAGATTACACATTTGCATGAATGCAAAGGACAGCACAGCATGCTTGTTGGTGCAAAGTAGGAGAGTAGAGGCATAAATCACATCCTTATATTGTGAAGAAATCATTCTGCTGGCACTTTCAGTGTGTATGAGAGGCAGGTTTGAATGTTCAGCTGTATTTTCCACTGTGGCTTTTGAAGGCAGAGTGTAGAAACTGGAAATGTTTTGACTCCTAAGCAGAATACTGAAAAATATTTTGAGAAAATGTGGAAAGAATTAAAGTAAAATATTCCTTTCTCTAAAGGGAACAGTCAAAATTACTGACAAAGCCATTTCACTGCATGACTGTAGTTTCTACTGCTGGGTTAAGACTTCTCCTTGTGTCAGTGCCCACACCTGGGTAGCTACAGATCCATGGCAATGTTGCACTCTTACATCAGTATGTCTGCATACCAAAGGCATTATTGTAAGCCAATAATATGGGCTGCAAAGGCCTCATGAGATAGAGACTGTGCGACATTTCCTTTAAAGCGTGCTCTATTGATTTTGTGGTTTTTCCTGCTGAGTGTGTTTCCTATCTTGATGGCTTGCATGTCAAACAAGAGACATAGGAAACAGAATTTAGATTATTTGTTTTATTCAATTATAAATCCATTTAACTTTTACTAAATTTGTTTCAGTTTTCAGATGGCTATAGCACAAGAACAGTGAACTGTACCAGATGGGTTTACTGCTACCGGAAAAAAAAAAAAATTTAACAGCAAAATTGAAGCCTTTCTTCATCTGAATTTTCTCAAAGTCTGTTATTTAGTGACTTGAATTTCATGAAAATTGTCTCACTAGGTGACATATGGAAGTGTCCTCAGGCTTTGGGCCTAGGGGTTTTACTGTACTCATATACACATCCACCAGCAAGTAATTTAAACTGAACAAAATCATAGATATTGAAGGATGGTAAAAGCAGCATAATAAGTACTACTGCTTTTAACTCAATAGCACATGTTTTATTCAGGTTGCATTCTAAAAAACTTGGCAGCTAATGATACCCTCCATTAATATAAGATAATACCTTCTATAGTTTTCTTCTACCTTTTATGTTGTTCTTTTTATCCCAAAACAACTTTGTTGTTCTCTGAAAATATACATCGGAAAAAATGACAGCTATTCTCTGTGGCAGAAATCTGAAGAAAATTTGAGAATATTTGAGGTTAGATGGATTTATGAAACATATAATATAAGTAGGATGTTTCTGTATTTAACGAACACTGCACTTGTAGCAACAGAAAAAGGGAAAACACACAACATGCAGCCATTTACCTTAGTGCTATAGTGCTATGTTTAGCCTGAATAGTCAGGGTTTAAAACTTATGCAGCAAAGCTGAAGAAAGTTGATATGCTAGTATTTCTAAAGAATATGTATTAATTATTGGAGTAATGGAGACCACTAGAACAATAAACTAAATACTAAATACCAAATACCCAACTGTTCATCTCCAACAATGGTCAGCAACAGATGCTGATAGAAAGGAGTAAATTAGGTCAAGCATACAATGATGCTTTCTCAGCCTCCAGCAATATGTGGCTCTTGGCTTTCCTAAGCCAGAAGTGTCATTTTAAGGTGGTGTTTGGGGCCAGATTATTAAGAGCTCGGGGCCTGGGGGGGAAGAAAAAGTCTTTAAAATTGAACATTTGTACTGTAAAGCATCTACAATAAATCAGTTTTCTCGTAGATTGTTTACTACAAAAAACCTACAGGAGCCTGAAATATTTAGTGATATTTGGGGGTGGGGAGGTGTTAAAATTATGCAGATGCATTGAATGTTTTCATTAAGCTGTAAAATCTCTATGAGATAGCTCAAAGCACCTCAAGAAAAATTACTCCCTTGCAGGTTGGCTACTATTCATATGTACTGATGTACCTACTCTCGTGGCCTATTGAGAATTAGAAAAATTATTGAAAAAAATCCTGAAATGCCACAGATGTCCCAGTTTAGAGCACCAGAACCACAAAGCATTTAACAGGGGAAAGAATTCCAACCAGTTAAGAAGCCCACTACAAAGCAAACAAACAAAACCACTCATCATGGAGCAAAATGAAAATAAGGCAGAGTGCTGGATACGCTGTCATCTAGTTCTTCTACACAGTTCTTACTTACCCTCACACTCTACTCCTCCCCTGGTATTTTGTTCCGTGTTACAACTTGATCAATGAAAACTCACCTAAGGGGAAGTGATCTCAACCTAGAATCAGCTTCTTGGAAACATAACCCCACAAAGGCATATTGAGGAACATTAATAGATGGGTAGATATACAGTACATGCAGGATGAAAAAGAAATCATAGTACCTTTAATGCTAATCAGTAGGGCTTAACTGGAAAGAGATCTCACCAATAGGAGCTATGCCCTGTTGAGATCACAAATCTGTGAGCCATCTATGAGTACATAATTCAACGTCAAAGCTCATCACATTCTCAATATTAAATATAATAAATATAAATTTACTATATAAAAAAATTCACTGTGGTATATATTCAATTAATTAAAACTGGCTGATAATCATCACCTAATAGGAATGTTTTAAGTCAGATCTCACCATGATCTCTTCTTACCTCCACACTAGTCAATTTTGTTATCAATGATCTGGAAGAAAATATCATTGATGGTAAGGTCTGTAGACTACACAAAACTAGAAAAGTGGTAAATTAGGATAAGGACAGGTCAGTTTGACAGAGCAATCAAGTTCACTTAGGAAGATGAGACCATCTTAGCATCGTACTTTCTAAAACAATTGAATTTAAGGACAAGCATATGTGAAAATGGAATTTAGGTCAGAATTGAGGGAGGCAATGATTTTTGAAGAAGTGTTGGTTTTGAAGTGATAAACAGTGTTCCCAACATGACCTCCTGGTAAAAAATGCCAAGCTGGAGTCATATTCAGAAATAAAAAATAGTACTAAGTGGAAGTACAAACTATATCTTCCACTGTATATAACAAATAATAATTTTAAGAAAATAACAAAAAAAAAAGAAAAAAAAGAAAAAAACTCTGTTTTCTGCAAAAGACAATGTTTGTAAATTGGAAATATTCACTGAAGATGTAAATGAGCTACCTAAGACCTGGAAAATTTCACTTTTCATACGAGCCTTGTGTTGAGTCCTGTTAATGTACATGGGAAACATTACAAGTTTTTTTGATCACTATGCACGCCAGAGAACAATTTCTGGCTAGCAAGCAATGATAAAAAATTTTCCACTGGTTTAGAAATTAATCTAGACAAATGTAGAGTAATAAGTGATTTTTAATAAATAAAGCTAACAATTGGTAGAAGGATTTATTTGGCAACATGGTGGAACCTCTGTTGCTTGAAGGCCTTACCTTCTGTAAAATTCTTCACTCCACCCAAATTTGTAGATGCAGGAAGAAATATTCACAAAAGAGATACTCAAAAAAGTCTGTACTTGAGTGATCTAAGATGTCGTTATAGATGAAAAAATAAATAAAGAAAAAAAAGATGCATACAATGAACCAAGAAGAAAGTACCTTCCTTGAAATATGAAATAAGATTACCTCACTAGTGCTGATGAGGTACACCAGGATAACCATTTAAATATTTCTCAAATTTTTACACCTCAGAATTAATCTCTGCAGCTCTAAACAAGGCTAGTAGCAGAGGGAATAGCCTTAAGCACAACCTGGCCACAGAAGGTGAGAAGGGGACGCATTTGCTGGAAAATGGATTGCTGCAAAGTCTTGGACAAGTTTGCTGCTGTTGGGGCACTGAGAAAATGAATGTCCAGTCACCTGTGGTTGATGACTCTCAGTCAGCAGTGTAAGTGAAAAGCAAGTGACACAGGTCAGAGCACAGGGGGGAAAGAACCGCACTCAGGACTGAGTCTACACAGGGCTGCTGTAGGGTTGGATAAACATTTTGCACAGTGTGCATTGCAGCTTCAGTGCATTTCATTCAAAACACACTGACCCCAGCCAAGCAAGTGAAAACATGCACAGGTATTGAAGTGGTCCCCACAAGAGGTGGCCCCCTACAAGATGTGTAGCAATGCCCACCCATAATAGGTGAGCAGTTTCTGATTATTGGGTCTTCTCAATCACTCATCAAGTAAAAGTGGCACCATCACAGAGACAAGTCAGAGGCTTGTGTATGTGCTGTATCTCTCAACTTCCATATTGTTGCCATGTTTCTGGTTATGACTTGTGAAAACTTGTAAATACTTTCATATTCATATTCCACAGGCAGATTAAATCATCGTTTGATTGTGGGGATGTTATCTTGTTTCCTTTTATTTTCTAAATGAGAGTATCTTCCCAGATACAGGCAATCTAATGATCTCTATGGTTTTATTTTTCTATTATCTCCAAATCAAGAAGATTTGGACTATTCACATAATAGTCTACAAGAGTATTACAATTGGATTATCTTTGATGATATTTACTTAATGCACTGAATACAGGTCAAAAGCACATAATAAGAAAGCAACCTGACCCCATATCATACCCCAGACAGCAGAACCTTGCATAATTCAGGCTGTGCTGTGGATTTACACACACTTTCCCTGAAAGCCATGTATCAGCCAATCGATGTTTTCAGCAGCTGCTGATTAGCACCATTCCAGACTGGACTGCATTATGAGTCAGTGCCACAGACCAACTCAGGACAGCCTGTTCGTGTGGCAGAAATGTGTTCTCAACAGAAGTGCAGATTCTGCCTGAAGAGAGTTTTCTGAGCATTAGAGCATCAGTCGGCAAATAAAGCCAGGTGAAGCTCTGTCCTGTTTATAGCTGCAATATATAAAGGTCAAGCAGGACAAGTCTTAGAGAAACCAGTTTGCTCATAACTGGACAAACACTTCTCAAAGCAGCTGTTTTAGACAGACAATAAAACTCTCTGAGCATGACCCCATCTCTTAATGCAATAATACTTTTTGAGACTACTGCTCCAACTCCTGACCTAGTATACACTGAGGCAGCTACCTGGCTGCCTCCTACCTTGCTAGAGTACATAAAGCTTTTTAAACCTGCTAACGACTATTAGTGTCATAACACAGAGGAAAAAATTTCTGCCAGACACTGACATAAACATGTCTTTATTTTTAGGACCAAGAAAAATTATTTTCATTAACAGCATCCTCCTGGAGGTTTTCAGCCCAGTCTTTCAGCCCAGCTGGAGCACATGTTCAGCACCCAGAAAGGGAGTATCTTCCATGACTGTGAGCCTGCAACTCAACTTCAGAGGTCTCCCAGCAGAGCAATTGCTAATACATGTTGTCTCTCTGTGCCATGTAAATGCACACTCACTTTTTCACTCCAATTTCCTGGGTTCAACATTTATTTCAGAGACACTTAAAGGCAGTCACTGGTGAGAGTGTTTATAAAGGAGTAAGAGAAAAATATCCTTGATACATCACATCATTTCCATATGTGACTACTGAGGCTTTCTAGGTGGTCTCTTTTTTTAGCAAAAACCTGCCTTGAGTATCTCACTGGTATCTCTGGTAACCCAATGTGGAAAACAGTGTCTGCCTCTATAACACAATAAAATTGACCTATAGCTCAGTCTGTTTCTGCTAGCTGAAGGTTATTCTGCTTGCAGTGTCCTCTGCTTTAATTAATAGTGTTGCTACTATGTATTATGAAAGTCACTCTTTTGCAAATACTGGTATCTTTCCAAATTAGGTATTTTAAAGTTTAAGCCATAAGAGGTGCATAGAGTATTTTCAGTCAGAAGTCCAATCTATTTACATGCACAACAGCTGAAAGATTTTTCATGCAAGTCGCTGTACTCTTTAGATTTTATTATTTCTGCTTGAGCAGAAAGCAATAAATATGTCTTGAGACAAGGGAGAAAGTTAATAAAAAACTGTCCTTTCCTCTTTGTGCTAGACCCTGTTTTAAAACCAGCTTGTCTTTCATGAACAAATTAATTGGATTAGCTCTGCTTCAGCCACAAAGGACAACACTCTCTGTCACAAGCATATTTGTATAATGAACTGTCACTGCACTGGTATAGTAGGGGACTGATCCTGAAATTTTATTCAAACAAGTATTATTACTAGCATTTACATTAAAATTCAGTTTCTGGGGTACAAATTTTAAAAAGTCCCTGCACAAGTGAACTAATGATTGAACTGGAAAAA
>VZTR01003054.1:41455-55000 GCA_013400775.1 Chaetops frenatus
CCAAGAAACTTACAGACACAGATTAAGGATGATCATTATTATTATTATTATTATTATTATTAATTATTATTATTCAGCACATCGTGAAATTATAGATTTGCAGCTGCAGCTAGGTAGGAGGGAGGTTGTTACACCTACACCTGGCCTGAATACCTATTCACACAGGGTACCATGCATGATGAAGGGCACTGTATTTTAGGCTTCTGCATCCAAAGGAACAGCTCCAGAGATGTCTGTAGCTGAACCTGGAAGACTGGGCATTCTCTAAAGAATCTTTCTACATAGTCACAACCTGTGGCTTGCAAAGACTCTTTTTTCTTTTTTTTCCTTCTTCCTATATTGTTTGTGAACAAAGAATGGGTGATGAATTTCTAGCATCTGTATATATCCACTTGTAGAAACTAGAAACACCTTTCAGTTATGAGAGACATAAATCCTTATTAACTATTAACTACTGTTATAGGTAGCATAGAATTATTCAAGCAATAAAAGAGTTTATTTTTTCCCTTGGTTAGTTGTAAATGAGCCTAGAGGCAACCCAGGAGTTCTAAGTTAAGCTCATTTCATACCTGTAGCAATAGCTTCAAAACCTAATCCTGGATATGTTTATACATTTTTAATAGGATCCCAATTTTACATACAGTATCCTCCAGTGGCTTCAGCTGCTGCAGAATTCTCCTGAACAGATTTTTACTGTTANTGAAAGACCTATAAATGACTACTTTCCAGGGTGTTATTATGCTATGTCCTACATGGACCATTTATCACAGAACCTTACTTCATGTTTTGCTTAAATTTTCAATAATCATAATTCTTAATAAGAAACAGTTGGAATTTGTTCTTAATTGAGTTCCCAGTAATTCTTTTTAAAGAACTCTGATTTGTTCCTTAGTGGTTGATGAAAAATTGCCTGTGAAGGACAAATGTCCTCTCTAAAACACATAGAATGTCTAGTCATGGCAGACTTTCCATTGTTTGAGAAGTTGATTTCACAGTCTTATTACTATCAATTACTGGTATTTTACCTTCTTCCATTACACAAGGGCAGCAGTGGAAAATAAAAGCATAACTTCTCATTCTGGGTGTTGTACAAACATCCACCATGAAGTAATGGGGGTCCCAAGAAACTTACAGACACAGATTAAGGATGATCATTATTATTATTATTATTATTATTATTAATTATTATTATTCAGCACATCGTGAAATTATAGATTTGCAGCTGCAGCTAGGTAGGAGGGAGGTTGTTACACCTACACCTGGCCTGAATACCTATTCACACAGGGTACCATGCATGATGAAGGGCACTGTATTTTAGGCTTCTGCATCCAAAGGAACAGCTCCAGAGATGTCTGTAGCTGAACCTGGAAGACTGGGCATTCTCTAAAGAATCTTTCTACATAGTCACAACCTGTGGCTTGCAAAGACTCTTTTTTCTTTTTTTTCCTTCTTCCTATATTGTTTGTGAACAAAGCATGGGTGATGAATTTCTAGCATCTGTATATATCCACTTGTAGAAACTAGAAACACCTTTCAGTTATGAGAGACATAAATCCTTATTAACTATTAACTACTGTTATAGGTAGCATAGAATTATTCAAGCAATAAAAGAGTTTATTTTTTCCCTTGGTTAGTTGTAAATGAGCCTAGAGGCAACCCAGGAGTTCTAAGTTAAGCTCATTTCATACCTGTAGCAATAGCTTCAAAACCTAATCCTGGATATGTTTATACATTTTTAATAGGATCCCAATTTTACATACAGTATCCTCCAGTGGCTTCAGCTGCTGCAGAATTCTCCTGAACAGATTTTTACTGTTAGGCTCAGCATGTTCAATGCTTGATTATCTTTCCTCCAGTTCAATATCTTCACTTTTCCCTTTGTTATACACCAACAAGAGGACTATATGCAGGTTCTCTGTGGAGAATGCCTTGTACGTGAACATGCAAGCAATGTGGCATCGATCTGGCTGAATCCAGTATTCAAGGCATTTAATTGAATTATTGAAATTCAGGGTTGAACCCCTGGGACATTGATCCTGTATTGTCAGCTTCAAATCCAAGGTGCACTGGCCGCTTGATAATGTGTTCACACAATTTGCAGTAGAAGGGCTGGTGAATCAAAGCAGTGGCAGTATCACTAACTGACAGAAAACAGAGGAACTGATGCTGAATACATTTAAAAATAAATCAATATAGACTGGCCTGATTGAACAATTCTGGCAATGTGTTGTGCTGGCATGGCTGCTGACGTACCAGTTTAAGAGTAGGCTCAGGATTCATGGTAGCTGGAAAGCTGAAGAGGCCAGTTGCTGAAGCAATGCATTTAACTTCAAGACAGAGAATATTTGCTCATCTGTTTTCCTTGCCAGAAGCTAGAAACTATTGCTGCAGCTGCCAAGTGAAACAAAGCAGGATTAAGAGAGAAATTAAATGATAAAATAATACTTACAAAAAGGTAATAAATAAAAATACAGAGAAATGTCTTTCATTTAAACTGATAGAAGTGTAAGTGCTTTGCTTATTTTCCTCAGATATTAAAAAGATCATTGAAAATTTGAGGCTCGGGTCAACTAAAAGGAAAACAAAAAAGAACAAGAAAGGAGTTTAAAAACATTAATGCAAAATAATTCTCAGCCTTTACCATCTCTACGGAGACCTAAGTCACATCCTTCCTCAAGTGCAGCTGCTGGGAAAAGGAGATAAAGCAGAGACAGCTGCAGGACTGTTCTGTTCCATTGCATGTTGTTTCTTCCATCATTCACTCACCAATTTGCCTGCTTCATTCAATTTATCATTGTCTGCGTCCCTTGAAATGGGACCTGAGAACACTTCTCTGAGCTGGATTGCATGGGTGTAGCTTGGGCTGCTGCAAGAGAAGGGCAGCTTTATGGCCTTTCTGCAGTCTTATTCCCATTGGGGGAATAGGCAATATATAGCCCTTTCTTCTATCACCATGATGTTCTGAAGCCCTAAGCAAGCCAGCCTGCCTGCCTTCCTTCCTCCCTTCCTTCCTTCCTTCCCTCAGCATGGTCAGTGTATGCCAGTGGCAATATCAGCAATTCCAGGCCTTCAGGGCTGATTTCTCCAAGGCACCTAATGCTCTCTGTCCTGTGGAGTCCAGGGGCTCTCTGGGGCTGATCCCATGGTGCATGTATTTCTCTGTAATCAGATTGCTCATGGGCATTAGTGCCATGCTGTATGTACAGGACTCCTGACTCCAGGGCAGGCCAAGGTCATCCAGCAGTGCACTGGATCATTGCCTTACAAAACTGAAAGGTTGTGTATATGTATCACCTCAGGCCAAGGTTTTGAGGAATAGGGCAAATTCAAGGAGACAAAAGTAGGTGCTTGGCAACTTTCACCCTCAGGATATTTTTTTTCAGACTGCTGAAATGTGGACTTAGTGAGCACCATTCAGAATTCCCACAAAACTTACTGATTAGTTGGCTATGATATTAAGGTATCCACATCTTACTGCTTAATTCTAAAATACAAAGTGTACAGCACACACTGGAACTAGTCTCATTACCTCCAGGAGACCCTAAAAAATCTAGACTTCTTTTTCAACAACACTAACATAAAATAAACAATTTTCATTATTTCTGAGTGTAATAAATAAATCAGGTATCACCTATCTAGCAACCCACCCACACCTCTTTTTCTTACTCCACCTAGACACACGTTGTCTTGACATCTGTAGTCTAAATTACAGGTAACAGCCAACATCAGACCAATGTGGACCCACATTCTCAAAGAAGGACAGGTTGCTGGAGTTCAGTATTGCAGAGGTTCTTGTGTGCTGAATCTCAACCCAACTCCAAAAGTGTATGGTAATTCTTCTTTTTGCCCAGCACTTGATATTCACTTCTCACTTAATCAAAGGTGTATGTGGATGCTGTATACAAAGGGAAAATTACTCCAAAGCCAGAAGAAATACTTGTCTCTGAGGCCTTTGTGTTGTAAACCTCAAGCCAAAAGCCAAGTAGTTACCCTTGCTCCATTAGGATGTCTCACTATGAAATATGAGAGGTAATATCATGTCAGAGGCCCTCTCTCCACACTCTGAAGTTCTCCATCATGCAGATCCTCCTGTCCACCCATGAATCTAGAAGATACAAAAATTCCACTGTTATTTTACATCATTAATTGCTCTGTATTTGTTGAGATATTGGGGTTGTCACTGCTTTTCAAGCAACACTACAAGCAAGAGGGTATTTTAAGATCCATTTACTTCAAAATGTATTCACAAAAAATTTGAATTTTCATCCTTTCTTGTTTGTATGTTTGTCTGCTTCATTCTACCCCATTCACATTTTACTTCTGTGAATTCAAAAAAATAAATTAATTTATTAGAAAAATGACACACTGTAAGGGCTGACATAAGACGGAAGAAGCGATGTTGAAAATGTTTCAAAATAATCAGTGCTGTGTCAGGGGACACTACCTTCAGTCCTGGCAAAGCATTTGCTATGTTGGAATGATTAATGTTATGCCAATTTAGAAACAGGCAGGAGTGTTGGCTGCGAGAATGCAGAAAAGCCTTCTAAGTGGTGAAACACTTAGTTTTCAGAACTCACAGGGCATGCCTATACTAGTGTATGAAATGAGTCAAACTGTCTGTTCCCTGGCCGTGAGGGGAAGTGACAAAGCAAAGTTGGCATCCCTGCAGCCAAGCTCTCTTCCTGCTAATGGGATGGCTCATCTGTCCTTCTCACTCAGGGCCGCTCCTGATCATACCCACACCCAAGTTCATAATCAAGTAATGTGTCAGGGAACATATTAACTGTGAAATCAGGTCCAGGAGGTTGTAACAGGACTTGTGTCATTCCTTCAGCTCATGGGAACTGCATAGCTTCCTATTTTGACCCAGGTAAATAAACCGAGTGAGGCATTCCTGCAGTTCTGAGGAAAAGAAGATTTGGTTTCAAAGTATTTGCATTAAAATAAATTGAAACAAAAGAAAACCTGCAAACAAGTAATCAAAGAGACAAAAAGCTCATCCAGCAAACAAATCCCAAACAATGAAATCCTCCCTACAACCTTTTAAGTAATTTCTGTTTTGTCTTTCCACATAGCTCTTTGGAAGGTGGGACTGTACTTTTTATGGTAATAAGTTTTATTTAATAAAAGCCATTAATGAACCTCAGTATCTTTTTTTCCACTAAGGACAAGAGCTAAAGCTCAGTGAAATCAGTGGAAACACTCCTGAGGAACTTAACAGGAAATGGATCCAACCCTCTTGATCTTTTAGTTCCCCTGCAGCGTTTTTCTTTTTATGTTGGTTCTTCTTTCCCTTTTTCATTATCATCCAATTACCATCTTTAGTAACATAAATCAAATACTAGCATATGATCAGTGCATCCAAGTAAAAACAGAAAAATACACTCAGATGCTAACAAGTGTGAATTCAGAAAAATTAAATACATTGATTTGTAAGAGTCTGCTGACACCTTGGTAGCTTTCTATTTAGAAGAGACTCTGCTTTTGGAGAATGCACTAAAACATTTCCTGCCTGCTTAGACTTTTCTTTGGTCTGTGTGGAACCCATTATTGTAGTTCACATACAGGAATTCTGGGGGGTCACTATTACACCAGAATAATCCTGAAAATATTCACTGGGGGGGAAAAAAGCACTCTGAGAAAAAGCTTTGGACTGGGAAAGTGGTATAGCAATACACTGTTTATTTGCACAAATACAATTTCTTTTATTACACTCCAGGAGGGGAAAGAGAAAGAGAAGAAGCAAAAAATATCTTTGTTTTAAGTTCATTAGTCTCAAGCATTGGTAGCAAAGGAAGATGAATTCCCCTTCCCTCTTTTGTGCAACAGCACAGAGGGAAATTACCTAGGAATGTGAATCATTTCTGTGCTGCTTTTGCTGAAATAAGAGTGCTACTGCAGGGGAGCCTGGACCAAATAGAGCTATGTGGAATATTCAAAGCAAAATTTAAAACTCACAGGACACACACCATCACAGTTCCTGGGACTGTAGAGGAATTGCAGTGCTCTCTGTTAACTCTGATATATCCACCAGCACTTTATCAGCACTCTGTTTTCGGCACTTCTGCATGCCAAGGAGAGCTTAAGCATGTTGTGTTGTGAAGTGCTTGTGTCTTCAGTGATCTTAACTTGTTCAGGTTGCATACTGAGGAGAAACTATCTGGATTTCATATGCTTAGATATTTTCTCCGTTGGTACTGACAGAAGACACCAAGTATTGACCTGGCAGGCAGCTGCCAAAGAGAGTTCCCAGAGCACTTCCCAGCTCCTGGGCTTCTCTGCACATCCTGCCCAGATCCAGACTCCTTGCTCAACAGCCCTCCTGATGCCCCTCAATGCTGAGTAAAACTGAATTTACAGATTGAAAAGGAACAACAGCAAAATCTTCCTAGGTCCCTAGACAGGAAGACATCTTTCCCCTCACAGTAATACCAGATTATGAAAGGAAACCCTTAGTGTCAGGGTTGCTAAGGTGAGGGCTACTTGCAGGGGAAGGGGATCCAGGAGGTTTGGTGGCAGCAGGGCAGGCAGGGAGCAGTGTCCTGCCCGGTGTGGTCACAGAGCAGCCATGCCTCAGCCAGGCCAGCAAAGTGGGGACATGGACAGACAGGCACTGTGAGCTGGCCCTCAGACCAAGCAGATAGCTCCCTGGATAGGGAGTGATGCCCACAGGGCCCTGAGAATTAGCTTAGGTAGCTAAAACAGCGTAGAGGGAGATCTACATACAGGAATGTAATCATACACATCACTGATGGGGACACTGCAAACTATAGTGAAAATTTCCTACTGGATTATTTCTTTAGCATTTTTATCCTTTCTATTTCTTAGTCTTCTGCAAGTTTCAGTCTCAGTGCTCATTGTTTGCTGCTTTGTCCAGTTAAATATTAGTAAGATCTCAACAGACCACGTCTATATGCACAAAGACAAAGTAGGTCTTACTAAAACCAGATCTTTTATGGCTTCATTTTTCCCACTTCAACATGAATTCTCTTGCTCTGGGACACTTCTCCATCTCCAGCTTTCTTTCATCATAATCAATCTCATTATCAAATCTTTTTCACTGATAACATTAAGCATTTAAACTAATTTAGGCTTTTTTCCATCACTACTTCTATTACAAGGTTTTTGTAGAACATCTTTTTTCCAATTTTGATACCACATTTATTATGTCCTATTTAGGTCAAAATTATCCCTTACCTTTAATGGGCCTTCTTTTACTTTCATCTGCTTTTATCATATCTTTATACAAAAAGTAGTCTTGATTTTTATTTTGCTACTATAAAAATTTTGATAAGATTTGGCCACAAAACAGGCTTTCTGTTCCTACAGCACTGCTATTAACTCTTTTCCTCTCACCACCTGCTCCATTAGGAGTTTAACTCGTTGAGTTTTTATGACTGGAATTCTAAACTCCATACAAGATAATGTCTCAACAGTGCAACTTATAATTAATACTTAATGCTTTCGTTTTGCAAAAGCCTCACTGGATACATCTGAGAATTTTATTTCCATTTCTCACTGCCACATGTACCTAGGTGGTGCATAATAATTCTTTGACTGACTAATACCCCTAAGTCTTCCTGTTTCAACCAGTGAGCCTTCTGATTGAAGAAATTCTCATTGCTCCCTGTGTTCATTACCTCACATTTCAAACTAATTAAATCACATACCTTGTCCCAGTTCTAAAGCCTATCCATTGCCTCCCATGTGATATTCTGATCCTCTTCCATATTGTCAATGTCTGCTACATTTGTTTCTTGAAAAAAATATTAACTCTTTCCTGTATGTTGTATGCAAGATATTGCTGATGTTTCCCATAACATTGGGTCTGATTTTGATTCTTTAGGAATTACAGCCAACAATTTACTTTTACTTTAGCATAATTTTATATAGTACACACAATATGATCTTCTGCTAATCTACCTTTTATTGCCAATATGCCATTATTTTTCATGAACATTGAGTCCAAGTATATTAAGTGATAAAACAATCTCTTTAGGCAAGCTCACTTACCAAAGTTCAGTTAGACGCAATCCATTTGCTAAATCACAGGCCATTCTATCTTTTTCATTCATCTTCATATATTTAAATATAATACGAAAGGTGTTCTTAAGCTTCATATACAACTAATGTAAGATTAGTAGGTTTTACTGAGCCATTTCTAATACCTTTATCAGACAGACCAAGTATGTCTTTGCCCTAGCTGCATCTTTACCACAAGCTAGAGTCACTGCTTCCAGCTTCTTCCAGAATTTGTGTGCCATTCTCTCTCCTGAGCAGTCCCTGGTCCATGCCTGAGGAGCTCAGCTGTCTCATCAGGATACACTGAGCACCAAGGCATCCCCTGAAGGCAGCCCCAGCAGTGCCAGGCTTTCTAAGGGGGAGCCAGCCATGTGTGAGCAGGTCTTGCTGGTTCAGTCAGGGATCAGGATTTCCAAAGAGGCTCAGCAGCCCTTATTACTCTAGACTAAATCTCCTAGGAAACAGCAAACTGAAGCTGTATTATGTTTTCCCTGAAGCCTGCAGATCCCCAGTCTTAAAAAAGGGCACAAACAGGCAGACATAAAAATATAGACCCTTGCATGGACCACCTTGCCTGGAGAGATGCTGAGAGCACTGTGCAGGATGACCCCAGCTAGACTTTCATCCTATAGATGGGGGGTTTGCCTCTGGAGGGGGTGATATAGCTCTGTGTTGTAAGTACAGAAAGAAAAGACAAACTCAAAGCGGAGAACAACTGATGAAAGGCAGGTCCTGAGAGCAAAGCTCTGTGGGAGGTAACACAGCTTTGTGGAAATGGTATGCACTGACTGGAGACTGCAAACTCCAAAGATGATTATCCTCTTTGCAGATAAAGGAAATTCTATTGAAGCTTTTGCTTTTGGATAAAACCCATCTTTTTCGAAGCAGTTATTGAAAATATAGGACTATTTATTAATGAATATGGCTTTTCAGTTCAGGGATGTCATCTTATCATGGATGATAGAATGAAATAAAACAGAAAAAAATAATTGATCATATTTTTGTAGATTACATCAAATCCAAAACATAATTTACATATACCAAAAAAACTAGATAGAATTGATATGATTTTAGGAACAGGCAATGCCATTTTAACATCTTTGTTTTAAAAACACTTGCCTTGCTGATAAGCACAAATGCAATTGTCACAGACACATATCTTTTCTCTTTGCACATGAATAATAACAACGGGGCCAAATAAGAAATTTCCAACTCTTTCATTTTCCTTGTGTTCACACATGGTTTCTGAATTTGTGCCAATTGCACCTGGGCTCATTAGATGGTCCAAAATCCAAAGACTTCTTGTGCCCCATTCACTTGGCTCCTGAGTGGGGTGTATCCACCACTGTGCCAGGTGAACATTTATCAACTGGTGCAAGTAGGATGTTAAATAAAATGGGGGGCATGTGCAGAGAACCATAAAAAAGCATCCATTTTACATAGTCCTTGCCAGAAAATCTGAAAGGCTAAAGTCTTCTTGCTGCAAACAGCTTGGCATTTACGTAGCTTAACTGTCAGAGTGTGTCTCTACCCATTCAAGGATATAGCCCAGTCCATAAAATTATCCGTGTGCATAACAGCTGAGGGGTTTAGAACAACAGAGGTAAATGGCTTATAAATGGATCTCACAGATGGCAAAACTGTTCAAAGAAGGTTCTTTTTCTCCACTGGTGTGAAGCTGACTCTGGGGTATATAACTGCTGAAGCCTAAGAGAGGGCCAGAGGGCAGGTAGGGAAAAAAAAAAGCGGTAGTGGGCATTTTTGCCTTGCAGCCTGAGCCCTTCTGGTGGTATGCAGCACACCATCCAGCATGAGTTTATGCAGTAGGTGTAGTGTAGGCTCCCAGACTGAAAATATACAGAATTTGGAGGTGTTCAAGGTTGGAACAGTAGCTTTTGCAGCAAGGTGGTTCTTATTCTTCATTTAATTTCAGGAGTTGCATGAGGATTTCAGAGTGAGTTCTGCTGAATAAAGACCATATGGAATCCTGCAGAATAAACAATCAATATTGTTCAGAAAGTAAGAACAGGAAGGAGGGAGAGACAGAGAGGGAGTACGTATACATATATAGTATACTGTTAGAGAATGACTGTTCCTAATTTTGCAACATAGTACCACAACCTTTGTCCTGAAAATATGGTTACCACAAATAAAAATAACATGAATATGTACTGAGATTTACAAATGCTTTTTTACCTGATTAGATTTACTATGAACTCCCCAAGGCTTCCCTCTGCTTTCAAGTCTGTTTATATTCAACAATAAATCAATTGCAGTGATAATTTAACAATACACATATTTCCTTTTCAGAAGAAGCAATTTCATATATAGCAAACTGAGGCTTCATGACATTTTAAAATTATTAATAAATAAAATCAGGTTTCGAAAACAGAGAAAGCAATGTCCATGAACTCCTCTCATTATCATAAAACTTTATGTTAAAAAATAAAAAAAATAAATCGCAGTGTGCAACACTGGAAATATTTCTGCACTCTTAGTTCAAGTCACGAAGTATATATTTCCTCATTTATCCTTGCTATCTTAACAAACAAAAGCTCAGTAATATAGGGAGAGCATTCATGCATGAGCTTGTAAACATAGCACAAAATAGGAAGATTTGCAATGTTCCAGTCAAGTATTTTGTCAGCTTCTTCAGTTTGCATGTTGTTTAGAGTGTTAGGTGTTTAGAATCCATGATAATAGACTCTACATTGAAAAAAAAAAAATCTAAGAAACTATCTAGCTAACTTTGTGGGAGATAGATATGGGTTTATTGAGGTTTTCAAATACATTTTTACTTTTGAGGCCTTTGATGACTGTTTAGCTAGAAGTCAAACTTATCAGCTTTCTCTATTTCCAATATGTGCTATGTTATAGATTTCTTAATTTGATAACTTGTAGATATTTTAAAGACAGGTCATATCCCTAGACCTTGGCACAACAGTCAAGAGTACTGAATATGACTTCTGAAATAGTTTTGGCTTGAAATTATTCAAGAGGAGAAACTGGATTTTTTAAGTCTGGAAATTCTTTTTTCTGCAAATGTTGGCAATAACCAAGGGAAAAATATTGAAAATAACCAGAGACCTCAATAGTACAGTTTCTAATACATCTCTAAATATACCTAAATTTTATTTTCTTTCTAAACTGAATCCTAAACACTGGTTATTAAGCAGTATTAACTAACCTGTAGTAATTATCCTGTAAAAACAAGACCTCTTCCTCTTGTTGAGATTACAAAAATGCAACAGCCTGTTATGAATAGCTGCTGCTGCACTTCAGCACTTTTGGACTGTATCTTTGTTCAAAAATGATAGCTATTTCTGTCAGCAAACAAAAGTAGCCACCTTACTCTCAAATCTAGCAGGCGAGACTCCTGCATTTTCATACTATTCTTGGTGTGAGATAGCTAAATGAGGCCACCCCCTGGCCATGGTTCACCTTTTGATAAAAAAAAATCAGTGATTTCTGTGCTAGATTTATATTTTACTGAGATTTAACCAAGATAGGACAATCTTTGCCTTTGGTCAGTCTGGTTAAGGGAGCCATTGGGGTGGCATACATAGTAACCACAGTGTCCTAAGGACACAAACAAAGAAATTTGTGTATGGACCAATATATTTTATTACTAACTAACACACTTTGAAAAAAAAACCAAACCCCCAAGCAAGCCACAGACTCATGAGCCTGAAACAATCTAAAGAAAGACTATTGTGCCTGGAAAGCTGCCTGTTTTGTTCATCTGATAAAATCTATTTTCTTCTCCTAATATCTTTGCATTACTTAGACAGAGTCCTGTTAGTTCAGGAGACTTCCCAATTTTTCCCATAGCTAGAAATTGGTACTAAGTTTCATTTGTACCCAACGTTCTACCCTATCTTTTGTCTAATACACTCTGTATCTTTCTGCCAGCCTAGGCAAGATGCTTTTGTATCTCTTCTGGAAATTGCTCATATCCAAAAACATGGATCTAACATCCTTCTTGTGATATAAGCTTATGCTAAGCAATGTCTCCACACTTCCCAAAATTACCTGTGCCTGTATCTTTATGCATTCTTTGATCATGTTGAAAGGATGAATCCATTCTGCTTGTTTATTAGCCCCAACAACTGTGTTCAGTACATGGGTGGAAACATTCTCTTCAGCACGTTAATTACAAATTCACACTAGGGGTTCCTTTGTGTTCTGAGAGAATACAGTTCTTTGATTACACAAGACCTAAGTGGCATTTCAGAATATCAGCATTAATAACTCATTCCTACAGATCTACCAGGTGGAATTAAAATTAGGAAGAAGGGTTATAACTTGTCAAACTATGTTTCTAATTAATGGAGTTGTGTTACAACAACTACTTGCCCCTTCACAGATTGCACTGTTTTCCTAAACAAAGTTGTTCTGATGTCACATGATGAAGATCTGCAGTTTTGAAAATCTACCCTTATGAATTTATAGGTGAACATAAGTAAATATATTAAAAATACATAAAAACTGCTAAAATAGGGTTTATTATACAGAAAAATAGAATATTTTTCTGCAGAATGTTTATAGCCTTGAATGATTTCAGATTCTTTAGCTGGTAAAATGTGGCAGAAACAATGGTCTTCTTACATAAAATTAATGATAATGTCCTTAAAAGCATTTTTTTTTCTTAATTTTGTGAGTCTTATGGAGAAGAAAAGTATTCTCATGGAGACAGAACAGTGAGCTGAATCTTTAAATGCTCCAGTAGTACAGTTGTGTTTTGCTTGGAAGCTATTAAAAAAACCTCACTCTCTTTCACTGTTTTTACCCTATCTTATTAGTGAAGGTGGGTAATATAAACCCTCTATGGGTGGGATTTATCCCTTGTAAATTAGGCATCTAAACTCCTGTTGTCTAAGTAGAGTCTGATTCTTGCTTTCCTTGGAGTTAATGGAGTGCAGTAAACACTTCCCAGGAAGTACTCAGACAGAAATCTAGCAAAGACCAAATGAATTCCTCTTTACAGGTGTTTGTGTCTTTCTATTAACTATAAAAAGACCTTTGGGTGATGAGCTCAGGTTTTAACTTGCCACCTTCAATATTCATGGTAAACATTCCTTCACAAATCCACATAATTACTGTCAAATCACTATTTACAATGTGACTCCCTGGTGAAACCTGCAGGGCTTACAGACAATGGACAAGCTGTTAGCAAGCTCAGACTTCTTTCATGATAATTTGTTTATTTTGTGGTTATCTTATCCACCCTTTTCTCCCTGGTGGATATTTTACCCACCTATGTGTATCTTGCCAATCCAAAAGCAAATCCTGGCTCTGTGAAAAATGGCAGGGCCAGGAACTCTTATTCTCCCTCAAATATCATAAGATGTACAGAACAGTTAGGTTTCAGTCCTTAAAATGGTTCACTAGCATCTACATATTACTGCTCAAACCAAAAATCTACAAAGCACATATAAATAGTCGGATCAAATAAAATAACTGTGACAGTAAGATCAGCTTGTTCTGCTCCAAGGGGAAAAAGAAAAAAAAAAAAAAAAAAAA
>VZTR01003054.1:55024-87150 GCA_013400775.1 Chaetops frenatus
AAAAAGCCACACAGAAACCATACAGTGTAAAAGGATCCTTTCAATGAAAATTGAGATTTTATGGTTCCTTATTAGAGACTTTCCTTACAACTAATTATATTAAACTTCTACATTCTCTGCTTTTTCTCATCAGTAATCTCACAATCTCCAAATCTGTGAAAGTAAATGCTTATTCAGTGTGCAAATTGAGGACAATTATCATTATGACCACACAGTAATACAAAAATAATTAGACCATTGCTAGCAGCAAAAATATAAATCAAATCAGTTTGTAATAGGAACATTAATAATCTGTTAAAGATACAATCTATTGCACACGAAGATGGGAAAGCAGCTGAGCTGAGCTGCTGAGATGGAGACAGTCTTTGTTTTGAAATAAAGAGCACAAAGTTCAGTGTATGTGCATCAGTGATAATCTAGGGGTGATTGTGTTCAAGAGAATTTACAACCTATTCCAAATGCGTGAACTCAGTGGAACTGGGAAATCAAATGGCTGAACAGTATTTATTATGCTATCCCTTATCTTTGCCAAGGTGGAAAGAAAGACTGGAACAGTTCACTTTGCCTCCAGGCATCCAGTAATGAGCCAACCGGTGGTGCATTAGGAAGTAGTGGGCAAGTGGCATTATCATCAGGTGCATTTTTAGTAGCAGAGTCAAGTAGCACTGGGAGCATTATAAGTAGTGCAGTCGAGTGGTAGAGCATTGGTTATTATAGCACAATGGCTGGAAAGCTTTGGGAAATATAACAAGCAGAGTCAGGCCTGAAACATCCACTTTAAATACTGTCAAACTTTGAACAGCAGCAGCTCTAAACTCAGACTTTCCCTTCAGCACCTAGGGATCACCCTAACAGGCAAAACCTGAGTCTCAAATTTGAACTCTCCCAAATCCTAGAAAATCCTGGATGCATTTCTGATGACAAGTAACATGGTCCAGATTCTTTCAGACCACAATAGAGAGTACAGCTGAATGCCATAGAGAACATTTCCAAAAAGGAGCTATTTGGCACGGTAAGCATTAGTAGTCAGGGAGCCAAGGAAATACCAAATGTGCAATCTAAAAATTATGAAGGAATTACTTAATTACTAAAGTCTTTGCAGATAATAAAACCCGAAAAAACTCTTCACAATATCAGGGACAACGGTAAACTTTGAGGCAAAGGGGTCTGTAGGATGTTACAAGGCTTTGAATGGGAGGAGGGTCTACTGCATCACAGCAACTCTGTATTGTCAGACTGTCAAGACCTGTTCTGAGGAAAATGTATGCCAGGTGGAAGTTACAGCACAAGGACTACCTCCCAGTCCATGTTTATCTGCTACCTTGACCCAGAATCTTCCCTTTCCCTACATGTTCTCCTCCAGAGACCTGTTGGCCTAAAATACACAGTGGGTCTGCTCCAGTATTTCACTGGCAAGGCATGAATTTTGTGAATCAGGAAGTGGGTGAAGAGTTGTGTCCAATGTTAGTCTATCTTTCTCTTCAGAGTGGCTATGAGTGGTACTGGGATGAGGGGATAAACATATGGTGAGATGGCATAGAGCAAAACTGGTCTAATAATCACAGAATAGAGCAAAACAGGGAATAAATCTGGTATCATGGACCTTGCTGCAATATTGATATATATTTAGAGCAGGTAGCTACCTCACAGAGAATCAGAGAATCATCAAGGCTGGAAGAGACCTCTAAGAGCATTGCATCCAACCTTTAACCTAACACCATCAAGTCCACCCTTAAACTATGTCTTTAAGTGCCACATCTACACATCAGCCTCCAGGGATGGTAACTCATCCAAATTGCATCAGCTGGGACAGCACATATTTGGACTCAGGGTATTTATTTGTGCACTAGGAGTGTGTCATCAATAGAAGTGACAGTTGATTGATATGAGATCTGGACTCTGGTCTTCCAGCTCTGTACCACCAGTGAGACCACAGTAATGCTGAAAATTGCTGTGTTCTGAACGGGAGACATGGCAAAGTCTCATTATCTTTTACTATCCTCCTTTCTAAATCTGCACAAGGCTGTAAACCTTCAGCATGTTTCTGCTGCTGCAGCCCTAACCTGCCTGGCAGATTGACTGGCAGTTTAAGGTCAGAGGGCAGGGTAGATGAAACACCTGTGTAAAG
The DNA here is from genome assembly GCA_013400775.1 of Chaetops frenatus. Lineage (NCBI taxonomy): Eukaryota > Metazoa > Chordata > Aves > Passeriformes > Picathartidae > Chaetops > Chaetops frenatus. Next base: position 57,153 of record VZTR01003054.1, read on the forward strand.
CTGAAGCCCTCCACAGGAAGGACTGTAAAGACTGTGAGGAGTGCAGTGTCTTCTCTCTGAGGTGATACAGCAGGGAGCAGCAGGAAAACTTAACAGGGGTAAGGTCTCAGGAAATACTACTTAAGGTTTTGTGGGAACTGTTTTTCTCCACATCCTCTGACAATTGCAGGTGTCTTGGGCCATGCTCAGCTTATACCAGCACTAAACCCTGCAAACTGGAATGAAAACTGTGTACAGTGATAAATTCAGAGCAAGTAATTGAGAATCCACTATTTATTAAGACCTTCCCCTGTGCTTGCTGACAAGAAAAGGCTTTGGTGATGGTATCAATTATGATAGGCAATGAAAATGTGGCCGGCGTCTTCAGTTAGCCTCATGGGGAGATTTATTTGATGCACAAAAGCATATCTAGCCACACTATCTATGCTCACAGAGCATGGGAATATTTCTCTGCAGATAGCCAAGAGGTGACTCCCACATAAGAAAACCAAAGAGAATGAAAAGCTAGACACTGAAATCTTGGCCATTTAAGTGGGAACTAGAGACTGAAATCTGAAAATGCTACCAAATCGGTGCAATTATGTTGGATCAAATCAGTAAAGCAGCTCATAACACATTAATAGAATTACCATAATTTCTTCAGGAATCCAAGAAGTCCAAAGGATATTTTCGTCTTTTTTCCTAATACAATAATATTTGGAATCTGTCAAAAACAATTTCTCTTTTAAAGAAAAGGGAAACCTTCACTGTTGTGGCAGTTAGCACATTTCCCACTTTTCTTAATGTTCTGTTACTTTCAGCTCAAAGAAACAAAATGTAGAGAAAAACAAGCATGTCATTGGAGATTGTCTTGGTATTTATGAAAATTTATGTATTAGTATGTATTACATTACAAGCAAACAGCTCTTTTCCTTTCTGTGCTCTCTTTTAAAGAAAACTCATAAGAAGAGAATTCATAAGAGAGTTACAGTTTAGTATAATGCTCTTCTTCTGTTTTACCTTTGTACTGGCTTATATAAACACATTTGCTCTTGAAAGAGGATTTCTGCAAGGCTGCTGCAGGGAGAGACCAGTGCTTTTGCAGTGCCTGGACTGACACTAAAATCCAGACTGTCTGGATCTGTAACTGGTAACAAATTGAGCTGGTCCAGCAACAAATGTAGAAATAAATGCCAAGATAACTTACATTTTTCTCATGTGGAACTATCACTTATGGGGTATGCTTCTTCTTCAGGTGTCGGTCAAAACTGATGATGTGCTGCAGCTCTTGTAAAACAGGTACACACAAGCAGTGTCTGTGCAGATTCATGTCTGAGCTTGGTGGGTGCATCTCCTCATATATCTCACATCAATTTTTATGAGATATTTTCTCTCCTGGAATTCTGGGTGTTGTTCCTATTATTCAGCTATTTTCCACATTTGTGCTGTCTGCCCACCCGCTTCTGCTGACAGTAGTCGATTAGGACTAGCCCCTTGCTATGCAAAATGGAGATCTTTCTCCTCTGAACTTTAAAGGGCGTCACTCAGAACACTTTCTCCTTACAGTACCTTTTCTCTACATAGCTGTCTATATTCATGAAATATGAAGAGATTTAATTTTTTCTTTTTTTTCTTTTTTTTCTTTTTTTTTTTTTTTTTTTCTATGCCTTGGCAAAAATTGCCAAAAACAGAAAAANAAAAAAGGAATGGGTAGACAGATAATGATCACAGTTACAAAACATATGTTTTCTTGAGAACAAAATTTAAAATATTCCACCTTAACACCCCTAGATGAGCTATTTCTCTGAGTGATGCAGACAAACCTGCATATGTGTGTGCTCCTGCTATCCCTCATGAGAGTTCTACTGACGTCCTGTTTCTTTTATTGTCCTCCACTAAGCTCTATTCTCTCAGGAGCAGAGGGAGTGGAGAAGACACCACTCAAAGCAACAGCCAGAGAAAGGACTGTCAGTGCATTGGGAAGTCTTGCCCAGGGGAGGGAATTACACTCTGAATATTAGTCATGCAGATTAGCCCTTCTCATGGGGAACTCCAGAGAGACTAGCTTATAGCACTCTAACAAATGTTTTCTGGTTTTTCCATCACTAAAAGTAATGTTGCCCTTTCAACTTAGCAACACACAGTTTGAAATGAAACGGTTTCCATGTTTTCGACCAGGGCTAAATAACATGACAACTTTTTGTACACCTCGGTGTGTTAGCGTAAGCAATCTGAATCAGGACATATATCCTCAGTGAGCACATACACAATTCATTTGAGATTTTACACATAGTTTTCAATAGGAGTTTATGCAGTTTCTCCTTTCAGCTTGGAAATATTTTTGATATTTGTATCTTTTAATTCAAAAATACTATCATCAGATTTTATTTTATTTTTTCCTACTACCTGTCTAGTAAAGAAAAATGCTGAAGAATGGTTCTGGAGAAGAAGAGGAAAGAGCAATATTTTCTGCATTTATTAACAGTAATGTGTGAATAATAGAGAATATCTAAGCATCTTTATATATGGCTTTGATTTACACAGATATGTGGTAAAACAATCACAGATTGCCAAAACAGAAATGACACTACATTCTCAGAACATAAACCAATTCATAAACTTCAATTATACCCTTAAATCTCAACATCTTGAGGACTTGAGAGGTCTAATTGCTTAGAGAGAAATCTTACTTTAGTGAAATAGATATATTTACAATTATTTTAATAAATTTCTAATCCAAATCCCATTATAACCTGAGTCACTTCATTAACTTCAGTGAGATTTGAGAATCAGATCATTTGAGCAAAAGGATGAATAAACAGACTTTGACATTTCTCCTAAAGTGCAGGGTATGTGTGTTTTTTGCCAGGTCTTCCACTGTAAATACACTTTTGTGAAACCCTGAGATGTAAATTCAGGGACTAACATCTTCAGGGCTTTGTTTGATCTGAAGTGCCATGCCATGATTTAAGAAGAGGAAGCTTCTAAAGTGCACTTGCAGCTGACTCAGACAGGCCTTTATAGTATTGATTGTAGGTAATGTTTGCTTTATGTACTGTTCAGTATGGTAATCCTAGATATATTGAAAGTGGGATCAAGGATCAGCACAAAATGATCCGACAATGTTTAGAAAAAGGATATACCCCTACCAGATCTTTGTAATTACAATACAAGGAAGTTTGATGAGGCCATTACTGTGTTAATTCAATCTCTAGGAATGTTAAAGTTAAAAGGATCAACAAGATCACCATTTTTTAACAGGAAAGACTTATGTTTGGCTCATAAGAAGTTTCTGTAAAAATCACCAAGATATTTCATTGACTTGTTTAGACAGATGTCTCTAGTAGTTCAGAACTATTCCACTGTTTCATATATAATGAGGTCCGTAGTGCCAATTATGTATGTAATTTCATTAGAAGTGTTCTTTTGCAGCTACATGCAGTATGCTACATCTATTCACACTACCAGAGATGCCACTTTTAAATCCATCAGCATATATCACCATATATATTCATCTACCATAGCTGAATACTGCACTGTGAGAACCTTAAACTCCACAATAAATCTGCACTTTGTCCATCAAAGCCAGATCTCTGTCATACTGACAATATTCCTGTTTGTACTTGTTTGTACTCAAATTGTAGATAGCATAATCTACCAGCTGTCAATATATGATGAAATTCTTTTGTTTTCCTCCAAGATTATATTTAGAGCAAGGACTTGGTGTTAAAAAGAAAAGATCTCAATAAGTCAGAAAAGGTTAATTCTGGGGAAGCAGAGGATCAACAATAACTTTATATAAAACTGATGCCTATACTCCTCATCAGAGCTGGAGCAGAAACCTCCCAGTTCCTTCATCCGGTGTGTGCAGCTAGGTCCCTACACAAAAATTTGGTACCTCATCCACGAACAGAGTGGGACAGTTGCAGCTTCCCTAGCTCTGAACCTGCCAGTGGAGAAAGCAATAATAGCAATTCTCTGTTAGAGCTATTAAATAAGCTAATATAGCTGGAAAATGCACAGTGGTATGTTTAACATTTACAGAGTTAGTTTTAGTATAAGATTACTCAACTATTCTAGGATTTATAGCTGTTGAACTACAAATATTCCCCACTGTGGACAGAGTTGTGTCAATATACCAATTCATTTGGGAGGTTTTAAAATCATTAGGGAAGCTTTGCAAATGATATACCCTCAAGATTCACTGTGTTTTACCACTGTGATTTACAACTTGAGATGTTTTAGCATGGGATAATCCAAATGCTGTTTAAAGCTCAATCACTCGGAATTAACTAACCTGTTAATTCCTGACTGATCTATGTCGAACCCCTTTGCACTGCCCAGGATGGCTTATCTTCAGGATCAAGAAATACAAGCTAAAATTCTATAGTCATAGGAATAAAATACTAGTGTGGTTGCTAAACAAAATGAAAAAGAAAGGGTGTCTTAATTACAAAGCTGTAAGTTATGAACCCATGGAGCTATAAACAGTAAAATGCAACTACTTTTTAGTAGTATTCTTACAAGTAAAATTCCAATGTTCAAGTGAGTGGATTAAATGTATCTTTTCTGAGTTCAATTACATTGAAATGATTGATTTTGATATAGTCTGATGTTTGGTTTTATTTCTGTTTAGTCTCAGTAACTTTTTATCCCCCCATATTCTTGTTAAAAAACCTTTAAGTGACTGATTTTCCTGTGCAAATTCCAAAAGTTGTTTAAAATTCAGGTTATGACTGCATGTATTTTGATTAAGTAGGTCTTACTGTTTACAATTTCAGCATTTGGGAGGGAGTGCAAACCAAGTACAAGAGGTTACAAGTGACATTTTATGAAGGGGGTCTTTCCTCTGCCAGCAGCTCTGGCCTATATTCTTGCCACCACACTGATGGAAGTTTTGATGTGGTTTTCAGCTTCTGATGTCCCTCATTGTCCATCTGAACATTGCTGTGCTATTCCTGACAGAGAATGCCTGTTGAACACCTGCTGTTCTGTCATAAGTGTCCATGATAGAGTATGAAAAATTTAATACATACTCTATATGAAACAGGCACTGCATTAAAAAAAAAAAAAAAAAAAGGACCACCAAACCCCTGAAGAATACATGTTAAACCCTGGGCCATACTAAATTAATTATGTTTGCTGTCCCATAGGATCTTGTCACTTTTAGCAGCCCAGTAACACAGTGGATTGAGCTCACTTCAGGGTACCATACACTGGAAATGGGAAGTTTGTATAGGGTGCAGGTGCACATGTGCCAGGCACAGTCCCTGGGCTCCAATCATCCACATATTTGATACCTGCAGGGATGTTGGATTTGTGTCAGCAGCTGCATTGTAGATGCACACAAGCTCTGAGCTCATCTTTTCCCCCAAGCCTCTGAGGAAGGAGAAGACAAAGCTTGATTTTGGGTTCCTTTTGTTCTACCTGTACCTTAATGACCTAACCCACCTCCAATGCAGCCGTGGGGATCAGAAAATACAGGATGAAATGCTGTACTGATGGAACTAAAAAGCAGTGGGGGAGTTATACCCTATTTTTAATTTTGGGAAAGATAGATATACACACACTGTGTATCTATCTTTCCCAAAACTGTTCAATCTGGCAGTAAGCCCCAGGCCCCCAGGGAAGACAACCAGTTTATCAGTGCCTCAATCACCACTTCAGTTCACCATGCAGAAACTCTCTCAGAGCAGCAGCCTGACAGCTCCTTCATGGTGGTTCTGTGCAAGATCTAGCCAAGGACACTGTAACTGCTACAGGAGACCAGAACTTTGTCTTGATCATTCTGTTCTTCCAAACTACCCACTGTATTGTGATAAGGCAGCACAGAGATGCAGTGGTGCCCAGAAAAATCCCTGTATTTGAGGAGAAAGAAGAGTCCTTGCATCCCCTGCAAGGGATGCTTCACAGGAAACCTGCAACCCCACTCACAGGCAGCAGTCCCCTTACACATCAGGGAATCTGGTCTTTCCCACCAGTTCACTTGCCAAGTTCCTTTCTATGTTTTAAAAGGATATTTTTTGTTCAAACGGGTAATCAAACGTGTATTTGCCATCCCCTCCTCTCTTCAAATGTTTATTGCTTTGGAAAATGTATTTTATCACAAGCTACAGGGTATAATTTGGTGGGATCCCCCATGCTAATCTATTGGCAGTGTATCACTGAAGTGTACTTAAAATTAGGCTCCACTATGAAAAGCCATGTGTTGTTTAAGCACAGCCAGCACACTTACCACTGCCTTGAACATAAACAAAGCCAGTCTCTGCCCCAACGTGGTTACAGAAAGGGCATTCCAGAATCCATCCCTGTATGACTGGTACTACTTTGCTCCTTTGCTGCAATCTGCAGTATGCCAAAGAAGCTGTGCCCCACGCACCACAGATTTGGAGGGGGGGGTGGAGGGGGGCAGGCGGGTTCCCCAATTTTATCACTCAGAAACTTATCAAACCCTACCATATCTCTAACGAAGCTGCAAAGGAGCTGCAGGAAGAGAGCCAGGCAGCGACTGAGCACTGCTTCCCCAGTCACACACACACCCCAGATGTAGCACACTGGGACGGTGGCGGGAGATCACACGGACACCTTCCCCCTCCATCCCTTCTCCTACCACCACCACTTACAAGAACCTTTTCTTTCTCTACATCGAGCAATTTCCGCCTAGGTTTGCGAGCGGGACTCATGAACGTAGCCCAGCTACGGAGCTTGAAGGGGTCTTCTGGTCTCCATCACCGCTTTTCACGCTAGCCATTTCTCCTGCTCGTTTTTATACACGACTCTCCGCCCTGGCTGCAGCGNACAACCCGCTACTCGCGTTACAAATTAAAATCTCCTCTCTCATAAATATCAACTTGTTAAACTCTGACTTCAGTTTTAAAAGGCAGAAAATTAAAATGTATACCTCTGTCTCAAAAATTCGGTAATTAGACATAATCCACAGGTGTTATTTTAATGATGCCAACTCTTCAGACATACGGGCTGAGCAAATGCAGTGTGTTGTTAACTAATTATATTGTCTTAATTTGCCAATTTAAAAAAACTTAAATGTCCTGAACAAATAAAATAATTATCTGGGATTTCTTCACCGTACCTGCTGCCTCACGCCATCTGATGCCTGGCACTCCGTGTTTGGCTGCACGGAGCAGCATTTGGAGGGTTCTGGGAGGCTGTAGCAGCCCTCCGGCACCAGACAGCAACCGGGTTTGCAAACCGGGGACGCTCGCACCATCCTCACTAACGATATCTAAGAGTGGCTTGAAAAGTCAGTTTGTCGCCCTCTATTACCTTTCCAACACGTATCTTAATTGACCAGGGAGAAAGCGTCACTCAGGCAGCCTCTCCTATTGAACGGAGCCGAGCTGGTTGCCCCACGCTCCCTGCTTCAGACAGCAGGCAGGCGCGGGTGGCATCTTCTCTTTCAAGGAAACCCTTCCCCATCTCTCAGTGCCACCGTGGCCAATGACAAACTTCCATCTAACTTTCTCCTCTCAAAAATGTAAAGTAAGAAAACAAAATCTATGCATCATTTAAAGATGCCCCAGGATAGCTTTGAATTATGCAATCCACAGTTATGTGAGCTGCTGTTTAAGGGATTCTTTGGCTCTTTTGTGACACTGATCAATCCCCTCTTGGTTTTATTTAAAAGACCCAGTCACTGAAGCATTCAAACCACATTATTCACATCTTTCATTCACATGCCTGGAAAACAATGCAAATAAACACATAAGGAAGAATGAAATATATGCTAACTAGCTACACTTTTCACAGGTTGGCCCCTCTGTAGAAATCGTTCTGAGAGGAAATAATGGGAGGATTAAAATCAGTTTTCAGTCTATTTTAATCCAGGTTCAGGTCATTGCCCTTGTCATTCAAAGGGTTTGTTCCTCAGGTGCAATCAAATTGCACAGGTTGAGGCTGTTGTGCAGAAAGGTCTGTTGCTCTGTGAAAGGCATTCCCTTAGCCCGTGTCTGAGCACTCCGCAGGCTGTTCTAAATTACCCTGCCCTTTAACATCACAAGGTGCCCAGAAAAGAGATCAAGCACCTGTTTAACAGGGCATATCAGCCACCACACCATTTCCTCGCTCGTATCTCCGCTTAGCAGTGGCCAGCAGCGGGACCCAGGAGTGGTGTGGAATGCCAGGACCAACTCAGTGTGATAAAGGCGTGCCCGCCCCTCTGGGGGCTAATTATCCGGGTACGATTTAAAGTGACCACCAGAGACTCTGCTCCCAACAATGCTGTGAGCCAGGGACTGACAGTTCCAGCAATTTTCAAACACCCACAGCAGGGTACTTATACAGGAGGATTTCAGAGCCATATTAAATTACCTGCCTTGGAAATCCTGGTGCTGAATGCAGACTTGGGGTATTGATTTTGGAGGACTGCAAACACAAATTCTAAAGCCCGCCTCCAAGTTAGCCTCCTCCCCTGGGACCGGACATGGAAAATGATGCTGTCAACCTGCTGCCCACCCTTTCCAGAAGCAGCTTTAGCCCTTTGTCTCTCTCCTCTCCCAGCAGCAATCTGACTTTTCCATAGCTCATCCTGCAAGGTTATTTACCACTGTTGGAAGGACAGCTGGGAAAAATTCCTAAGAGGGGAACTATGTCCTAAAATCCAGATTCAGCTCCCCATCCAGCAAATTTCAGCCATCCTGAAAAGACAAATGCCCTCTCACAATCATAACCAAGGCAAATATATGGCAATGTACCTTAGAGGATGCTACCCTGGACTGGTATTCTGTGGAGCTGGACTGCAGCCTTGTTCTGCCTCTGGCTTACTTTGTATGCATTTTCTCCATCTTGCATTCAATTTTACAGTAGCTTCTAGCTCAGACACTTAGGCATTAGAACTGCCAAATGAGGTTTTGAAAGGTGTGCTCACATTTGCATATATTTTCCAAGAACATGTCTTTATTTATGCCTCTCTCTAGTAGTAAATTTTAATCCTGCTAACAGTAGGAATAAATGCAGTGCGCAGAATAAAGTAGACTGTAGGAGTCTAACATTTTTTCTTATTCTCTTCAGACAATATATAGCTTTTCAAGCTCGCCTTTAAAGGACAAAAACCCTCTACATTGAAAGAGGCCTTTTTTTTTTTTTTTNTAGGCAAACTTATGTCCCTCTGTAGAAAGGGAAAAGGAGATTGAAACAGCCTTAAGACAACTGAAGTATCTTTTATTTCCTATACTATTTAACTATGGTTGCTATTACTTTCAGAATCTAGTATTTTGCCGGTAATAAAAAGAGTGAAAAATCAATCAAAACAACGGAGCTCATTCCTAGAGGACAAAAAAAATCTTCAATATATAACTGACTGCCAGAAAGCAAGTGTTAAAATATCCTGCATCAGGTAGAAGTGCTGCAATAAGGAATGAAGACAAAACACAGAACTATAAAAAAGACAGCTCACATTTTAATTGAAGAATTGAACAGCGGCTGACAAGGCTCTGTGCTCTGTTTCCGTGGACACTTTCAAAAGGCCGAGCTGCAATGCATAACACCCAATTCAGGCTGCAATGCTCCTGAGAGGGTTCAGGGACACAAACTGCTTTTATTATTGTTAGTTAGGCATCTGCAATCCCCTGAAAGTGAAAATCAGGCTTTCCCCACTAGGCACACTTCGGAACCTGACACAGAAATCTTACTAGAAAAGGTACAGAAAGGAAAAATAAGCAGGAGGTTTTACAGAGTCTTAGTGAGAAATTATTGTCATTGCTTCTCAAAGAGAATGATGCTGTCTTTAAAGCCTCAATTCTAATGCCATTAAAGCCAGTGTAAGTTTTAGAGGTACTTGAATAACAGAGGGATTTTTTCCCTTCTTCAGTTTTCCTTGCAGATCCAATTAATATGAAAAGAAATTGACTGATTCACCTATTGTTCAGGTCTCTCTTGCCTTGTCATATGTAAAGCTTGCTCCTAAGGTCTGCAGAGCTGTATAGCATCTATCACACTTGTGAGCACTCCACAAATAAGTAGTATGAACTGTAATGAGAATATTAATGAAATGTGTAGCTTTGTGATTGAAAAATCTTTCTTGAGTTGTATTTTTTAAGGAAAATTAAAGGGATGATTTGTAGCACCTGATGTCACAAAGCCTCCCAAGCTAATATATTGGTTGCCAAGCCACAATATTATGGAAACATTGATATTTCATATGTGACACAGTCTTGTTATTTGAGAGGTATTCCACTGCCAATTAGAGATCCAACAGCTGTCACTGGCTAGGCAAAATTTCATTTAAAAAAGAAAAAAAAAAGAGAGAGAAAAGATGTGAAAAGGAGAAATGTAGCACACAGGCAGAGATACTTTCAACATGCTTCAGAGGAGCATAGAGGGGATCCAGCAGGGCACATGCTGCTGACAGAGGAGGCTAACAGTAGGGGGGAATGCAGAGGGCTAAAAGAGCTGCTGATCCCAAATGCTACCTTCATACTGAAAACAGGAATTGCCATGTGGCATATCTAGTAAATGAGGCTCAGAGGATTAAAACATCACATGCAAGGCTCTACAAAGAATTGTGCTGGATGGAATCAGCGCCAGTGCTTCTGAGTCCCCTTGGTGCTCTGCTGTATGTCTCTCTCATGTAGCAAAGAAAAGGGTTAAATGAAACCGTAGAAGCAAGTGACTTCAGCAGATGTCTGACCTACTGCAGAGATTGCTGTGGAGATCTGCCATGGGGAAACTGTATCAGGGCACACAGATGAGGTTAATTGCTCCATGAGAGACAGAAGCCAGGAAATACACACACATTTTTTAAAAAAACCTAAAAAGATTATTGCTTTCTCATATTCTAAATTTGGACAGACCCAAGGGCCAGAGTTTCCCTGGGAAGAAGGAAAGGGAGTCTGTAGAAAATCCTTTTGCCTTACATTTGTTTGAACTCTGATTTCAAGCAGCTTTTTGCGTCCCTTTGAATTCAGGCTGCATTAACAAGCACTTTGACTAACATTTAGGCAGGTAGTCAGTAGGGATCCTGATATATTTAATGTCCCTTGTTCCTTCTGCATTTTTCACTTTTTAAGCATAAGCCTATGAAGCCAGGCGTGTAAGTATTTTGTGTAATAAGACCTGTAAGATCTTATTATCTCTGCCTTCAATTGCAGAGCCTCTTCATTTCTTGATGATGCTGTGGTTTTGGATTGTATCATAGTGGAAAAATCTTTGGAGCAGAGACACTTTTGCTATGTGTTGCTAGGCTCCTCAGCACAGTGGATCTCCAATTCCACTGTTATCTCTATTTTTGTATTTTTGGGACAGCTTTCAGCACACACATGTTGACAGGTGCTGCCCTTGTCTTCCACCCTGTTGAGTCATAACTATAAAATAGTTATTCAGCTCTAAGGCAGCTGGATACTGATGGGAACCCATGTTTTCACAAAGTGTTTTTGGAGCACAGGTTTAAATTATGAGTTTAATAACATATAATGGCATAGAACTTCTGTTAGTTAAACAACACAGCAGAGGTATTAAATGTATCCTTCTCATTCAGCCCTACAGCAGCAGAAAGTATTTTATATTCAAGTTTTAAACAACCTCCAGAAATTATCAGGAGATTCTATTAGATTTGATCAGCAAAAGCTTTGGCACTTGATAAAAAGGTAGCAAAGCCAAACTAAATTTAATATTATTACAATTCTTCCTTAAAACATATGTTGTTTATCGACTTCTGATGCCAAATTTTACATTAAAAAACTTCTTTTATTTTCATGAAAACATGAAAAATTTCACTGCCACATTTTTCTGTGAAAATTTTCCCTTTGATAGAAAAGCAGCTTTTGGTTCAATGAAAGTTGTGAATGCCACAAAACAGATGTTTGCTGACAAATTAATCTCTATAACTGAATAACCCTTCTGTAAAGCTTTAGATATAATAACTAAAACAAATAAAATCCTATTATAAACTGTTGCTATGTGGACAATCCTTTCTCTAATACACTCTATATATTGTTTTAAAATATTTACCAGTAAAGAGGGTGGATGAGTTAAAGCAGCTTTCACTGTCATTGTTTTCCATTATTTCCCTTTAAGACTGAATGAGCACGTTCCTTCCACGCCCAGTGCAAAAGTCTTCTGTCACCAGTCTCTTGGTAGTCTCCATACTGTCAGCTCAGTGACTTCTACACTAATTTTGAGGTTGCTTCATTTCTGAGAGCACCTCCATTCAGTAAAGCTTCGAAGACTCTGACTGACTGCAACAAAGAAATTACAATAGAACTAACTACCAGTAAATAATTAAAAATAAAACCCGGACTAAATACAACTAGAATACTGTCTTCTGAATACATCTATAAGCCATAGTTAAGAAAAAGACATTTCTCATAATGCAAAGGAAAGCAAGCTATTATTTAAATGTCCAAGTTCTCTACTGGAACTATGCATATATGGGATTACAGCTGTGTAAAATTATTCACAGGTGTAAATTTTATCCAGGTTGAAGCTTCATATTATTCTTCATCATGTCTCATTCTTTCTTTCATTTAGAAATCTCTTTTTGAGATTCATTTCACTGATCAATCTTTTTATTATAAAAATTAAAGTATTTGCTGTAACATTAATTAATTTTTCCCTGCTGTAATTATTAGAATTGAGCAAATAATTCACAATGAATAATTCATCTGCTGCATGTAAGCTTATTTTCTGCTTGCTGAATATCTGGTAGCAAATCTACTTTCCAGTTTACTTGTTAATCAAAATCATCTGATCATTTTGGTAAATATTTTTTTCATGGATTGAACGTGAACATTTCTCTGTAAGACTTTGACATACAGTGCTTGCTACATGATCTGTATTGGTACATCGTAATAGGCTTGGTGAAGCATGTGACTTTATTTAATTTTCTGTTTGGTGAGTACTACACTCTGGCCATGAGTACATCTGTATGTGAATTTAAGTATTGTTTTCCTGCCAGTAGAACTCAATTATTCAAATCTCTTTGGGGGAAAGACCCCCCTAAATGAAATGTGAATATGTGAATCTATCAAATGCTGAGCCAGTATTTCCATCAATTTACTTACAGCTTGCACTCAGTTTTAAGCAACTAATATGTTATTGAATGAGAAAATCAGTAGTATCAAATTCTGCAGCCATATTTTCTGGCCTCCAGTTAAAATGCAAAGTGTTTCCATGTCATGGTGGATATTAAAGAGCACTTTGTGCATCTGAGAAGTCCTTTCTTGTCATAATGAAAGAAACTGTGCTGATGATGAATAGTACATCTCCAAAGATTTATTGCCTAAATTGGAGAAACTGGATAAAATTTTGCCAGAAGTGAGCACATAGGAAAAATGTTAAGAGGTGACTTCTACTTATAGCAATCTATTCCTGACTGAAAGCCAGTGGGCTTGAAGTCCTGTAGGTACTTTCAAATATCCTTATTTTTCAGTTATGGTTTTACAGTGACGTTCCTTACCCGAATGATCAACCTGATGAATCTTCTCCATACAGTACTGGAGGCCCATCTCCTGTTACCTGTAGGGCATGAAAAATATCACCCTTCCAACAAATGCACCCATCCTCAGCCACACCCTGCTGCCCAGAATAGCTGGGTAGCTGATTTGTGAGGAGACAAATTTCTTCTCCTCCCCCCTCCTCATCTTTGGTGTATTTTGTTGGGGTTTTTTTCTTTTCTTGAAAGACGCACTAAAAAAATACTGTCTGTGCCCACAGAATTGGGAGACACCATGTGAAATAATCCAAAGGCTATTTTCTTCACTGTTGTATAGTGGGAAAGGATTAGATCATTATGACATTAATTCAAGAAAATATTCTATCAAGGAGAGTTATAAGCTCTTCACAGGAAAAGGCAGAGGATATTGGGCTAACGGGCAATGTGTAGCAAAGTTCTGCCTTCTTGATTCCACAAGAAAAACTGTTGCTACGCTTGTTAACTGGATTAATGAGTTTTTCTTGATTGGCATAGGGTTCTGGTAAGGCAAAAATTAAAAAAGAAGTTGAAATTAACATTACCATTACTTTAATGCAATTGAAACAATTGCCTCCTCATTTTCTCAATAACTTCTGAATATTAGCTTTAATAAAATAAGATTCCAAAATTTTAAATAGTGTTGTATTACATTTTCAGTTTAATAAAATAACTTGGCATATAACAGTACAGAAACAAGGGAGAGAATATAACACCAGCAGGGTTTCTTGTTCATTAAAGAATTGACTTTTTAAACTCTCAAGCAGATAAATTTGCAGCTTCTCAGCAATAAAGAAAAATGGTACATTTTGTGCTTCGAGATTATTATTATTGTTTCTCAATAATCTTAAGTCACATAATAGAACATTTTACACTGCTCAATGTTTATTTCCTTTCCTATTTTCTTCTATTTATCTTCATTTTTTTGTTTTTCCTCCACCTTAGAATTTCTCAGAATCAGTGCTTTGTACAGCAAACCCTTCTATTGCCTTGCTAACATTCTGTACTCTGAACAGGCAACAAAAAAAGAGGCAAAACTGATGAAGATAGGACACTTATAATTCAAAGAAATTTTAAGAATGATGCCTCAGTTGTTTCAGGCAAAAATCTTAACTGGGTATCCTGGCATAAAATAAGTTTAATTAAAATGGTGGGGTATACCTGCGGCATTGATGCCTACATTTGAGCCAAGAACAAATGTTTCCTTTAGAGTCATTTCTGATGCACAACACATGCAAGCATATGTTAGACATCAAACCACCAAAATTCTCCCAGAAATGTTCATTTTTTTACATTTTGTTTTAAGGTAGTCTCTATGACTAGCTCAAGTCTAGGATTTTGCATAGCAGATTTCTAAAATAAGGTGTCATGAAACAAGGTCCAGGTAGGTAAATGTAGTGCTTTCTAGATCTCTAGTCCTATTCTCAGAGATAAATAGATGAGGAAATTTCAAAGGGCATTTTTGCCTCAGGTTAAATTTTTAGGAGCCACTGCTGTTTCTCTCTTATTCTGAAGAATGGGCAGTAATGACAAGATGTACCTGTCCTGATTACCCTAAAGAGCAAAACACTGAGAAAGGGCTGTGTAGTGTTATACCTATAATCTGGTCCTTTCATTAATATAGGGTTTTTGGAAGGCATTTTTAGATGACAGATGTGTGATTTTGGATAAAGGTGTGTGAGCATGTGATCTCTGGACCAGGCTTCAATAGTATAATTCCATTATTTGATGTGACAGATAGTGAGTGGACTCGGTGACCCAAATAGCCTTTCTCAGTCTTCAGAGTGTTGGGCACGTGCTCTCTTAAAAATAATTTGCATTGAGTTATTTATTGCAAAATAATTTTTCAGGAGCTTGTTATCTGTCAACTTTAAAGACCTTTTCTTACTTTAAGTAAATTCACTGGTATACATACTCATAATTTTCTTGGTGTGCCTTTAAAAGGAAGTCTGAGATATCACTTCAGGAGCACCCAGAATGGAAAATGACTGTCAAACTGTCAAAATTTGGGAGACTTTTCCTTTGACATGAACTTAGAACTTCTTTCTGGTTTTGCTTTGTTTTTTAGCACTTTACATCTTCAAAGTTCTTATAAGCATTTTGTGATCACATTTATTATTTCTATTTATAAAATATGACTGTCTCGAGGACTAACAATACTGAAATTGGATTTTTTTTTCAATTCACACACAGTTATTCACTCATACAGAAAAAGAAATCATCAAGATGATAATTTCCTTATATAGCCTCTCCTCCACTCCACCTGAAAAAATCCTGTCAAATTAAATCTAAGAGCTCAGAATTAACACAAGACATTGCTTTGATGTCTCTTTACACCAAAAGATGAATTTGGGAACATTTGAAACCGTCTCTGGCTTCAGCTCAGCTTAGACAAGCACTGTTGGTCGGACAAAGCAACATAACATTTCATAAACTTCAGCAGAACACCTCAGCAGCCCCGTGAGAACCACACCGTGCAGACTGGTACTGCCCCTCATGGAAGCACTGGCAGCTGCAGAACAGGGAGTGATTTTCTACTTCTCCTCTGCCCTGTGTGTATCAGAGCTCGATGAGTGTCCCTTACTACCAAAAGAGTACTCTTACCACCAGGAATTCCAGTATTTCTAAGAGTGAGTTGTCTCTCCAAAGTCCTGTAGCCAGCTGAAGTGGTTAAACTGTTGCTGAAGCAAGGACTTCGACTGACTTTCATGTCTCCAAGCTAGAATGTCATAACCTGCAAACTGAAGAACCAGGCTTTCACATTTATTTCCCTGTCTGTCAAAATGAATACTCAATTATTTACAAAAAGTGGAGCAGCTTCAGCAAGCAAGACTGAAATGCACCAATAGGCATGCTAGAGAGATAGAAAATCTATATTTAAAATCAGACAGAGAGGGGAGTTGAACCTGGAGCTTGCACTTCCCAAAAGCTGCTAAGAACATTGGGATTGAAGAGAGAAGAATATACATTCACTTCTTTGAATTAATTTCCCTTGTAAATTCAATACTTGCTCCCAAATTTTCACTGCATTACTGTAGTGGCAAAAATTTATCCAACATTTCCTGGGGTCAATCAAGATATTCCCTTCAATCTAAAATAATTTTAAGTTTTGATTCTCAGGAACTGGGAGAGAAGACAACAAACAAATTTTCTTTTCAGGTTGACCCAAAATGACAGGTTTTTGTTGTTTGAACAGTGAACCAAAAAAAAATCAGGGTTACATCTCTGTTTTGAAGGTCAGCAAGACTCAGCAAAGCCACTTGAAAAAAATAAGGAGTGCTTCTAAGAAACAAAGGATATTTTTCCATACATTGTGTGCTTCAATTCCAGGAACACAGCTGTGAGAATTATAAACATGAGCAAATAACTAATTCTCAAACTGACAAGCTAAAGAAATGTAAAGGTGACCTGTAGGATACTTGTAGTCTAAATAGTTAAAGGAGTCATTGAGAAACACTACCACCACGAAATTTCTTCCACAACTAAACTTGAAGACAGTGCACAGTTTGGAGTACTCATTACCTAATCTTAATCAGGAAAAGCTCATATTCCTAACCTGTCTCATTATTAGCACTAAACAAAGATCACTTCAGACCACCTCAGATCACCTAAGATTATACCTGGAAGAAGAAGAGACAAGAGAAGTATGTGAATGGAGAATTGATGGCAGCTTCATAGCCAAAGATAAGTGGGAGAAATGAAATCCCAGCTCCTAGTCTTTGCTGACAGAATATTTGTAGCTCAATAAGCTGATTCCAGAAATAAGAGGCTGAGATCCAACAAAGCACTGAACTTGTTAACTGTAGTAATTTTTCTGTCAAAAGTATCTGGTTTGGGAGGATAAATATCCCCTTATACTCATTCTTGCAAGTTTTTTTCCCTGGCCCACCGATATGGCTTCCTACAGAAGCTGAATTGCCCTCATATATTTCTCATTCAAGTCTTAATTTTTTGCTGTACACAGCCAGGAGATGCAGCTGTCTCAGTAGGAAATTATTGTGAAGTCAATGGAGCAACAGTATTTACACCATATGGATATCCAACATGCAGACTGGAGTATCACACAGGAAGACAAGCTATTCTACCCTATCCTTAGCAAAATTTACAGGCATAATACAGCTCTGAAGGATCCCTAAGGAAAATATTTAACATATGTCTCAGGAGACTCCTATAATTCCAAATTACTAAAGTTGCTGCTAAAGGTCCATATAGATAAGGAGTTCTGGCTAGATGTTCCAGCCACTGGCTTCATTAAAACAGTCCAGAAAATGGCAGTGCTACAGTGTTATCACATATGGGAGGCAAGGAGCAGATTAAGAAAATGGGCTGCAGCAGGCATGCAAGTAACCTCATGGTGGCCTTATTCAGTCGCTTATCGCTTTGTATTGGGAAAGCCCCATTCAGAGAAATGGAATTCGGATGTCCCTGGAGGGAGTGACAGCTCTGCTCTTCCATGAGCCTGTGCCAGTCAAAGGAAATCTGCCTTTCAGCAAGAGGCAGTATTTTTTACAGAGCTCAGCAGCAGCCTGGCGATTATTGAACACGACGTGTTTCACATGCTTAGCCACCAGTTATTCCTGAGGCTCTCTGGAACTAAAAGTCTGGCCTCCCCAGGTCACTCTGGCTGTCAGATCAATCGCACCAGAGTGCCTGCACCAGCAAAGGCAATGTAGGGAGTGTCTCCTAGGGCTAGAAGGACAACATGCAGAGCACAAGAAAGGCACGGGGCCAAGTGTTACATGCCATGCATGTATCCAGTTTGGAAAACCTCTAATACACCCAAACTTGAACAAAATTGGGTTATAAAGAGGAAACCACACCAGGAAGCAACTACACATCTGCAGTGCATACTTCCTTCAAATGGATCCAGAAAGCATCAGGAGGCCCAGTCAGTGATGAGCAGCTGTAATTCGGTTGAAAGAACTGACTTCGCTCTGCCCCTCACAAGCTCATAAGATAGGCATCCCAGAATTATGAGAGATAGGATTGAAGTGAACCAGGAAGATCATCTCTCCTCTCTTTGATACAATTGCTATTGAATCAGGGGTTTAAAATCAAGGGTTTAAAAGAAATGTAAGAAACATTAGTAGAAGGGTTTAGCTATAAATATAGGATTAATAAGTTACTTATTATGTGAAACTAACTAAGGCTGGAACTATATATCACTCAGCTGATGCTTTTCTGTTTGAAGAAGGAAATTGGGAGTAGGGATAAGGAAGATGATGGTATTGTGAGAGCAAAAGGGCTGCAGACAAGAAAGATGACACATTGTAAAAATGAAGGAACCGTGACTACATCTCAGATGGAGGACTAATTGAAATCCAGGTGGGGAGATGGAATAAGTCCAAGGGGACAGGATGCCCTGCCAAGGGACATGGTTGAAGGGTTCATCAGGAGGAAGACTTTCCATTTTCATCCCAAACGACCTCTGACCCAATTCAAGAAGCCCACTGACCCAATTCCTGAACAGGAGTGCGCAAGCGTGAAGGGACTTTGACCTCATTTTAATATGAAGCAGGGGGGAGGCGTGGTTAGGATATACATATGTATTAGGGGGATCAAGTAACTTTGGATATGTAAAGCTATTGTAGATAAATAGAGAATCTATTCACACAAGTCTTTGGGGTGCTAACCCCCATGTGCCCAGCGCTGTCAATAATCATACCCCTTCCTAACTTTAAGTAGTTAGAGGGTTTGTTTTTCCGTGCATCACTATACCATATCTGTTTTTTCCAACGGGTATTTTTCATATTTTGTTGGGGTTTTTCAATGTCCAAACTGGGGACTCCAAATGTGCTCTAGACACTCAATTCCATTGCTTTGCCTCCCTTAGTGTAAAGACAGAGTCCTTCCTTTTGCGGAAATCCCATGTCCTCAGCAAAGTGCAGTCTTGGACACAGATACTGGATTATTTCTTTCCTCTTTATTGCAGCTTTGCATAATTTCAGTTAAGATATTTCTCCTATGTAGAAGGCCACTTATTCTCACTGAGCCTTCTTGCACAACATTCCCAGGATATGTGTGCTCTGCAGATTACACAGGAACACATAAATGCCAAAACCACGATGTACTGGAAGCCCTTCTTCAAAACCCTTGTTTTCCTGGAAGAAGACAGTGATTAAGGTACACATGAGCCAAACCTGCTGATAACAGCAAGGTGGAATTTTGTCTTCATGCTCCCATGTGATTGAGAGGTCTTACGGACAGAAGCTGCACTTGCTCTGTGCTCCTGCCACATGCAGCTCACAATTATCTGCCTGCAGTGGGAGCAGCACAAACAACAATGGGTAGTTTGAGAGGAGAGTAGGATGCAAGGCAAGACCAAAAGAAATAAATCATAGTTAAGCAGTGGTGAAAATTTCCTCTTAGGAACTAGTGGTATCCTATAGTGGTATCACAAGGATATTTGTGACAGAGTAAGGATCACTACTTTAATTATTTTCGCTACTCCACCCCTACCAGTTCAGTGCTCTACATTGCCAAGGCAATGAAAAAGATAAAAAAGTTATACAGCAAAGCCATGCATTTCCTCAAAAGATAAAATTGAAATATTCAGAATATACCTAGGAAAATGAGAAACTTGTGGCTTGTACTTTGGTAAAATGACTTCAAGTGCAGCTTATAATGAATCAAAGTAATCACTTTATTTTTTCCTCTTTATAATCTCTTCTCGCCTTTGTGATATATTGCAGTGACAGAATGGGTAATTTTTATTTCTTTATTTGTTTGTTTGTTTATTTATTTTTAATGAACCGACTGGTCTTACAGCTAATTTCTTGGCAGGTATGTTTTCTCCTCCTTCTACTCACCAACTTAATTAGAATAAAAAATAAAGTCAACTCATGTTTCAAAAGATAAAACATCTCCCTGGTGGGAGTGAGAGCAATTCCCAGCATCTTTCAACAGAACGGTTAATTTTCTATTGCCATAGTTTTGAAAAGCTTGCAGATCCGCAAATAAGAAAATGTAAACTGCATGTCAATATAGTGTTCTGTTCTTTTATTCCTTGATTAGTTTTACTTTAGCCATAAAACAGGAAAGTAAACAAATGAAATAATGAATCTAAAAATCAGTGTGTTATAAAGGAAGCACAGTAATTCAATTTACTAGACATTACCTGTTCAACATAAGTTTCACAGATAAACTCATTACCAGAGCTGCTCAGGAACATTCCCAATGAGCCATTTTCCATCAGAATATGCAGTACCTTCAAAATTCTTGTAAAATCAGGTCATTTTTCCCAAAATTTCATTTTGGGAGTAAAAAAAGGAAGGAAATTCTCCAGAGGGTTGATATCCCTTTGACAGTGCATGCATGTCAAAATTTTTTTGTTTTTTTCTTTTAATCTACCATAATTTGAATATGTTATTTGTGTATTACTATATTTTGTAGTGTAAAAATTGTCAACCTCAGAATTAAATGGCTTAATATTCTTGAAACAAACTGTTTCTAGCCATCCAACACAACCTAAAAGGAAATTTCCTTCAGAGAATTTTAAAATCCTTTGTTCCAATTCTCATACAGAATGCAGCCCAATTGTAAAACTTCAGAATACATCACATAGTGACACTTCCTTTCAAATTCCACTTGCAGCGCTCAGGAACATGGTTTAATAGTGGACATGGCACTGTTAGGTTAACAGTTGGATTCAATGGTCGCAAGAGTCTTTTCCAGCCCAAAAGATTCTATGATTCTAACTCTGCTATTCACTACAGGATATAAATCAAAACCCTCCTTGCATCACTTAACATCTATTTTTGTTCAGGAGAATGGTTTCCTCTGGAGGACAGTCTGAGAGCTGCCACATCCACTTCAAGATAGTGCAGGTCCAGTGAGTAGTTTTAGGAACTGATTTTTGAGGTGCTAAAAAAGGCCTGAAAGTCCCAGATTCTGCCAGTGTGATACTATGATTGCCTGTCTTGGTCTATGTAAAACTAGGATCATTTTTCATAAAGAATACAGGCTAAAAGAAAACAAAAAATAACACAACCCAGCATTTATTTAAATGGTATTTTACCCTGTTTCTCTTGCTCCCATCAGTGTCAATTTCCTGGGAGCCAACACTGCAAATCAAGTTTAGAAATGTGATTCTCATTTGAGATTGAAAATGATCCAGTGGTCAGAATCAGACAATACAGTCAAAAAACAAGCCTCCAAATTTAATATAAGTGTTACTTTTGCCCTAATAATGTTTGCCATAAGGATGCATTAAAGAAACACACATGGCATTTCTTTGTCCTGTCTTTGCTACTGTCACTACATTTTGAGGATAAAGTAGTCTTTCATAAGTTTGCTCAAGAGACTCCAAGTTTCTTTAAGCCTCAATCTTCGTAACATCTGCTTTCCCTACAGATTTTTCAAATCAAGGTCCCACATTTCCTGTCTGTTGCTTCGAGGAAAATCCACCTTGAAAACTTTAAATAAGGTTCACTTCTTTTTAAAGAGAGCCATGGTGCACCAAGAAAGTATTGTTTAGCTTCATATGAAGAAGAGAATATGGAAATAAAGATTCTGTTTTCTTGAAAGGGCTGTAAGTAACCCTATAGACTGAGTGTAGCAAAGGTGTTTACTGTGGAGAGAAGAAAAGGAAAAATATTTCAAGGAAAGAGAGAATTTAATTGAGAATATTTTGAAGACTACACAGTCAGATGAAGCAATCTAAGTCCTGGATTGAGAAAATATTTTGCTAATGCAAATTTAAAAAAAAAAGTCTCGACCAGGAAAAGATTATTCTTATAACAAAACAATGCAGTAACTTCTTTTATTATTACTTTAAAAACACGAAAAATATCTCTACCATGAGTAGTTTTTCTAAAATTGATCAGAATTCACAATCGGTGCACAGCAGATTCCCCGAGTCACATTTCGCATGCTCTAAATACTAATTAAAAATCTGCCATTTAAAAATGAGACACAAAGAAACTCTATATTGCAACATTTTTTCTATTTTAAGAGAATGTCTGGGGTTCCTCCCCTACAAAAGAAATTATTCTGATTTAAAAACACCTACTTTTACTCAGCTGTTCTTTTGTATTTTATAACATGACAATGTAATTATTGATCTATATTCATACTCAACAGATGTGGATATGTTCCCTGTAGATGTATAGGGCTGACCATATTCACCAGCTCATAAGGCAGTTGAACACATATAACACAAAATTTGCCAAATTCTGTAAAACCGATAACTTCAAATCACAGACAGTTTAGGAAATGTGTGTGCATGTTTTTACTTCCTGACAAAGCACTAAATATCTTATGCCTCATTCCATACTTCAGCTTCCTGAAAAATCCCAAGTAAATTTCAGATTTATATAAATATGCTTTTAAGTTCAAAAGTGTAACTTCTCTGGAGTACTGGTTCATTTACATGCATTCCCCAACCTAATCAGCTTCTGACCTTATCTGTGTGTGATCAGGTCTGTGTCCAAGTGTGAAGAACTGAAAAAGAATTGGATGGAACTGCTGGGGAAAAAAAANACACACCTCTCATATTTTATTTCAGTGCAAAGCATTGATATCATCCAGGTGGGGTTTTTTCTTTTGAATGAATCTTAGAGTGATGAGCTGCATCATATGTGTAGCAGGACATCCTTTTCAAGGTAGCTGGAAGCCTCTGCATATTGAGTTTGATGTGGGCTAGTAAAAATCCTGAGATATTTTGCCCTTATCCTCTGAAACCTGCTTTTGCCCCTTTGGTCCTTGTTCTTGTGTAGGGTTTCAAAGTATATTCACAGTCACATTCCTTCCAACAGCATTGTCAAATCAGATTTTTCTAACTCTTTCCCTAGCATGAGCATTGTTTTACCACTTCTGATTCCCTAATGCTAGCAACCTTGGCTGTGGAAGATCTGTGATATCTTTCAGAAAGGACAGGCAATATGTGTCAGGAATCTTGCCAGCTCTAGGTGACTCATCACATATGGTGGCACCAAATGAAACAGGTTTTTATAAAATTAATCAGAATTTGTAATCCGTACACAGCAGATTCCCCAAGTCACATTTCACATGCCCTAAACACTAATTACAATCTGCCATTCAAAGCTGAGATGCAAAGAACCTCTATAGTGCAACACTTATTTTATTTGAAGAAGAGATTCTCAAAGGCAAAAGGGCTGTGATATGCTTGTCTCACTAACATGCAGGAGACATTAGGCACTGCCTGGCTGAAAATTGCCTCTGAAAGTGAGGAGTTTTACTGTGTTTCATATTGCACCACAAATTTTTCATCATGTCATTGCAAAGCCATAACTCTGTTCAAGTTCATTCAAAAGGCCCATGAACTCTGGCAAACCTTTTGATAAATATCTGAGTTTTAAGGCAATTTTTATGTTACACAATCAACATAACCAACAGTTTTAATACACCTCAGTATGTTGAGTCTGTATGTGGCAGCATATGTAATCCAGGAATCTGCACAAATCATTGCAGCCATTCATTCAGGTCTGTGAGTCATTGTTATTAATGCAATAATTTTGTACTCTTTATTGGAATAATTTGGTATTATTATCACCAAAATGTAAGTTTCTTCTGTTATTCACTTTCATGCATTCATCAGTTCTAGTCACACAAAGATTATATTTTTTCTTTCCATTCCTTTTCTCACCTTTTCTCTCCCTTAAAAAAGTTGGAGATCTTTCAGGATAAAAATGATATATACTGGCTCACCTCCATCTCTAATCCTGACACATATATTAAAATTATTGGTTTTGTATTTAGTTTTAGATGCATGACACAGCACACAACCCTTATCTCTCTTGCCAAAAAGTCATTCTTCTAACCTCTCCTGCTCTTCATGCCCACATAGTACAAGTGTAACTGATTCTGTTAATTCTCTGATTACTTTTGAATTACATATCTATATCTGACATACATATGGATAGCCCTTATATATGTATATAATTAATATTGTTAAAATAATTACACTGGAAGAGAAAGACAAGAGGGAAACCCAGTTATCAGAGTTTAGCACTGTCCTGTGTTGCTATCTGTAGTAAGTTACATGCCAGCTGTGTGAGCAGAGCTGACCATGAGAGAAAGGGCCAGCCCACCGAGCTCCTCGGTTTCAGTTCAAGCCACTAGTGGGTTTCCAATAAGCATCATGCCCACAGCATCAGACTAAATGAAAGGAGCAAAACGCTGCTCCCCTGCACAGAAGGAACAACCATATGCAAGGGATAAAATCAGTTTATCTTCAAAACAGACTTCATAGCCACTCCTGTGGTCAAAAATTGCTGAAATCCAGTAAAAATCAACACCTGTGATTGAGAACTTCATATGCTTTCTAAGGAGTATTCTCAATCTCACCAATATATCCATAAAATTCCTTGCACTAATTATCTTTTACCAGCAGGATTGGTAGTAGTTAAATAAAGACAATAGTATGAAGTCTAAGAAGATGCATTTTTCTACTGCCAACATTTTATTTTTAGGAATACTTTCTGTTCACTTTAGACTTGCCACAATTACTAGGTTATCTGTATCTTTTAAACTTTGTTCTGAATTTCTCAAGCACACCTCTATTGAGGATAAAGCATCTCACCCAGGAGATGACACTAACACTGTAGGCTGTACAAAAGAGAACTGGGGAACAAGATAAAGCACTGCACCTATAATCTCTCACAGTGCTTCTCTGTTAGCTTTCTCATCTGCTTAGCTCTTCAAAGCATCTTCCCAAGACAAGGGAAGACCTGGGATATCTGTCACACCAGCATCAGACCCCAGGAGACAGCATGGATGATATTGTACCAGGCTTGGTTTTCTCCATCTCTGTTTCCCTGGAAGTGACACAGCCCCCATAACACATGAGGTCCTTTATGGACAGTCATCAGCAAAATGTGGAGGTTCCAGTTTTCTCTCACTGATTTCTTGGTCACTGAGGTACTGACCCTTGAAATGTAGTTTGCAAATTAAGTGTAACTAAACAAAAAGCAGCTCTAACTAAAATAGCTCAGCAGGCCTTCCACTCTCAGGTATAATGTGCAGTACAGTGAAACTCTGGGTGTGCAGCAAGTACTTATTTCATGCTATGATAAAACAGCACTCTGTTGGATGACAGCACAGTCTTCACATCATTTGGGTGCCTTTGATGTGAAAAAAAAACAAAAAAATACACACAAAGTAGCTTTTATTTCCTATGGACTTCACATGGGCTACGAACGAGGTCAGAACTGAGTGCCAGGCCATGTGGAGAGTCTGCTTGGAGGAGACTGAACTTCATCAGTGAGGGCGTGAGCCAGGCCATGCTGACCCTCTTTCACTTAGCAGCAAGAAGGCAGCTGGGGGATTTCACTGCCTGCTACCACAGCTGATCACAGCAGATAATCTGATTCATAAATTCATCATCTTCTGTTTTTAAACCTCTGGACAATGACAGAAGGGAGTTTTGATGTCACTAGTCCGCTTGGCAACCGCTTGGAAGGATGTTCTGAACAATCATTACTCTGATCTAAAAACCACTCATCTAGCTTAGAGCTCAGTTATTCCTATCCAATTTACATACACTTGTACTTAGGCCAAAATTATTCCTTAGATTAAGTAGCTCTTCTTTTATGCCCTGCTGCTTATTCCTGTTTGATGCATTTGTCTGAGCTGAACAAGATTTAAACTTTCTCTTACAGGTGATGAGTGCTTTGCCTCCTTGGTCATCTTAGCAGCTCTTCTCCAAACCCATTCTAATTTCTATTTATCATCACTTTAAAAAATGGTTATTTAATGCAAAACATGTTCTAAAGTCTTCCATCTGCTGCAATTATATTCATGGCACAGCAGAAGCTTGATTTCCAGCTCTTACAGGGAGCATCCTTCCTTTGTTGGTTCATACAGTAAGAAGTCAGACATGACAGATGCCTCTAAAATCTGGACTTTTTAGGCTTGCAGTTTTGTATCTTAAAAATCTTGTTTATTTTTAGACATGGGAAGCTGTATTGGGCACCGTTCCTTCATTTTTCTTTTGGGGGTTCAATTTAGCAGCCATTGTAGGTGGCACGGAGGCTGGCTCTATGTAGCTGCCATCACAGTCTCCTGTAGTTCCATGCTGAATATGCCATTTCTTTGTTGTTGCATTGGGTTTGTGTGGCAAGGCTTTTGTAATGGGGCACTTCAGGGGTGGCTTCTGTGAAAAGCTGCCAGAAGCTTCCCCAAGGTGGGTGGGTCCAAGATGGACACGCCACTGGCCCAGTCCAGTGACTGTGGCAATGCCTCTGGGGTAAAAGCGTTACAAAGGAGAAGAAAAACCTGCACAACAGCAGGTTGCAAACAAGCAGAGAGAGGAGCAACATATAAGAGGAACAACCCTTCAGGCAGCCAGGACAGTGCAGAAGGAGAGGGAAGAAATGCTCCAGCAGGAGAGCAGAGATTCCCCCGCAGCCCCTGGTGAAGATGATGGTGAAGCAGCTGTGCCCCTACAGCCCATGGAGATCCTTGGGGAGCAGAGATCCAGACGAGCACAAGGATGCCCAAAGAAGGCTGTGACCTTGTGGGAAGCCTGTGCTGAAGCAGGCTCCTGACAAACCCATGTCCCCATGGTGAGAGGAGCCCAGGCTGGAGCAAGATGGCAGGATGTAAGACCTCATGGGAGACCCTTGCTGGAGCACTGTCTTCCTGGGGAGCTGCATCCTGTGGAAGGGACCCACACTTGGAGTAGTTTATGAATTACTGCAACCTACGTGAAGGACACACAGTGGGGACATCCAAGGAGGATGGTCTCCCATGGGAGGGACACCACACTGGAGAAGAGGAAGAGTTTAAGGAGTCCTCCTGAGGAAGGAGCAGCAGAGACGTGTGATGAACTGACCACAGCACCCTTTCCCCATCCCCCTGTGCTGCTGGCAGGAAGGAAATAGAGAAATTGTGAGTGAATTTTAGCCTAGTGTTTTAAAATTTGCTTTTACTTTCTCATTATGCTACTCTGATTTGACTGGTAATAAATTAAATTTCTGAAGTCNCCTGGTGAAGATGATGGTGAAGCAGCTGTGCCCCTACAGCCCATGGAGATCCTTGGGGAGCAGAGATCCAGACGAGCACAAGGATGCCCAAAGAAGGCTGTGACCTTGTGGGAAGCCTGTGCTGAAGCAGGCTCCTGACAAACCCATGTCCCCATGGTGAGAGGAGCCCAGGCTGGAGCAAGATGGCAGGATGTAAGACCTCATGGGAGACCCTTGCTGGAGCACTGTCTTCCTGGGGAGCTGCATCCTGTGGAAGGGACCCACACTTGGAGTAGTTTATGAATTACTGCAACCTACGTGAAGGACACACAGTGGGGACATCCAAGGAGGATGGTCTCCCATGGGAGGGACACCACACTGGAGAAGAGGAAGAGTTTAAGGAGTCCTCCTGAGGAAGGAGCAGCAGAGACGTGTGATGAACTGACCACAGCACCCTTTCCCCATCCCCCTGTGCTGCTGGCAGGAAGGAAATAGAGAAATTGTGAGTGAATTTTAGCCTAGTGTTTTAAAATTTGCTTTTACTTTCTCATTATGCTACTCTGATTTGACTGGTAATAAATTAAATTTCTGAAGTCAAATCTCTTTTGCTCATGACAGTGATTGGTGAGTGATCTCACCCTGCCCTTTCTTTGTCCCACGAGCCTTTTGTGATATTTTCTCTCCACTGTCCAGCTGAGGAGGTGAATGATGGAGCAACTTTAGTGGGCACCTGGCATCCATCCAGTGTCAACCCATAGGTACCTTACAGCACATCATATGACACTAGAAGTTAATGTTTAGGCAGCTGAACCACATCCTAGATACCTCTATTGGAGGTATTTTTATCTGAACCAGTCGTCCAGGGTAATAAGAAAACATTTCCCTTTGGTGAGATGAATTCCATAATCCAGTATTCAAACAGATGTGTCTAATGTGTAGGTTTGACAACTAGTGAACTTTTCCAGGGATAGTTCTTTAAAATATTTTTCAAAGTTTATTTTGAAACAATTTTAATGGGAAATCAGATTTTTTAAATTTATTCACATATTTCATGGTGCAAACAGCAACATGAAATAAAGAATATATATTTTCAGTCATATAAGTATGACATGACAATCTACATTGCTGCTAACATGCCTTAACATGAAAAATATGATAATGAAAATGTTCTAATTTTTGAACTCTTACTATGAACTATTATTACACAAGACTGATGGAAACATCTTATCTTTATAGATTGATCTATATTGTAATTAAAAATTGTCATACTTTTGATCTAGAAAGTTAGATGACTGCTACTCTGAGGAACAGCTTTTTGCAGTATCCTAGAAAAGTGATACAACACCAGCATTACAGAAGGACTTTCTATACTGGTGAATATATTGGCCCAGATTCTTCCTGCTCCACTTTAGGCAGAAAATGAAAGTCCTAAATTGCAATCTGCATTAATTTTTAATTTCTTTCACAGACCTTTTAACTGGCTAAGGTCATAGACAGAGAGGATTGCGGGGGCAAAATAGGATTCTTTAAAACTATATTCTCCTCAAAGACAATAGGAAAATAAATGCAATGTCTGAACATCTGCAGAAAAAGATCCTTTAATTACAGCAGGTTTTTCTTCTAATAGATTTGGAATTTTCTGCAGTTCAGCTTATGAAATTTGTCAACATCTTTACTATAAATATAAGGAACCCATAGAAAATAGTAACTAGTCTGATCTGCCTGTAGCTCTTTTGTTTCACCTTAGTACACTAACAGATCAGAGCAAGACTGCCTCTTTCCAGCTAATTTTCTCTGACTCTTGCTTTACTGGCAGTACAGGGACTCTGTTTCAAAAGCTGTGCATGTACTTGTGAAGGCCACTTCCACAGTGGTTACACACCTTTCACCTTTCTCGCTCTTAAGGAGAGCCTGTTTTCCAACTCTCACTTCCATGATGAATGGTCTAACTGCTTAGCAGTCACGCAAAAATTGATAGTAAACTTATCTAACACTTCAGATTTCTCTAGAAGGTTACTTCTGTAATATGGGTAGTGCTTAGGTGTCTCAATAGGGCTTGAAGAAGAGCTTGAGTGGGAAATAAGTGCTCAAATCCCAAGTATGAACATGTACAGGTCCCTGGAGTTGGATGGCCAAGGTTCAAGCTAAGTTCA
Source organism: Chaetops frenatus (assembly GCA_013400775.1). Taxonomy (NCBI): domain Eukaryota; kingdom Metazoa; phylum Chordata; class Aves; order Passeriformes; family Picathartidae; genus Chaetops; species Chaetops frenatus. Next base: position 86,633 of record VZTR01003054.1, read on the forward strand.
GAGCTAATAAATTTAGATTGTGTTAAGCTTAGACAGTCCTGAAAATCTGGACAATTAAATTGATTCCTGGGACCTTGTAGCGGTTTCACATTCACCTGCTCGCCTGCTCACACCAGGCGAGAGTGTAGTGTAGTGGTTTCATGAGAATAAGGATTAAGAGAAATGCAAAACAGGCCTAAACTTCAAAGATAAAAAGTTTATTAACAAAAGACAACAAAATCAAAATCAACCCCCAGGTGGTTTCTTCTTCCTCCCCCAGCCCCCCACCCAAGATGGTTCCTTTCTCCCACCTCATTTATCTTCCTTTACCACCATCCTTCTCACCAACAACACAGAGAAACAAACTTAGAAAACCCCTGGTCAATTTACCACTCTTGAAATAGGCTTTCATCAGTCCAATTGGAAGAAGAGTCTCTCTTGTCTCACCATGGAGATTTTTCCCACAAGAAGCACAAGTCTCTCGTGGAGTTCACGTCACCGCAAACTCCCGCCCAGAAAGGATATTAGTTCACATGTGA
>VZTR01003054.1:87560-102674 GCA_013400775.1 Chaetops frenatus
CGGCCGCAGCCCCGGCACGGCCCCCAGGCCCCGGGGCCCGGAGCGGCCGGCCAGGGCCATGCGGCGTCACCTTCCCCGTGGACAGAAGTCAAAGAGGACTGCCCGAGGCAGGGAGGGAGGAGGGGGGGAGGGGGGAAAACCCAGCATGGTCCCGGCCGCAGCCCCGGCACAGCCCCCAGGCCCTGGGGCCCGGAGCGGCCGGCCGGGCACGCGGTGTTACCTCCCCCGCGGGCGGAAGTCAAAGAACTTCAAACTTCCCGCTCCTAAAAATGTAAGCTTCGCAAAGACGCCCCTAATATTCAATGGCTACATGGAGTGCCCATCTTAAAATCAGCCAATCCGTGGGCTCCTCACCTCTGCTGGAAACTGTGCCTGTGCCCCGGCGGAAGTAGGAAAACAAAGAACCTCCCCCAGGAAGGAGAAAAAAAGTTGTTGTCCTTTAAACCACAACAGACCTAAAAAAGTTTCAAGAAACTAGGTTCCCATATGCAGGGATTTCAGCTGACATTTCTTATTATTTTTTGCTACCTGAAAGTCATCAGAAAAAGAGGTACCTCCAGAGGATTATTCAGCCAAGTCTGTGAATTGTGCATTGTGAATTGTGAATGTGACTCTGGAGATGCCTGCCACCATTGATTACAGAGTCAATTAAGGTTTTAAGTTAATTATTATGTTAAGATTTAAGTTAGATGAGATGCACATAAACCTGATTAATTCCATTATTTTCATACTTGAGGTCTTGGAAGAAGATGCTCAAAATAAGAAATTATGCTTGATACAGATCATATAGATCAAGTACCACCAAATATATAAAGTAATAACTGCACATTTATATACTTTGGTCATTAAATATGTCATAGTTAGACATCTAAGGGGCAATTTCTCTCACCTCACCTTGATACCTACAATAATTAAAATATTTACATATTATCTAGATTCCCTTTAGAGTCAAAAGAGTGAGGTAGGTGTTTCATGATTCATCTGGCATAATGAAGTTGTCTAGCTTGAGCTGAGAGGTGTTGCACATTAGGTGAAACCGGCAAAGTCCCTATGTCCTTTGCCAGTTTCAAAGGAATTCCAAACGGCTAGTTCTGATTTGGACATCTACAATTCAAATGTAGGAGAAATTACCCTCTCACCAATTCTGCTTGGTACCCAATAGCATAACATGCAATTCTGATTGTGTGTTATGAAATAATAAAAAGATACAAAAAGAAAAGCATATTTCTGATGGCAATTTTAATTTCAAACTAAAATTTTATAAAATATTTTAATTTTCTTTATAAATGGCTTTGGGCAGGGAGACTAACTTTTAAAAACCCATGCTCAGAGAAAAAATTAAAGTCTGGACATCTCCTGTGAAGTAGAAATGCTCAGCTTTGAACAATCATTTTTACTTAATACAGAAGTATTTGCATAGATTATACTAGGGAGTGATAGAAATACTTGTTCCAGTTCCTTAAAATCAATCTGTTGATGATGTCTAGGTACAAAAAAGAGTCTTTATGTGTGGTTTGGAATAAAAGAGACCATGTAATTTTGTATTTTACACTTAAAGACACTCAGCTGAGAATGCCATGCACACATTACCATCCATAATTTAATTTTGCATGTAATTTCATGCACACTGTGAATCCATCTCAAGCCTACTGTGTCTACAAAAATTTCATATTTTGTATGCAAATATCACTTAGGCTGCACATCTCAAGTTATTGTTAAGATAACCAATCAAAAGAATGCAGCCCAAAGACACATGTACTAATTTGATAAATTACTTCCACAGATGTATTTATCCCTTGGCTAATGAAGACTTTAAACCCCTAAATAAGTGAACAAAGGAGAAATGTTCCCAGGAGCATTTGCCTAAAGTAATTCGAGGTTATTTTGCAACCAGCACAATGCACAAAGTCACCATAAATTCAGGATTGCATGCTGCATTCTGTTCAGACTTTACAGACTGGCAGGGAACTGAAAGAGCAGTTCATCCCCTGCTTCAGTGATTTCTTACGAGGTAGTTTGCCATAGAGCTTGCTGGATTTTTTAAAAAGGTTTTAAAGCAGAAAAAAGTTAACCTGGCAGGTGACATATATTGAGGAAAGAAAGTACTGAAAAACCTTGTGCTGTATCCCCCTTTTCCTTCCATTTATTTTCACTTACAACTATAACACAAGGCTTAGATTTTTTAGTAGATTGGCTTTGTAATATATCACCTGCCTGGAGACTCCAGTGCAAGGTTACTCTGCTTCCAGCTCCCACTCTCTGCTTAGATGGAGTTTGGAAGTGTTTAGGAGAGAACTGCTGGTTAATCTGCACAGATCCATTGGAGTGGCCCAGCACGTCAGGACCAGATTCTCCCACAGGCATCACAGCTGCCCCTGTGCCCAAAATCACATGCAGCCTTGGACTGCAGACGGAGAGCCACTGAGTTGCTAGATGAATGTTCACTGCACAGTGCCAGCAAGCCTGATGAACCCAGCCCATGCTTCTCTTACTGCACGTGCACGGCTGCCTTGCAACCACCACGTGTTTGTCAAGGTGAGCGGAACTTCACTGAAGATGAAACAAGTCATCAGAAGTCCTCAGTATAGGAACAAGAGGCAGAAAAGACAGTTTGCAGTTCCGGGTAGTTGAGAGGTGAGGTGGTGTCACCTCAGAAATTGCCCCGCTTTGCAGAGTGACCATCAGCTTCACTGCAGTTGGGAAAAGATTTGAAATGTTCAGAGAGCTGGAACTAAATAAATATTATGGGGTTTTCTCATATCTTAATTAGACACACTTAGGGAAATTATTTAGATGGACTAATTATAAATTAAATACTACTTTACCAAGAGGCTTTTGAAATAAGGGTGGAAGTTGTGATGCAGTCTGAAGTAATTACCAAGCATAATTGCAGCATTAAGAAGACTACAGAGAATCTATCTTTTGTGAAGGCTGGAAGCTACAGTGTTGTGTCACTTGAACAAAATAGCCTTTTCTAACATCTTCACATAGAGAACTGTTAAAAGGACTGACCTTTAGCTGAGGGAAAGTAAAAAGATCAGTAGATTATAAGACTGAAAGGCATGCATGAAGAAATCTGTAAAAAAAATAAGTAAGAAAAGAATATCCTTGGAAACCTATTTAGTGAAGAGCAACTAAATAATACAATTTACTTGAACATAACATAAACCAAATATTTTACTTTTAAATAACAGTAAACTTGTGACATGATAATTTGAAAGTTGTTATTACGTTGTGAATTTCCTGTGAAGCCAGTTTAAACTCTCCTCACAGGTAGAGAAAGATTATGTGGTCAAAGTAGGCAAATACACACTTTCTTCAGCAATCAAAAGCCATTTCCAGGTTCACAGTCTTACAGACCTATTTTTAAAGGCTCACAGTCTCGTGTAAAAAAAAAAGTGTGAAAATAGGTAATTGTCTTTTTTCCTCTTCCCCATATCTATGTGAAACCTAGTCTGTCAGGTGTAAAATTCAACTAAAAATTAGCTCAATATAATTGTAAATAGAAGTAAAGCTACAGGAACATTAATAACACATTTTAAATACATGAAATACTTAGTTACTGCTTCTAATGAAACAAACTTGCCAAGAAGACCTGAGTTCTATAGCATTTTCAGGGAAGAAAACATTTCTTTATCTCTTGTGGTGGAAACATCACCCTTAACTTTAGAAAACCAGGATGTGCAAGTTTGTGGGTTGCACCTCAGGCTTTGGCTGGCATTGCAGCTTAGAATATGCTGTTCTGGACCCCAAAGCAGGCAAATTACCTGTGCAACATTTTAATAAACAAGGAAAAAAAAAACCAAAACAAACCAAAACAAAAAGTTACTTTGGTAAAAATGGTTGGAAGACGGTTGCCCAGAGAAACTGTGGATGTCCCCATCCCTGGACGTGTCCCAGGCCAGATCAGAGGGGGCCCCAAGCAACCTAATCTAGTGGATGGCATCTCTGCCTGTGGCAGGGAGATTGGAGCTAAATGATCCTTAAGGTCCTCTTCAACACAAGCCTTTGTATGGTTCTCTGATTCTGTGGAGTGGAGATGATTAAAAACTCGGTCCATGGGCTAAGCCTCCTTCAGCACCTTGTTCTGGTGGGAGGGTAGCATCAGTCCTTCTTGACCCTCCTGTCTATGAAATACTTTCCCTATGAAGAAAATGTTGTGACGGAGGTGCCTGGCATGCAGCTAATGAAGAGGGCCATGTGTGGCCATAGGATAGCTTCAGTTTTACTGACTTAGCTCAGTACTCTTTGTGTGCCTTGAGAGCCAGGACCTCTGAAGCTCCCCATTCCTTCATCAGCACTGGAGAGAGGCAGGAAGCTCTGAAGGCACAGTAAGTCAAGATACCCATCTTGGAGTCCTCCTCCATAGGTTTTTAAAGGCCCTTTCTTCATCAGAAGTACTTCTCCAGATGTCTAAAAATTTTTACTAAAGCTCAAATTCAGTATTAAATGAGCTGGTTTTCCCTCTGGCCTCATCCCAACACCTCTCATTGTTAATAGACACAAAAGTATGAATAATATCTATTGTATGTATGTGTTGGAGGTATTGCCTGCTAAAATCAAGAGAAGACCTTGAGAGCTGAAGGAAAGCTATAGAAAAATATACATAAATAATGTATTAGAGAAAGCGGGGATTTAATAAGTAGAAAAAGTCTCAGATAATAAACCTGACTTTTAAACAGGAACAAAAAATGTCACTCTTACTTGAGCTGGATTTTAATGCATTCTTCAAGGTGTAAGAAGTGTGGAAAATCAATAGCAAATCCCAATGTCCTTATGCTGAGATATTCAAAATGTTAGCTCTAATGGGAGTCATATAAAAGCAGCCATAAACCAGTGCTGATCAGTTCACACATGTGCTGTAAAGAGATACAGTTCAGAATTTAAATACCTCATATATCTTTTGTAAAAACCTACCCCCCCCCCCCAAAATAATAAGTTTAAAAAACATTGCACTCTTTCTCAAAACTGAGGCCACAGATGTGAAGATAGATAATTTTTGAGAAATTATTTTCTCTTCTTGGGTAATTATCATTAATGAAAGAAAAAAAATTTCTTAAATCCTAATAAATCAGGGACAGAATTGACTGGCCATGCATCCAAATTGCTGCATTATTCACACTGGAATTACTCCAAAGATTAGCTACAAATTGAATTTATGGTTTCATTTTTCATAACTACTGTGCTGTGACAGATGAGAGGAATCTCTGAGAAAAATGACAGTGATGGACCAAATTTCTAAGTGCTCTATCTCCAAGACAGAACTAAACTATCTCTATTTACTGTTAGGTTTTGTACAATCTATCCTGGCAAGCATAAAAAGCTTTTATGAAATACAATATATCCTATTTTATACATGAGTCAGTAAAAAAAAAAAAAAAACACAGAAAACCTGAACATTTCATTTGAAAAAGGAGGCCAATCAGATTAAAGCGAAGTTTCACAGACACTGTACAGACAAAAATACCACTTTATATCTATTTAAAGGCTTGCATTCTATCATCACCATGCATTTTACTCTCTTCCAAGGGATCCTCAATGTCTGTGTAATATGTAGAATATGAAAGAAAATTAACATACCAGTGTATCATGAAGTGGCCACACCCCACCAGGGTTTGGGATCTTTGTGGGAGGGTGGTTTTGTGGTTTTCTTGTACTGTACCTAACAGAAATGGAGCTGTATGTCCAGGGTATGGTGGCAATACAAGCTATAAATAATAATTACTACAATAATCTCCAAGTTCAACAAAGCTTCTGGGCTAGTACATAAAAACTGAAATACTAGACTGCTAGATATTAGAGACAAATGTTTTGCCCTCAAATGGCTCTTATGTATAACTTGTATCAAACAGAAAAAATAAAAACATGGGATTTTTTGGGGTTTTCAAACTGGGTTTGTATAGTCTAGGCCTCTTGGGCTAGAAATAATTGAAAGCAAGTTTGAGATTACACTTAGGTCACAAACACAGTTGATGCCTGAAGCTTTTCGGGGACAAAAAAATATGGGAACATTCATAATGTAAGTTAGATAAAGTCAACACAAGTGCTACAGAAAACTGCAGTTTAGGTATTTCTGGCACACTAACTGAGAACCTGAATTTTTCTCTCATATTAGAAAAATATGGTTTAATAACTGCACTAACAATGAAAGGCCAGAATCTTTCACACTCATTCATATTAACTCAGAACATCCTTTCCAAGCAATATCACTGTCTCTGGTGCAATTTCCCAAGCTTGGAAAACAGGAGAATCTATCCCACAGCACCCAGAGTTTATGGTGCAGGGTAGGATTTTGGTGCATTTTATTTAGCTTTTGCAGAGACTCATCTCGACTCCACGATGAGCACAGGAATTCTAGCAGAACCACTACCTCTCAGAATTTCTAGCTTTTTTCTCAGAATTCAACCAATAACAGTGACATTAATGATAATTGTCATCAATGATAATAGAGATTGTCATTATTCAGTTTTCCAACTGCATTGGTACTTGTCTATTTTTCAAATACCAAAAGCTAGGGATAAAAAATATTTTGCTCAGATTAATACAGCCAGACAGCACCCACATCTCCAAAGTCTCATTCCACCACCATTCACCTGGGTCCTTCAGAAGCAGATATGAGTATTTTAACCAGAAATTCATCCTAAACCGTGGGGGTGATGAATCCCATAATGTGTTTCAAAATGTTGGCTTCCTGATTGTTGAAATAAATCCATCTATAAATGAAAAAAATGCAATAAATTTTTAAGTTTGCTGTGGCTTTCTTTGCACCATGCAGTCATATTTCTTCATAAGGCAGGACAGAAATCTGGCAGGGGAAGACAGGAGATAGTGCCTGCTCAGGCCTTACTCAGATGTGTAACCAGTCCACGGGGTGCACCCTGCTCCAGGAGAAAGGTAATTCTCCCTCCCCCTGAATACCCCAAAAGTTCCTTGTCAACTCCATAGACATAAAAAAATAATTATATTTGCCATCCTGATATCATGATAAAAACAATGGCATAAATATGCAGCAGGATAGATCAAGGAAGAAAAATTACCTGCCTTTGATGATAATTATATATAACTGTCAAAAAATTGTGCAGTTTTCAAAGCAGCGCACAAAAAAGTTAAACTAATGAATCAACACAATGCCTTCCTAGTTATTACAAAGCAAATTAGGTGATGTTAACCTTGTTTAACATAAGAAAAATAGAAAAGGAAGGACTTTATGTTTTAAACTTGGCATAATTAGAGCAGTACATTGATGATGGTACACACATACTTTCTCTATGGAAAAAGAGTCCTAAATTGTTTATTCAAGGTCACAAAGAAAGTTTAAGGCAAAAAAAGAACAGAGCAGTACTCCACGTAATTTTTAGGCCTGTATTTTAAATGAAAGGCTCTCCCTCAATATGCACACAAGAAATTGCTAGTCTTATTCTTTTAAGTTTTTCACTTTGGCAGATACACAATCTATATGCAAATAGTTATGCACTTATGTTTCTGTAACCGCATGAGCAATGATTTGAACTGGCTGCATTAGGGAGCAGCATGAATTTGGCAATGGAAATTATAGTTGTGAACATTTTCATGTCAACTCTGTCACAGCCTTAAGACCCTGATTTGGCACAATTAAACCAATGGATGCTGAATCCCAGTCAAACAGAGTATGAGGAGGACTGTCTCCTACTTTTCAATTTGCTTTCCTAATAGAGCATTTTTCATGGAAGAAACATGATCACTTTGAAGCAGAGATAACATTAGGTACTTCTAACAATTATCTTATTTGACCTGACTGCTGTTTTCCTTGAACTTTGAAAATGTGGTTGTGTTTAAACTGAACTCTTTTATGGGAGCATAGTTTGCAAAGAAATCCATAGGAAAACTTACAGACATTTTCTAACATTCTCAGTTAATTTCTACTGTATTTAAGAAACTAGTGGGTTCATTAACCATTTTATTCAGACATTTACTTTGTATTCATTTAATTTTCTGTATTATTTTTTGAAATACTGAATATTAAACTGTTATTAAAACAAGTCACATATGAAGTCACAAAAAACAAGTTACATAACTATATGGTTTTACACAGTATACTTTCTGCTGAGATATGTTCCTCTATGCTTACTACCAGTATTGCTTTCTAATATTATTTGAATATACATACCTTCATATCCAACAAAAAATGATGCAATGCTCAACAGTTCAGAAGAATACCTGCTTTTGTCATAGTTTTATGAGAAATGTACAAGTTTAAGCTTTTTTATTTTGTTTAGAGGTGAAAACTATATGAAAGGAACAATAAGACTAGAAGAATGGAATACCTTTCTCCTGTTCTCTAGCCACTTCCCTTTCAAAATGCTCCTAAGAGTGCTCTTTCTCCCTTTACAAGTTCAACTGAGTAAGAGCATCTGTGGTACATGATGCTGAGGATGATATGCATTTGCAGGTCTGCAAATAAGAACATTATGCTAGAACACAACATCCTTCATTGGGAGAGAAAAAATAAGATAAAAATAGAATTATCTAAGTGGAAAAGTAAGCATTGAAAGACAGTCCCATAACAAGTAGGAGAGGGAAAATAGACACGAGTAACTTAACCACTGCATTTACAGCGTCTAGACATTGCAGCATTTCAAATGCCTAATTTAGAATTATGCTCAGTTAGAGGCAGACTGCTCTCATGGCTCTCTATTTCTTGAGATGTGTTCCTAATGGTTTTTTGCAGTTTGTAGCATTAGATTTTTCTGGTTTGTTCTGTTTGTGAGTTAGTATGTTTTTGCTGTATTTGTTCCTGTTCACAACAATAAACACCAAAATATCATGACAGTGGTTCCCAATGTGACAACACTTGGAGCTATCAGTTAAAAATGTAACAAAATCTTAGATTAAAGCCTGTACCATCCAATTTTTGAAACTCAGAGGATCTGCACAATGCAGACAAATCACACAGACATCTCAAGTCTCTGTTTGTGTGTGTCAAAAATGAATGTGAATTGCAAAGCTTTTTCAAAAATTACTCAACCAAGAGGTTCAAATGGTTTTGTAAACTAGCAGATTTCACCATCCAAAAGTATGGTCACTGAAACAGACCTAATTCTGAAGGTCACATGCCTTCCTTAGAGCAGAGTAATTTGCTGTAAACACTAATACTGAGTCTGGATCATGCAGATTAATCACTGTAGTTCTGGAGTTCCCCCAGTTAAACCTCCATTATCAGTAAAAGTAGCAGTGGCCATAATAACAGGATTATTTCCATTGATTTCAATCTCTAATTTTGAGGTGACTTGTTCTTTCAGATCATTTTCTGTTTCCTCTTCCTTTAACTTCAGAGTTTTACATGACAAAAAATAATAATCCATCTCCACTCAGAAAGTTCTCAAAATTGTTTACTACATCTCAGGATAAGTCCCTGTGTGGAACATAAACAACATACGAAGCCTTGAGTGAGCCATCTTTGTTGGAGGAAATTCACAGTGAGAACAATGTTCTGGACAATTCTCACAAGAATAAAAGTTGCTGACTTTTTATGTGGTTCTCATTTTCGAATATCCTGTCTTGCTTCAATGTATCACAGCATGGAACTCCACTGTGTAAAATACTTTTCTAGTCAGTGTACACACAGTTGTTCATTAATTAGGAGCTCAGGATCTTCTTTGCCCCAACAGAATACAATTTAAGAATTTTGTACTATGGAAATGTGCTAATGAGAACTATAAAACAGAAAATACTGTGATACTCTCTGTGTTTTCAATTTTCTTGCATTTATTGTGAACTAAAAAGATATTTTAGTCCATAAGAGCCTGGTTTTACTTTTATGAGGCCAAGGAGAGATTGGAGATTTAGTTCAGTGACATCAGACATATTGTCAAATGTGAAAAAGGCAAAGATGAACAAACTTAACTTTGTTGATAGGAATTCACCAGCAGATAATTAAATACAGTGCATTTTATGCATAAATATGCATTTTAAATGCATTAGAGTATGTACAGTGTAATTAATAGACTACTTATGTATAGACCAATTTTTCTTTCTGCAAGGATAGCCAACCTCTTAGTCTCACCATTTCAAGTAGTTTTGGGTTTTTTTTATCTAAGCTGAACTGGTAAGAAGTAAAGTCCTTTTCTATTAGGATCCAATATGCTTTGTTATAGCTGTCCTATAACTGAAACTAATGCTGAGTGAGGACAACACTTCTAGTTTTTGCTCCACAGTGTTATTCATGGATCAATTAAAGTTAGCAGCAGAATATTTGTCAAAAATGTATCTAGACCAGTAAAGAGCATGTGTGGGGAAGAGGGGAAAAAAAAAAAAAAGCTGTTCTCCATTTTTTAGGGAATTAATAATCAATTTTTATATCTTCAGTTAAATTAGGAAACTGATCTTTTCCAATATATGTAGAAGTCATTCTGACATATAGAAGCATGGTAAAGTAAGACATATTGTAATAATTAGCTGAATTATTCCTGGCATGCCATGAACAATTACAGGATTAATAACTACCCAACCAAATAGTGTTATGTTGGAATAAATTGACCGACAAGGGTTTTCAGTTAGGAAATGAAGCTCAGATGGATCATCAATAAAAACTACTGCAGAGAACAGACTTTTGAGAACTTCAGTGTTTTACGTTTACAAAATATGGATGTGATAACGGTGCTTAATGACTGGAAGAAGCAATTTAAAAATTCATTTAAATTATTTTGCTCCCTTTAATTGCCTGGTCAAAGCCACCATCTTTGACAGACACACTAATGTGCCATGCAACCTATATTTAATTTTGTGTCCTGATCAAAATAAAAAACCTGATGCAGCCCTTAATTAACTCACTGCCTTCTGTACAGTTTTTACATTTGCAATTCTGTTCAGTTTTCTGCATGTGACAATGGGTTGCTTATGGCATGCAACACCTTGACATAGAATACAACACTGTTTATTAAGAAGAGTGCAATATGCAAACTCAGACTGAAATTCAGCAAGGTATTTAAGCACATTTCTAATTTAGTGCTTGCAAGAAATCCCATTTGCTACAACACAACCACTAGTACTTCCAATTAAGCCCACAATTTGCTGCCTAACTGAATCAGGATGTTAATTCACAATATTGGAGCTTTTTCACTCTTTTTGTAAGAGTTAAGGTTTATATCGACAGTACAGGAGGTTAAAGCACATATTAAAGCATAGATATTGGCACAGCGTAAAAACTAGAGCAATGCAGCTATACTGGAATGCTCATATGGACTTAGAGCTGTGTTTTAATTGTTTCACTGAAGTTAGCAACAGGAGTCTTCTGCCAGGTGAGCATTAGTCCAACCCTATAACTTTATAGACCCTCCCAAAAAAGGACCACAATTAGTGTTTCTGACCAGGGCTTTTTCTTTTTTTAGCCTGTGAAAGAACACTCTCCAGTTTTTATGCTATTCTCAAAGTGCACTCTTTCAGAAATGAACAAATGAAAGACTTCCATTAACTCTCAACAGCAGGTAATATTGACCCATCATGTCAATCAGGAGTCTCTGAAAATGCTGCATTTCTGTGGGCTCGGAAAGCTGACACACAGCAGGTTCTTGCAATCCTGGAAGCTGGTTACTACACATCCTGTTAAACACAAAACACTTGGTGAGGAGAATGCAACAGGGTCACAAGACATCACATTAGGGACTGGGTAGGGCCTGAGGCCTTGCTGGTCCAGATTATTGTGGAGGTGGTACCAGGTAGAGAGCAGCATGGACCACAGAGAAAGGAGGCAGCTGAACTGTGAGGCTGACTTTGGAAAGTTCCCCTGATGGCTGCTCTGTTAGGGATGATAAAAGGCCTATAGAAGGTGGTAGTAGAGCTCCATTTAACGACAGGAGTTCCCAGTGAACAGGGCAGCAAAGTCAATCTGCAGGCAAGAGCAGTAGTGTCAATAACTACATGCAAGGACAGCATACATATTTACTTCTTTTTCTGTATTTTAGATCTTTTAGAAAGGAAAGATGTGCAGTCATAGATTCATTTTTCCTTGAATGTGTCCTTTTTCCCTCTTTTTCGGGTTCTGCCCTGACTCCCTACCTAAGGTTCAGGCAAAAGTTAAGCATCTTCATTAGCCAGATCAGACTGAACATTAAGTGCCTAATCAAGTAAGTTCTTATGCCTGTAAGAGAAAACTGTTGGGCTGTGCCATACAAATGAATTTGGATAGTTTTCAACTTATTCAAACAAAACTTCTGTAGGCAGCTGCATTGCTTGTTCATTTTTCTAAGCCCACCTGCTATCCCAGAACTATGTAAATTTGAAGTCTTTATTAGTTTGATTCTTCATGTTTTCTATGTTCTTTGGAACCATGTGTTGCCAAGATAAATACACCTTCTAATCTACAAAGTGACTTCCCTGCAGTTTAAAGCTTCCTCTCCCCTGTGAGCCTCCTATGCAATCTTGCAAGCATTGGGAAATGGATAAGAAACTAGCATCAGAAAGAAAAAAAAAAGTTACAAAAACCACAAACAAAAAAAACCACCACCACACACACACACAAATCCCCCACCAAACAAACAAAATTTAAAAAAAACCAACTTAGTTTCCAATTTTGAGTGGGGAAGAGACTGGAAAATCATATGCTTTTTTCAAAAAGATTTTCATGTGACCCCCATATTGCATCTGCATGCTGCTATCATCATGCAAATAATAATGAAATACTACATCATTCAGCTAAGAATCCATTTACTCCAACAAAGGTCAAGTTCACAATACCCTGCAGACCAGATATATATAAAACTGCTATCAGATTTATTTCCCTTCTAGATCAGTCCATTGAATTTACATACTTAAACAAACTAGCATCTAAAATTTGTCTCCTCGTCATTGCTTCTTTTATAGTCCTCAGAGGAAATTATTTTAGTTTCACATTTTTATCCTGCATATCCAAGCATATCCTCACCTTGTTGCTGTAGATTTAGAGACCATTATCATGCATGGTTATATACCTGCTAAATTGACTTTAGTCTCTCAATGTGATCTAAATTGTGTTTAATCTGCTCCCTTAATACTAATGCTGCTCTGAGAGGTGAGCACTTCACAAGTGGAGGAACTTTAATTCAATGCCTTTTGTATAGCCCAAATCTTCAAACATGTCTTTATGTGGATAAAGGCTCAGTACTTTCCACATCAATATTGTCAATGCATCTGTAACCTTTAGAGCTGTCCCCCTGCAAAATTATTATTTTCCCCATAGGAAAGACAAATCACTCATTTAATTATGCATTTACCCCCTCAGAATTGTCTTAAGCTGTGGCTATATGACACAGCAGTTTTGCCACATCTAGCATACTCACTGGTGGGGTTTTTTTGGGGAGGAAGTGTTTCACAACTTTTTTTTTTCTTTTGGGGTATTCCTACTCTGATAGATTTGAGAATACTGTTCCCAGGTTTTCCATTTGTAACCTATTTTCCTGTGAGCATAAAGGGGGTAATATTTTTTCCTCATTATTATTTCTGTCCTTCTTTTTCATTTATAGCATTTGATGAAACATCAAAATGTCCATGTGTAACACCTCAAATCCACATACCTAACGCAAACTACAGACATCCAGCCAAAACAGAAAAGCTGGAGAATACTGGGATAAAAGCTAACTGTGAATTAAGTCTTCTTTTGCTCTGCAACTCAACAGGACTACACGAACTCTTTTCACATCCTCTGCTTATGTGTATTTTATTGTTTGCACAACAGCTGTACAAAAAGCTCTTAACCAACAAGAATCTACTGCATACAAATGTACAAGGAGGGAACTCTTTTGAGTCATTTCCAATAGAAGGGAAAAAGAAATAAAAATTTAAAAACACAAATATGGAAAATTAATCCTGGTTTTAAAAAAAAAATCGTACACTATCTTCACCCCTTCCCACTCTAAAACTTATAAAAATATATATGTATAAAGTACTCATTGGTGAGATTTGTGGTGTCAGGGAAGTACTGTTTTTGTTTCCTAGAAGGAAGGGACTGATCATCAGTGGTGTGGTGGTGAGCTGTAGATGACTTTGGAGGTGTTGAGAGGTTGAAACTGAAATATCGCAGATACTGTGACACCTCAGGGAAGATTAAATCCAGATCCTAAGACTGGAACACCATTGCTTTAAGCCAGTAAGCCACAGTGCCTGGTCCACCCTGAAACATGAAGGGAGGACATATCTGGTCCAGCCACAGAAAATCTCTGGAAGCAATTGATTCCTTATACTCTTAACACAGTTTTTGCCATAAAATAGCAACCCTTACATAGTTACTTAAAATTTTGAAAAGCTCACTGCCATTATTTTGCTCTGAACTATGCCTGGCTTNCAAGCAATTTATTTTATGAATTTCATTTTTTTTCCCATTCTTTCTCACTGCCTACCCACTGATCCTGAATCTAGCCATCATTTCAATTTAACTGAATAAATTCAGGGGAAAAAAATTGTCCAACAATTGGATTGTAAACAAGTCACTGACACCCTTTGCTTTGCCAGATTCCAGTTGTTAGAGAAGCAGTCTGTTCAANTTGAAGCCTGGAAACTTAAATTTTCAATACTTTCTGCTGTTGCCATATCTGATGAGTATCACCTGCCTTAGCATTCACCACACTGTCAGCAGTTGTTAACCCCCCTTGGCAGATTTTTGTTTGTTAACTTAGCTTGTCATTGCCAGCCTTGAGGTTATGTACACACAGATGGCTTATAGGCCTCGGTTTTCCTTTGTGTTTATTGTAATTGGAGCTAAAGAAGAAACTTGTAACAAGCAATTTATTTTATGAATTTCATTTTTTTTCCCATTCTTTCTCACTGCCTACCCACTGATCCTGAATCTAGCCATCATTTCAATTTAACTGAATAAATTCAGGGGAAAAAAATTGTCCAACAATTGGATTGTAAACAAGTCACTGACACCCTTTTCTTTGCCAGATTCCAGTTGGTAGAGAAGCAGTCTGTTCAAATATTCCACTGCTACTTGTTTCTTAGGTTAACTTTAGGACTGAGTACCTGGGATTTTGTGTAAATGATGGGATTATTAGATGCAACAATTTGCTTTTGTCATAATTTTTCTACATGTACTTAAGCTCTCTTAGCCTTTATTCTTTCCCTACAAAAATCTTTCTATTTCCAAACTTTTACTCATCAGTAGGG
>VZTR01003054.1:120817-132766 GCA_013400775.1 Chaetops frenatus
CGTAAACTGGACACCTAATGATTCAGCTGGACAGGGGAATTGGCCCTGATTTTGCCAAGAGTGG
Organism: Chaetops frenatus; assembly: GCA_013400775.1. Classification (NCBI taxonomy): domain Eukaryota; kingdom Metazoa; phylum Chordata; class Aves; order Passeriformes; family Picathartidae; genus Chaetops; species Chaetops frenatus. Next base: position 120,882 of record VZTR01003054.1, read on the forward strand.
TTGGACCAGACGATCCTTGAGGTGCCTTCCAACCTGGTATTATTCTATGAATTCTATAATAAATGGGGTAGTCTAGGTAAATATATGCCTGTCTGTCTGACATCAATCTTGGNAAATTTTCTAAATCTAAAAGTTTTGTGTGTCTCCTTAGAGAATTCTGTACAAGATACCCTGACAGATAAATCAAAATTGATTCCAGAACTAAAAGTTAGTTATTCCTTAAGTGAAAGGGAGAACTTGATTACATTTCCTGCATGCAAATAAAATACAACATAACATCTACTACTTTAAAACGGCCACTTTGAAACAGGAAAAGTTTGTGCCTAATAAATAAGAGGAAAAATTTAAAAGGAAAATAACATATAAACAATAATAAAGATATTTAAAAGCACTTTAAGAGATGATCTAAGAATTGCTATGAAGGCACAGTCTATTCTATACCAGTCTAGCTGAAAAGACAAAGACTTTTGAAATTTTACAGAAAAACACGTTGGGCAGGGAGCCAAGAGGGAAACTGGATTAGATAATTCGAATTTAGGATTTGAATGGCTACTGAAGACAGAAGAATATAAGAGAAATTCTATGGCTATCTGAGTTTAGTATGCTAAAAGGAACATTAAATGTATCTAGTGTAAAAGTAACCTTACAGAAGTGTTTGTCCATTGTTAAATAGAAAGGATGAAGTTGTCAAAAAAAAAATACAGAAGAGACTGAAATGATGAATAAATATTTCAGCTCCAGGACTGTAAAAGAGCCAGATGTAGTCATATCATTTGAAGACAGAGATGAAATGTTACAATTAAAACAACAAAGGCAGAGTGTTCCAAGTACCAGCTATCTAGGCTGTGTCTTTTATTTAAAAATGCATGTAGGTATGTTAGAAAAAAAAGGAGCCTAGTAAACTTTTTTAGGCCATTTATTATTATTTGTAATAAATCCTAGATTGCTGAGATAGATCCCAAACATTGGAAGGAAGCCAAAGTTATGTCCATACTTTGCTTTCAAATGGTGTACATCATCTACTTGAATTTCTCCAAGGCTTTTCATAGAGTTTCCCAGTCTCCTCCTCAAAGAGATTTATTATGCATGACAGTCTAGAGAAGAGGTCTGTGTGGTGGGTAGGGAACTGGCTGACCAGCAGCACACAGAGGGTGGTGGTAAAGAGCTCCTTTCCAAACTGGCTACCTGTCACAAGCAGGGTCTGCCATGGATCAATACTGGGCCTAATGCTGCTTAATATCCTCATAATTTATCTGGATGATGGGATCAGGTGCACCCTGATGAAGTTTGCCAAGGACACCAAACTGAGAGGGGAAATGAGCATTTTGTAAAGGACAGCCACCCTGCAGGAGGATCTCGGTAGGCTGGAAGAGTGGGCTAACAAGAACTCCATGAAGTTCAGCAAAGACAAATGTAAGGTCTTGCACCTGGGAAAACATAGTCCAGGAGTCTGACACAGACTGGAATCTAGCCAGCCAAGGAACAGCTCTGTGGAAAGGTGCCTGGGGGTCCTGGTGGACAAGCAGCTGAATATAGGTGAATGATGTGCTGCTGTGGCAAAGCAAGCCAACAGATTGGTGAATTGTATCAACAGGGGCATCACCAGCAGAGATAAGGAAGTCATTTTTTCACTCTGCTCAGCACTTGTCAGGCCACACCTGGAATACTGTGTTCAGTTTTGGTCTCTGCTATACAAAAAAAAGATGTGGACAGGTGGGAAAAGGTCCAGAGGGGGCCTCTAAGGTGATGAAAGGACTGGGAAGCTTCACATATGAGATTAGGATGTGTGTAAGGTGTGGCTACGGCAAAGAGGGAGACCCCCCTTTTATGAGGATTCATGTGCAAAAGAAGTGGGTTGATGGATACAAGTTACTACTGCATGGATTCCAACAGGACACAACAGGAGCATTTTTCACAATGAGAACAGTGAGCCATTGGAATATTCTTTCCCAGAAGTGGTGGATTCCCGTAAACTGGACACCTAATGATTCAGCTGGACAGGGTAATTGGCCCTGCTTTTGCCAAGAGTGGTTGGACCAGACGATCCTTGAGGTGCCTTCCAACCTGGTATTATTCTATGAATTCTATAATAAATGGGGTAGTCTAGGTAAATATATGCCTGTCTGTCTGACATCAATCTTGGGAAAAGTAATGGAACATCTGATGGAGAAATTGATTAATAAAGAATAGAGGGTAGCATATTTAATGTCATGCAACATGGTTTACGGACAAAAGAATTTGTCAAATTACTGAGATACCCATTTTTTATGGGTGCAGAGGTATGAGGATAAAGCTGCTAGATTTCAGAAGAGAATTACACAAAACCAGGATGCCGAACATTAAATTAATTTTAAAATAGCTAAAAGACAAGGCTTATAGGCAATTTTAAACTGAAAACATTGGGAGCATGTGCATTTTATTTGATGTTTTTCCAAGGTTATATTCCGGGCTCCATGCTGCTAATATATTTTGACAATAACTAAGAAAAAATTAAAACAAAACTGATCAAATGTTCATATGAAAAATGGTGAGAAAGTAGTAAATAGTAAAGGGAAAGATCACTCTATAAAATCCATTCTAAGCCTCTTGATAAACTTGACAAGGATATTTTTATCAGGCGATGGACAAGACAGGCTCCACTGAAGTTATATGAGACTGTTCCTGAAAGTAGTTTCTGTGTATGACACTAGGTTTGCAGTCAGATGACTTTGGAATATCTATACAGCAATGATTAAATTTTTTTGTTCGATTGGGTGGGTTTTGAATGAAAAGAAAGTTATTGGAGGTAGATTGTCCTTCATGTATAAAAAAAGCTGAAATGCCACATTACAAACCAGGTACATATAAATCCTCAACCTTCTGCTTCACATGTACTCCAGACCTTCTAGTATAGTTCTTGAGGGAGGGAGAGGAAGATGGGAAGAGAGAAAAATGCCACAGCTACAATTAAATGGTCAATCTTATTCAGATATTGGCCTATCATCATCCAAACTAGGCAGAAGTTAGAACACACACTGGATTTCCCTCCGATTTTTTTGCACAGAAATGTCCTCCTGATAGAAATTCAACAAAAGTCAGGGAAGAGAAGGATGCAGAAGAGACAGATGGAAAGGGGAGACCAGGTGCTGCATAGGTGTGCACCAACCCAAATTTTTCAGCGCAGCCAATGAGACAGTGATCAACACATTCATCTGTATTGAAGAGAATTTGTCCCAAATTCATTCCAAGTTTCCCTACCTGGACTACTTATTTATTCACTGCATAACTTATTACAAATATTTAAATCTCAAATATCCATACCTCTGGTGATTCTGTGTCCATACTCTTTTGTTGTTATTTAGGTTTGCAATTTGATTGGCTCAAGAAGAAGAGTTGCATAAGGAAGAACTGACCCAGAGAAATTAAATGCATAACATTATACTGAATGGCTGTTTAACAAAAGGCAAGTTTACAATTTGGGGGTTTGCAGTTCTCTGGCATGTATAAATTTGGAGGTTCATCATGTCAGAATTCTCCTATCATCAAGCTAGCTTGATTCTTCACTACAGGTGTATTTACAATTCTTTAATGTGCCCAAGAGACATATTTCCTTAACAGAATAATGTCACCATGTGCAAGAAATGCAGCTGGTTTGTGGATCCACCTCAGTGCTAAACATTATGAATCCTTTTATTATTCCCAATAAACATTCATCAGTGATGCACTAGATCACGCTGAATTACAGAGAACTCAGACAGCTTTTTCTAGAGTATGTCTCTCCACAAAAAAAAAAAAAAAAANCTGTTCATATTTCTCATCAGCCTCCCCTGCCCTTCTCTGTGGTTCAAAGTTATTTATGCCTTCTGATCTCAGACATAGATAGGCACCACCTTACAAACACATGGGACTGAGAAGGACATGCTGGGTCTGTGTGCCCAGTTTCCTACTATTGAAAACAAGACATTATATCATTTGCTTATTATATTTTTACAATTAAAACTAAAATACTTGTGCTTTCCTTGTTTTGACCCTATAATTGGTTTTGGAAACCTGTTCTTAAATGTCATGTGTTAATTTTCTCTCTCTATTGGTCTGGCTAAATGTATTCATGGTCAGTTTATATCCACCTGTTTTCCTGCTGATGCCATCTCCTGAGTTAAATAATGCAATTTTTATCTTATAATAATTTTACAGACAGTAACATGCCCTTTCTTCCCTTTCAGTTCAGTAGGGACAGCAGCCTAAACCAACCTATACATAACATCCCATAAAACAAAGCTTCCTCTCATTTCAATTTTATTTCTAGGACTTCTGTGTAACCACAATAAATGCACCTCTCTTTGAGGCAGGTGGCCAGAGCTGAACATTGCTTTTCAAACAAGGTCCCTTAAGTGCACATCATCAGGGCCTTAGATCTCTCTGATCTGTTCCCCTTTCATATCCCAGAACTGATTTAACTTTTTAAACAAATACATCAAACTAGCAGCTCAAATTTATACTGTTTTGCTAGTATACAAAATTTTTTCTCATCTGCTTCTGCTTCTGACTTATGACAGCCCCCTTGTTATTATTAGTCCCTAAAATCAGTTTGTACTTCATTCTATTAAAATTAATTTTATTTCTATTGTTCCTCTTCTCAAGACATGGTAATTTTTTGTTACATAAAATCCTGGTTCTCTGCTGTACTGAAAATGCCTCTGAACTTTGAGTTATCATTAAATCTTGTTAGTAAACTGTAACCTTATGTGGCACCCACTCTTCCACAATAATTAAAGTGTTCTACTTTCTTTACAGCTGGTGTTGCTGTGTGCTGAACTATAGCAGCCATGCTTTTCTGTAAGAAAAAGCACACCTATCAGAAAATATTCAGGTTCCTAATGACTCATATCTGGGTAAAATTCCAAGTTTCAGTGCATGATCACAAGTTAACCTTGCACTAGCATATTACTGTAAATGTAAAACACACAATATTGTCATTTCCCTTCAGTTTCAGAACCAAAAATAGGCTTACAATGCCATAAAACTCAAAAATTTGATTGTTTTCATCCTACCGATGCATTGAAGCAAAAAATAACCTTTTCAATATGTTTTATCACTAAAGAATGCTGACTGCTCCAGGGAATTAACCTACCTAATGCATTCAGAATCCTTTCTTGCAAATTCTATTTCAGAAAGTTTGCTTATATTTTAGAAAATGCAAGTAAGGAAAGATGGAGGAGATGGGAATAATATTTCCACTTGGTTGCCACATCTAAGTTGCCTCTTTCTTTTCTCGTGAGCTCAAATATCTCCCTCTCAAGGGTTAATAGTCATTATTACATTTGTTGTGAATTTCCAAATGCATGTGACATTTGGTTTGAGTTTGTTCTTTCTGCTGATAAAGAAAGCACATACCCTTGAAGTTAAGGATGAATAAGATTTTAAGTCCTTGTGCTAAAGAACAAAACCTAAACAAAGGGATAGTTGTGGTGCAGCTTGACAGTATGATACCACGATCTAATTCTTATTCATCATAAGACAAAACATCTTTCAGTTATTCTTGTCTTTGACTTTACCTCTTGGACTTCCTTATAAAAGATGAAATACATCTTCCTCTCTATATGCAACTATACAATAGGTGTCCTAGTTTAAAAGAGAACAGACAATGAACCAAGAGAACCGGGAGGCTGACAGCAGGGAAGTCCATCCCCCTGAAGGCAAAACACACTGCTTTTTTATTAAAGTGTGTCATGGACATGCTAAAAGGTATTTACAGCCCTCGGTCACAGTGTTTTAAAAACACCTGCTGTGTTAAAATGTTTCTGAAGAGAGATGGACTACACTAAGATGTGGAAAATCGATCTTCTGTTCCTCTTTCCTTTGTCTATTCCTGTCAATCATACGTTTTAGAAACCAATTATGCTTATGATAGCAGAATACATTTAGCATTGCAGTCTTTGTGGGCATATGTTGTAACTGACAGTAAGTGGCATGGGACTTCATATGCACATATTTAAATATCTGGGTCATGTAGTATAATTTTTGGCTGGTTTTGCCACACTTCAAGATCATCTTAGCTTAACTACGTAGAAATCTTTTTTTTTTTTTTGGGACAGTGTTCACTTTCTGAAAAGGACCTATTCAAAGGCCTTATCCCAGGAAACTCTGAAGACACTGTATCACAAAGACTAAATATGTGCCAGGCTCCGACTATCATACTTGTAATATACCATGGGAAATATTCGAGCTAGCAGCATAGCTTATGAATTATTATTGTCAAGGTATTGCCAGGAATACCATAAGATTTAAGCCCCCAAAAGTACCGAGAGATAGTTTTTGAAAGCTTATCAATATTTTAACATTGTTATTCTTGTTTTCTTTCTTTTTTTAACTTATTATGTGTTCTAACCTTTTGTATACCTTTTTAACTGCTGTTGGACTATCCACAGCATGGAACAGCTGACCACTTCTAGGAGCAAAGGGGCAGATTGCATATCAGGTCAAAGGGAGTACAAATACTTTCAACTGTTAAAAATTCAGGGAGTTTTGTCCATTCGGGTGGCAGGGCTGTCTTGGCTGACTGATGAACTATGAAGAGGACACTGCATGACAGATACACAGCTGCCAAGTTATCCATACCTGTTCAATAGTTACACAAACAGCTACAATTTTTTTTTTCCACAGCGATGCACAGCATCAGCTGTGTGAAGTGGGGTACACTGGCCATATTTTGTATAATGTTTTTGTGAATATTGTTTTACTGCCAGCTGAGAGGATCACCATGGGAAACAAAGAACAAACTCTTCTGGAATATAGCTACTCATTTTGAAATAGTGCATCTAAAAGCTGATTATTCCTTTCTTGCATGACAACCTCTCCAAAAGCACCTTTTGCCATACAGCATGAGCATCAACGTTTTATTTTTCCAATTTCCAAAGACCACAAGTGCTTTTTACTGATACAAATGTGAATAGAATATTTTGGTGTGCCTTGACATGCTGCACTAACCCACAAATAAATAAGCAGTCACAACAAATTTTCTCCTGCATCATATCAACATTTGATGTGGCACAAATATAGCAATATGCCTGAGGAAACTTCACACTAAAAGATAATATATATTTCAAATAAAAAGTGTAATCTCGTTTATATTTTAGTGGGAAACAAAATATGCACAGGTAAAATGATTAAAAAGAAGAGATGAATAAATCCAAAGACAGAACAGAATTAGAAATAGAAACATATATTTTTTCACTACCATAATTTTAATCCATAACACACTTACCAGTTTGCCTATTCTACTACCTCTGGACTAAACTTGCCATTAGATATCTTGGACATTATACAGCTGCCTAAATTTAGATGCCTACTGCCATCCTGGATGATCCAACTTCACTTTCATCTGCCCTTCTTGAAGCAGGTGAATCTCCTGTAAGTTCTGTGCCACATCTTCCTGCTCCAGACTGACTTGTCAGTTTACTTTTGCATGTACACGGTGACCCTAAGTATTCACATTAGCCAACAAAATCCTATTCTGCACCTCTGTCCCACAACTAGATATCTAAATTTAGCAACCCACAAACTCAACATGAACTGTACCTGCTTTGAGCTGCTGGGGATGTCTTAGGATAACAGAGACAGGGTACTGGATGACATAACATGGGGCTTGAGGGAGATCTATGCCCTACTAGAGTAACCCCAAAGTTCTCTCTGAACCACTTTGGGATCCTAAATAGCACTCAGCACCTATTTGTAGACGGTCAAATCAGACCCATTAATTTCTCCAGGCTTTTCAATGTATCCAAGTGTTTTTCATCAGGACTGTACCTTGCATTTATTTGCAGATAACAACAAATATGTAAAGCTTGTAATAATATAGAAATAAGATCATACTAGTTCAGCAACAGCCTGGCCCTTTCTAACTTATTTGCAGAGGATTTAGCTGATTTTGTCATTTTCTGCTGTGCACAGACCATACAAACAAAGCATTTAAAGTTCAAATGCAGAAATTTGGCCACAGCTACAAACAACAAATTAACTAGTACTAGCAATGCTGTCTGAGAGATTCGGTTCACAATTAAAGAGTGTACGATGCATAATCCTTGCCAATTTAGAAATTTTTAGCAGATATGATTATCAAAAGAATGAATATATGGGGTGTTCTCATATGTAATATGTAATCAAAGAGTCACAAACAGCCTCGCCTGCAGGGAGGGATCTGTGAACACAGAGCTGCCATACCATAGGTGTTGTTATGGGTTTCTTTTTCTCTAAGGCAGAGACCTAACAGCTGTATTTGGTAAAAAACACAATCCTTATTTCTTCAGCTTCAGTTCTCACATCATTTATTAATTTCTCAAATGCCCAGCCTAGAAATGTTTGCCATTACACACTGCTATGAGCAGCAGCCTGGTAAGAATGGTCCTCTTGCAACTTATACTTGATCTTCCATACTGATTCAATATAAAAAGCAAAACATTGAGATTAAAATGTCAAACTGAAAGACTTTATCCTGTGAGCTGAAGTTGCTTAGAGAAAAAAACGGGTGGCTAGCCCAGAGTTTCTCAGCCTTTGCAGGGAGAAAAAGGAGGCAGGATGCAGAGAAGGGGAAGAACATGCAGCCCCTGCCTTTTACAAACTCTGCCTTAAGCCAGATTCAAGCTCCACAGGAAACACTTGATGCAGAGGTGAGCAAGTAGCAACTATTTCAAATAAGTTAGAAAATGGAAATGAGAAGTAAAAATAACATTTCTGCTGCTGGTCATCTGAGACCTTATATCAACTGCCCACCTCAAACAACTAATCCAAGTAATCTAAAGTTTAAAAGAAGGTCCCTCTGCTCAGAAGGGTTCCCACAGGCATCTTGGACACAGGGGTTTTTTGTGTGTACACATCTGTACACTTGTTTCCAGTCTATAGGCCTAGATTTTGCATGAGACCAAACTCACCACACATCCAACATAAAGCCTCCCTGAGAGCCCACAGTAAGGGCAGACACATCTCAGACCTGACACCTGGAGACAGTGGTGCTTGGAGTCTGGCACTGCACACCCAGACCAGCAGCCCTGGACATGGAGCCCCTTCACAGCTGGGGCTGGACCCCTGGGGGGAAGGTAATATGCTACAGAACAGAGTAATCTCACATGTTTAATGTGTGCTCCTTCACAGGTGACCAAGGTTCATCACTCCCCACTGACCCCGTGTTGTCTCTGCAGAACAATTACAGCCCAATACCAAGCACAGGACTGACCCAGAGCCAACCAGCAGAAAACACTGAGTGTTGGGTTTCATCCACCACCCTGTGCTCACTGCATTCAGAAAGCCAAGCTGCTCTGAGCAGGGCTGCATTGCAGAAAGTGAAGAAATCTCTAGCTACGAAGAAGCTTGAAAACTTGTGAAATGAGCTGATTGTGTGGGTGCTTCAGGCCAAACACCCTGACCACCCCTCTGCGTAATAACCATGCTGGGAACCATTTTCCATCGCAAATGCTTAAGTTGATACATTGCTGTCAAATGAGGCTACACGCAAACAATTTTATTGCATTATGAGTGGCTTTTCATTGTGCTTGGATGAAGGCAAGATTTGGGACTGGCCATATGAAAAATGGTTTAAATCTGACGGAAAACAGATGTTTTCAGATAATTGGCAATTAAATTATTCATAACGTTGACATATTGCCATCAGATTTCCAGATTAAGAGGAGTAATTTTTCCTACTCAACCAATACTAGCCACTCTGGCAACTCCTGTTTTGGAACATTTAATACAAAAAGCTGTGCTCTTCTGCTCTCTACACACGAAAAAAGAATTAGTAAAGAAACCCTTAATGCCCCAGATGACCATGATTACAAGATGTGCATAAATATGTTTGCTCTTGTGACATCTATACTTCTCACCACACTGGTTTTCAAGTGCATGCAACATGCTGCTAAAGGGCAGGAAAGCTGGTGAGCTGTTACTCTGTACCTGTTCACTACAAGCAAAAACACAAGGTATCTCCAACTTACATTCTGTGGCCTACATTTTGTGAATAAATCCGAAAACAGTGAAACCCAAAGATGCTTACATTTCCTGGATAACAGCTCATTAAGATTCTCTTCCACCTCAGTGGCAGAGCTGTGACACTTGCACCAGAGCTCTATCAGATCCTCCAGGCTGATATCATTTCAATCAGAACGTGGATTTCATGACTGCAGAAGGTCATCAAGTCAAATACTGTGTCTGATTTTTAAAAGGGCTGGATAATTTTATGACCATTAATAACACTTGCAGTTCTGCATGTTAAGACAAGGTAATCAAATGTCACGCTTCAGAGTGTAGGCTGATTGCCATATAGGTCAGGAAGAATATTTTCACCAATGTACACCATTGCATAAAATAAACTTGCAAATAAGGTTCAACAAGTGAAAACCTTAATATCAAAAGCTTTAGCTTCGCTATTAAGTTTTGTTTATATTTGGGTACTACATAAAACAAAGGAGGTATGAAGGACCAAGCAGCTTCAAGAAAGTATTCAAGCAAAAGAGGTATCTCTGAAAAGAATCAGATGTGAATCTACTTCACAGTGTTTTTAGGTGTCATGCAAGTTTCAAAGATTACATTTCTAGGCCTCTTTGGAAATTATTCTTAGCATAAAATAAAAAAAAAAATAAGATTGAATGGGATTTTGGGAGGTCATTGAGTTCATCTCTGTTATGCAAGGTTGCATCAATTAAGTTTGCACCAAACAGATATTTATCTAATCTTTAGACTTCTAGTGATGGACATTCTACAGACTTTTTTACCCAGAATTAGATTTTCTATGTTATTCCTAACTCATAACTTGAATCAGGTAAACTATATGATAAATACAACATATATGTAATTCAAAGTAAGCACAGAATGCTGTTAAAACTATATTTTGTCTTTTTTTTTAATTTAGATGCTAAGTTTTTACTCTTTCTGAAAACGACCAAGGATCTTATCACACCTGAGGGTAGCACACACTACCTGAAATTAGTAGTTTGGGGCTGAAGGAGTGCATTCTCAGCAGATCTGCTTGAGAGCACATCTGCAGAGATTATCACTTTATCAGAAATTTATTTTATATATACAGTATCCACAGTCTGTTCATTTCTCAACTTTTTCAAAGTCACCTGCCCAAATCAACAGACTTTATCTTCAAAATCTACAAATCTGCCTCAAAAAGGCAAGTTTTTATGATGCATCACACAGGAATCATAAAAATACCCTTTTTTTGAAAGTTAATAAAACTAACATATAAAAGGTTCAGCATTAAACTAACTGGAATGAAAATTAGAATCCACATCAAGGAAGTCTGAAAGTTTTTGCAGAGAAGCACGAGGGAGACATGTTTAGTGCACGATGATAAAACTTTGACAGTTTAATCTGCCAACAAGTTTAAAAAACCTTCAGAAATTAATGTAGAAAGGGTTAGGTTTAGTTCTTGGCCAAAGAGTTATGTCTACCTTTCAAAGAGTCCTGCATCTGGCAGTGACTTAGACTCTGACAGGTTGTCTATCCAAAAATATGAGTCACATATATGTGGTATGTTTTACCTTTTAGATTTAGTCCACAGATTCATGAAGGTCACTTTAACAATGGCAATGAAAATTAATATCATTATCATTAGAATACCAATATTAGTTACAGGAAATTAGTTTCTTTATTTCCAACTGGTTTTCCTTTAAATTTGTCAGAAAGGAATTCTAATTTTTGAGAAATTAAGACTTGTTGGTATATTACTTTGGTCTACATATCTCATAAGGATTTAAACTAGATGTCACATGCATGTTTTCTTTTTATAAATAGACAAAGTTTTTCATTTAAAACATTAATCTTACTTATATATTATTGCAGAGGTAGATGAACTGAATAAAAAAACCCCAAACTGTTGGCCAGATCTTTTTTAATTATTTTTTTTTAAT
>VZTR01003055.1:15375-27343 GCA_013400775.1 Chaetops frenatus
CAGAGAGAGGTGGGTTATTATTTTTTTTTATATTTTGGGATTCTCCCCAGAGACCTGCCCATTCCACCCAGGAGGAGCTCGCCCGGCCTAGGGGGGGGAAGGGGGGGCCTGCGGCGCTCGTTAATTTAGAATTAATATATCAATAACGAAACTAACGCCGATTTTTAAGTTTTGTAAGGTTTTATTTTTTAACTCACTTTTTTTTTTTTTAAAAGAAGTCTTTTAGGGGAGGGGGCTGTTTGTTTGTTTTTAGCAAAAGCAGGCTTTTCTAGAGGTTTAATGGCAGGAGCTGGTCCATTGGTTCTCTAATATGCATCGTAGAGCAGAGCTGTAGGATTGCCAGCAGGGAAAAGAAATACTAAATAACTGTTAAAAAGCAATTTCTGAAGGGCTTTGAGAAGAGCAGGGCCTGTGGGAGCCAAGAAGATTCCTCTTGTAGGAATTGTTCCTCTCCTTCACACATCTTTTCCTCTTTACTTTGGACTCCAAAAGCGGGGTTTGCATCCGTTCCGTTCCTCCTTTCTGTCTGTCTGTCCTCTCTCCATCACTGCCCAGCACTGACATCCCTGGAAAATGATGGGCAGCACCAGCCCTACCCATTTTGGACTGGGATCTTTGGGGAAAGATCCCTGTTGCAGGGACAGGAGGGGGAAATGGGTGAAAAAAATTGGGTTTACAAGAGGTTGTCAGCCCAGGGCTGGAAAACCCAACCATCAAAATTGGCTTCAGATGAAAAATAACCCAAATAACCCCCCCCCAACACAAACACACACAACACAGAAAAACTACCTCAGGTTTTCGTACCTCAGCACCTTGCGCTTGTGTTGCCCTTTTAGAGATTTTTGTATGCCTTGTAAAACTGATAGCTGGAGCATTTTTTTTTTTATTTTTGTAATAAAAAAAAAAACCAAAACAAAATGAGTTGGAAAAATGATCTCGACCAAGTCAGCTGCGAGGTGGAAGAAGGAAACCATCCCCCGTGTCCCAGAGCTCTTCCGTAGTCTCCTGCAAGCCGAGAGCCAGTGGCTGTTCCTTCGGAGAAAGCTTGAGAAATGATTAAAAAGAAAAAAAAAAAAAGAAAAAAGGGAAAAATAAAAAAAGCCAAACACACACACATGAAAAAAAAAAAAGGGTTTAAGTGAATCAAAGTGATGGATGGAAGCAGTGAAAGCCGACGGGCAGGAGCAGGGATGGGAGCGGAGGTGCCAGTGCCAGCGCCGCTCCCGTGGGCTGCGAATCCGTGTTTTCCTCTACTGCAAAGTGTTCTGTGAAAACCAACCCGAGACACTGACAAAAAAAAAAAAAAAAGAAAAAAGAAAAAAGAAATATATCCAGCTAACCAGAGCCTGAGCCTGCTCTCTGTTGCTTTCTTTGGGGTCTCTTGTGGTGGGCACAGCTGGGCGTTGCTCCTGGTGCCCACTTCTCCCTGCTGCTGGGGAGGGAAGGGCTGGATGTGGGGGAATTTGGGGCAGGGGAGGGTTGTAGGCATTGCCAGGCATAGCTTTACCCAGGGATCTGGGAAGAGTTGCCACCTCTTCCCTCCCTGTAGATCCCTAGCAAAGCTGAAATGAGGGAACATCCAGTGGGGAAAGGCACCAGATGGGGCTGGGATGTCCTTTGGGGGCAGAGCCTGGGGTGCTGAGAGGTGCCACAATGAGGGACCCCCCCCAAACTCCATGACCCCAGAGCCAGGCTCTTCCCTCCCACCCCTCCAGTGCCAGGAATGTTGCCACGGGAGAGTGGCTCTGGTGGCACCTGGGACACTCAAAACTGCAGCCCTAAAGAGGGAGAACCCAAGGGAAGGGGAAGGGACACCTAAAACATTCCCAGCTGCTGTGTCCTGATGCTTGGATCTTCTGCATCCTCAGGGAAGATTAATTATCCCTGATTAATTATTTGTAAGGATAAAACACGAGTGTCTTTGGAACTGTTTGGCCTCTGGAGAATCTGCCCCGAGGTTGTGGCAGATGGAACCAATCGGTGAAAGCAAAGGCAGATAAAGCCCCTCTGCAGCTCTGCCAGGATCTTGTGGATCTTTGTGGCCAGGAGCAGCACAGGGATGTCTCCCCACAGCCACCAGGAGAGAAGACAGCCCCTGTTCTTCAGATGGGGAACAAGTTAAAAACCACACAGAGACAGCAAATTGGTTTTCAATTAAAAAATAAATTACTCTATTAACAAGTGACCTTCCCATACAATAAGGCTCTTACATAAGTTAATATTTAATCTTGCCTTACCTAAACAATAAGAAATAAATACTACTCTTTTACAGAACAGTGTTTTTCTAACAGTGCATGTCTCCCAGCAGCTGCTGATGGATTATTTCCCACACCATCTTCCTGCGGAAATAAGGCATGTGTTCCTGAAAAGAAACAGGAAAAACCCATCACATAGGAAGCCAGGGGGAAAAGAGGCAGGAAATCTCCACAACACCCAGGGAATTCTTGAATGGGAAGCTGCTTTTGAGCACCTGCCATTTGGGTACAAGGTGGGTTTCACACGAGGGTGACACAACCAGCCAACAAAACCACATTTCTTTAAAGGGACGTTGAGGAAAGATCTCCACATTGGAAAATAACCAGGGTCTGAGCTGCTCCAAGGGGGAAACCTGTTTTCTCCAAAATATACAAAGGCCAGATAGCCCAAACCACTGGCTGCAGCATCCTGCTGTTGGAATGAGATGGTCTTTAAGGTCCATTCCAACCCAAACCACGGTGGAATTCCACGATTCCATGGATCTTGCCCAAGAAGCAGACACCAGACACCAGGAACAAACCCTGAGCCCCTGCCCCTGCTGCTGTGCAGCTTCCCATGTGTGGGGGAAAGGCTGGAGCTCTTTCTTCAGCCTCCTCTCACCGGGGTGAAGATGATGGGTTTGTCTCTGGAGATGAAATCGGCAAATTTGCAAACAAAAACTCCACAGTCACTTCCATTATCTTGCTGAGGGATTTCCTGAGGAATACAAAAAAAAAAAAAAAAGAAGGACAATTTTTATCTGTCTTGAAAGAGACCAGCAGTTTGGCCATAGCACACATTACCCATGCCTACTCCTGGAAACCTACTCCCACAATCCATTTACTGCTCCCAAATCCAAGGAATAGTCCCAGTTAACTGCACATCATCTCCCTCCTCTGCTTCCCTGGAAAGTGTTAAACCCTCTGTGATGAGGAGTTCCAGCTCCCATTCCAAACCCAGGCATTGCTCCCATACCTCTGTGCCCATGCTGTGAAGGGTCCACTCAGATGCAGTCAATTCAATGTTTCTTTTTTCCCTGCTTTCCTCTTCCAGGTATTTTCTGTTGAAAATAAAAAATCACTTTTCATCTCCCTGATTTAGGGCAACAACAACAACAAAAAAAGCTGTTGAAGAGTGACAGGAATCTTCAATGGCAGTGAAATACCAGGGGACCCTGACAGCAGTGGATTTAAGGAATGTGGAGGAAATATCCCAATCTTAGCCACACAGTGAGAGGCTGTGAGTGGGACTCTGTGGGGCCCAGCCCTGTCTAATACCTTTATCCATGACCTGGACAAGGGGATTGGGCACCCTCAGTACATTCATAGGTGACACCAAGCTGGGTGGGAGTGTGGAGGGCAGGAAGGCTCTGCAGAGGGATCTGGTCAGTGCTCTGTGCTGGTGACAAGGTGAGGATCAGTCATGGGTTGGACTCCATGACCCTGGAGGGCTTTTTCCAACCTCAGTGATTCTGGGATTTGTCTCTGTGGGGCTGCTCTCACCCTACAAAGCTGCTGGATGAAGGGTTTTGATTGACAAAGACAAGTCAGGATGTGCAGCACAATGTGAGAACTTGCACTTCTGACACTCTGGGGGGATCCAGAACACTGAGCAGAACACAAGAGGTACAAAGTGAGGGGCACCATGTGACAGGGCAGAAACACTTCATGTGGGGAGGGGAAAAAGCCTCAGAAATAACCAAAAGGGATAAAAACCCAGCTACTCACAGGACAGTTTCACAAATGTGGTCTCCTTTCTGTCCCAAGGAGTCAAAGTATTTGATGGTTTTCTCTCGGAGATCTATGACCTGGCGTTAAAAGGTGACTTAGACAAAGCACACCCCAAACACTAAAGGACTCTGCTTGCTAGTTTTGTTCTCCCCAGGCCCTAAATAAAATGCCAGTTTGACTCACCAGCAGTGTCCAGTGAGTTCTGAGGTGAACAGGCACCAGGATGACATCGTGCTTGAAGATATCCACACCTTTGGTCCATTTCTTGACTCCCTTGTGGCTTGTAGAGCTTAGTTTGGAATAGAAGAAGGTATTAAAAGCATAGACTGCTGGATAGCCTTCCTTCTTGCTTCTTTCCACCAGAAGACCCAGGTAGAAATTCAGAATCTGCAACAGAGAGAGGCAAACTGAGATGTGAAATAAGACACTAAAAAGACAGCAACATGTCTTTGCAGGCCACCCTCAAGCTGAGAGAACTCCAGCTTTTGCTGGAGAAACTCTGAGCTTTTGCTCCCAGAATTTTACACTGGGCAACTTGTGCTGTTGGTTAAAGCTCCTGCACCCACTCCAATAACCCAGACTGACTCCTGGGAGCTGCATCATCCAAGTGAAAGCTTCCAGGAGCACCAGCCCACGCAGTACCCAAAATAAGGAGTGCACAGCTATTTCTGGGCTCTGCAGTGGAGCTCCTGGAAGACTCTTGTGCCCAGGGAGGGGGGGATTTCCCAGGAAGTGCAGGATGATCACATACCCTGTCGTTGAGCCAGCCCAGGGGCTGCAGGGTGCAGATGTCCTCACGGGTGACAGTGAGCTTGAAGGCCCTGCTCAGGATGTCCTCGGGCTCTCCACTATCAAAGGCAGCAGAGATCTCACTCTCCATGGCCTGCAACAAAAGATTCAGTGGGGAAGGGCTCGTGGAACAGCACATCAGCCCCCCAGAAGGCCTCCAAGTGCAGCTCTAGTACCAGAGCAAGGGGCCTTGCAGGCCTTTGCTGAACCAGCCACAGCACTGGCTGCTGCTGAGCACAGGTACCTCTGTCAGTGGAGCCAGGTCGTCTGCTGGCATTTCTGGGCATGGCAGTGGCTCACTGTCCACAAAAAAGAGGTCTTTGGACAGGACAGGTGTCACATGGAACTGGAACAACTTCCCTTGGGACACTTTGGCTTCGTGCTGGCCCTGCCAAGCACAAGGACAGGAAGTCAGAGAGAAGCACAAGGGGTTTGCAGGGGCACAGGGCAGAGAACCCTGCAAGAAACTGGGAGGGTTTTTGTACACAACCCCAGCAACAAACCCCAAAGTCACATCTGATTGGTGACTGCATTCCAGCTGTGCCCAGAGAGGCAGGAATTCCCTTGGGCTTGGACTAACATCCAGAACCCCAGCAAAGCCTCCACATACAGGTATCAAGCTGAGATGAAGGTACATATTTCTGATTTCCACACTTCGAGTTTTATTTTGGATCTCAATCCTGAGCAGAGATGAGTTATATTTCCCTGAAAACAAAGTGAAGTAAAGACTAACTCAAGCTTACCACTGAAGCAGCTCTTTTCTCTCGTTTCCCCTGCCCACGAGAGTCTTCTGGTGGTGTGTAGTAGCTGTCAGGAGAGAAAGAGAAGTGAGCTGGATACCCACACTGCCCAACAAAATTCACTTTCTGCATAAGAAATGCTTTTTCAAGGCTGATTCTGCCACATGACAACATCTCCCTTTCCTTCCCCACTCCTTTTGTAGCAGCCAGACTGGGATAGATGAAGAGCTGGAAGCTTTGCAAACTCTCTTCCACTGTCAGGTGCCAAGCTCCTTTTGTTTCTCAGTTTTAATCTTTGGAAAACAGGGAAGCAACCAGCACTTCCTCTACCGAGTGCTTTGTGATCTCCTGGTGACAAATCCCACTCCACCAATTATTTCCTCTCTTCCCTTGAGCTTAGGGAACAGTGACAATTTAACTCAGGACAAATGCACAGCTTTGTGTATAAGGGGGAAAGACAAAAGGGATGAAATCCCCCCAAACCAGACCTGCCACAACCAAACCTCTCTCTGGCCCCATCTGCACTCTCTCCTCTCATCTGAGGGGAGGAACAGAAGGGCACCAGACTGCCACACCAAAACCCCTGCTTGGAGCTGCAGCCAAAAGCTCCTTTCCTCCCCCCCCACCAAGGAACCTCCTGCACTCCCACTGTGCCATCACAGAGTGCCCTGGTTCCTGATGAGGGACAGCAACACTCCCTTTTTGATCTCCTATTCCAACCCAAGGCATCCTGCAAGCCACAAAAACTGTCTCAGTCCCCCCAGGCTTCACAAGCTCCCTACTCCTTTTGCTCAGGATCCACAGGAAATGCAAAGTCAGCCCATTAGTGGTGTGACAGGAAGGCACACTCAGGAGCAAAAATGGATTCTGCAAAGCCAAGGACAGCTTGGTGTGGCCACCACTGTCACCCCCACCTCCTTCTCCAAAAAGGACCCAGCACATCCCACAGCTGCCCAGCTGTGACAGAGGAGCTGGATTTGAGGGACAACTGGCTGGGAGCAATTCCTCAAACCAGCTGCTCCTCTCCCCCAGCACTGAGACACTGAACAGGACTGCTCTTCTGGAGGCTGACAGAGCCAAAAGAAACAACAGCCACGGTTTGAAGGAACTCTTACCTGATCATGACACCTCTCTGAGGCAGCTGGGGGCTGAAAACATCCCCATGTCTGACACCTGCAGGGAAAAGCAGCAATTTGAGAACAAGGAGGTGACTTCCCATTCCAGCAGCTGCACAGAGCTCTCAGTTTCTGGCTGACATCACAGAGGTTTCATCAGCATTTTCAACTTGGAAGTTCAAACTCTGGCACCTGCTCAGAAATCATTTCAATCCCCATATGATCATGTTACATAAAGTCCAAGATACAAAAGAGCTAGTGATGAAAAAGTATTGAAGTAATGAACAGGGAAAAGAAAACAAACCCTGGGACAATATTATACATATATGTCATTAATTTACTTGGTTTGGAAGCTCTGCTATCATGGCAATAGTCCTGTCTAGCATTAATAAGGATTAAAGTGCAGCTCTGAGGGTGCAGAATCAAACATCTCCCTCTCCTGGTACAAAAACCCAGGTAAAACAGGTACTACAACCTTCTCCTGTGCAGTGGGGTCACATCCAGCTACAAACTGCACTGCTACAGTCACAGCTCTCAAATACCATTTTAAACCAAATTTTCCCCTTCATTAATACCCTCACAAACCCAATTAGCCAGTAACTAGTTTGAGGAAATGCTCTGTTTGGGCTGGTCTTCTACCTAGAGAGTGGACCAGACCTGGGTCCTGGGGATACTCACTGGTTCTTCCTGGCACAGGTGGAGAGGCACCTCTGGATTTTTGTTCTTTCAGGGAACTCCCAGTCATGCCTGGTTCCTTGGTTTGAGCTCTTTGGTGTAGCAGAAGAAAAGAACAGAGTTTTTTTTACAGGTGATTTGTTACCAGTGCACCTCAAGTCACTGCAGAGGACACAGCTATTTGTGCACAACTGGCTAAATGAAAGCAATAGAAATATATAAAGTAAAATTAGACTGTTTAATCCTTAACAGAACCATGCTGTCACTGCTTCCATGCCCAGATGCAAAGGGCATTTTGAGGAGTTTACATCCAGAAGTTTGGAGTTTACATCCAGAAGATCACTCAACTCAGGCATAGTGAAGATACAAGAGTCAAATTTTCTGTCTCCACTATTCCAAAAGAGACTCCACCATTACATCTGACTCTGCCCAGAACCCTGAGAGTAGGAAAGATCAACTCTCCTCCCCTTCCACATACAACAAACTCACCACCAGAAAGTTAAGGGTTATTTTGCTCATAATTACTTGTTGAGTCTTGCTGGCCATGGAGAAGCAAGTCTTCCAGAATAATTTTCCTTGAACAGACTCAAGAGCTCTCTGTATTTCTTATTTTCTGCTTGCTGAACATCCTTGCAGAAGGAAAGGGGAAAAAAAAAAACCAACACTTTAGCAGGCATTCCCACTCCTTCCTTTTGTCTCAGCCTAACTGCACAGGAACCCTGCAGCTGTTTCATCCCAAAACAATCCCCTTCTCCCCAGTTTACCTCTTCAGCAGCACACAAGGGCCTCCTGGTGCCACTGATTCCTGGAGAGTTGGGACCTGGCTCCTTAATGGGGGGCCTGGGTGTGACAGGGCTCTCTGAAGCAGCTCGGAGGTGGTTATTTCTGCTCAGGCTGAAAACATCAAAGGCATCAACAAACGGTATTAAGGGAACATTCAAAGCTCCTGATTTATTAATTAGGTTTTAATTAGCACCTCCTGATTCAAGGAGGCATAGCAGGCTGACCAGGACTGTGTCTGGGAGGGTTTCCCAACATCTGCATGGACAGAGTCCACAACCTCTCTAGGTGACCTGTGGCAGTAGCTGAGCACCCTCAGAGGAGGGGGGGGAAAAAAACCAAAGTGTTTCCCAATGGAATTCTCTGGGGAGATGGAAATTCTCTGGGTTTTTGGGGGGATTTTTTTTTTTTTTTTTGTGGTTCTGAGTTTTTCTGTTTGCATTCCTGGTCTCAGCCTCTTCCCAAGTTCAACACTTCCTCCTACCACAGGAGCTGAGAAGATTGAACTTGTTACTCTTTCTCTCCAGAGTCTGTGAACTATCTTGATGTCAAGAGAAAGTTTAAAATTGGTTAAAGGCAAGAACACAGCTGTCTCTCCACAGCTGGAGACCCTCCCTCACTATGGCAGCCTGGAGGAGCCACAGAACACTCTGGAAAAATGCTGCTCTGTGGACACAAACACAAACGTTGGGCAACACAGGAAGTTCAGGGGTGAAAGTGAAAGGCAAGAAACCCCTCAAAGCAGAAGTGGAAGAAAACAGAAGGATTTTTACCTCAGATATGGAACTCTCTTGCAGAGAGAGGATGGTGTTTCCCCAGTCAAGCAGGGGCTGGTGTCACAAGGCATTTTGTCTACAAGAGAAGAGCACAGCACAAGCCATCAGCAACTGGTCAAGAAAATGGGAATTTTAGGAGTTGAAAGAGCTCCACCAAAGACAAATTACTTTCATTTTATCCCTCACGTCCTAATATTATTTGTGTTATGCTGCTTCAAGATATTTTCATTTTGGTAACTACAGAATGTTGCCAGCCTAAGCCTAATAAAAAAGGGTTCTGAGGCTCTACTACCTAAAATCAGCATTTGTAACCATTTCCTTCTGGCAGGCTGGCAGTGGGACACACTAGAACTGCATCCAGGCTAATATCTGGGATCCACAACCATGTGAGCACCCTGGGATAAATCACAGAACAGGCTGAGTTGGAAGGGACCCACAGGGATCATCCAGTCCAACCCCTGCCCATGCACAGACACCCCAAAAATCCCACCCTGTGCACCCCTGGGAACATTGTCCAAACATTCTTGGAGCTCTGACAGTCTTGGGGCCTTCCCCATTCCCTGGGCAGCCTATTCCCAGCCCTGGCTCCAATCCAGAAGCAATACCAGGATGCAGGCAAGAAACAGAGCTCACCCTCCACTATTCCTGGATGCCACCCAGATATTTTACCTGCAGAAAACAGCCCCCAAGCCTGGCAGAGCTGCCCAGACACAGAGCAGAGAAAGGAATGAGTGAAGGACTTGCTGTCAGCCTTACCAGGCTCTGTTACGTCCTCATCCTCTGCAGACACTACAAACGAGGAGTCAGAAGAAACGTACACAACCTGAAATAAAAACAAGTACCAGGGTGAGCAGAACCTGCATGTGAATCCAAGCAAACACCTCATCTTCCTGAGGTTCAGTCAGCTGTGTTCTGACTCAGAGCCCTTGGTTTTGCTTGGGTTGCAGCAGAAAGCAGGGGCACCAACAGCATCACTTCTGTAACACAGGCTCTCACACATGCAGGGACTGGGGGAGCTGATCCCTGAGCTCCCCCCCAAAATCCTTGCTCACCTCATCTTCAGATTCAGAGAAGGAGAAGGCATCTCTCTCTTTATTCTCCTGGCTTTTACTGGTTGCCCTAGGTGGCAACTTGGCAGCCCCAGGAGCCTCTTCGAGCTCCTTGTCAGCCCCAGAGATATAACCTGGAAAAACCACAGCAGGCCATAAAGAACAGGGCTGGAAAGAGGGATTGGGATTTCTGCTTGCACCCAAACCCAGCTCCTTGATCCCACGTGGAGCAGATAACTCATTTCAACAACACAGCAACAGCCCAGCAGCACCCCCTCCCCATCTCCAGGGATGTCATTCTCAAGTAAGAAATAAGAGGCCCCACATCCCCCAGGGAACAGCAACAGCCTTGATTTAAAATGCTCTTTGTGCTGCCCTGCAGGGCTCAGTGTTGGAGCCACCTGGGATATCCCATGCCCTGCCCAGCCAGGATTTATCCTTGGTACAAATACATGGCCCTCCCAGGACAGAAAAAGTTGTTCCCTGCTCCTCTTCCTCCCTTCCTCTGACCAGAGATCTCCAATCCTCCACTTGGTTTGAGAATCCCAGAATCATTAAGGTTGGAAAAACCCTCTAAGGTCACCAAGCCCAACTGTTCCCACGGCACTGCCAAGGCCACCACTGACCCACGTCCCCAAGTGCCACATCCATGAACATTCAGACACATCACCCATAGGCCCCATGAGACCCCCTCCAGCCACAGGAATGGCTCAAAAATCCTCAGTTTCAGCAGCAATTCTGAAGTACCAAATCCAGAGCTCCCCAAGGCACCCCAAAACCAAGGAAAACCAGGCACATTAAGCCTCTCTGTAAGGGGCAATACCTCTTTTCAGCTTCTTTGTGGGAATCTCCTCATGATCTTCCAGAGGTGACAGAGCTCTGAGGGAAGAACAGACAGAACAACATTTTTGCAGCCACAGTTCAGCTCCCAGCAGGCTGACTTCCCTCCACAGGGCCCAAACTGCCACAGGTGGCTTTCCTGTTTCCCCAGGATCATCTCCCACAGAGCCAATCATCCCACTAAAGCACATCGGGCCTCTTCTTCTCCTGCTATTAATTCCCCCTCGTGTTTTGCGTTTGCTCCCATCACCAAAAGATTTCTTCATATGCAATGCTCTCCTCTTTCCCCCAGGAAAGAAGCACTCCGGAGGCCACTAAGCCATCCAAGTTCGTGTCACCTTGGCTGAGTTGCAAAGGAAAGTTTTAAGGGGAACAGGAAATGAAAGGTGGGAAAGCCAGTCCTGCTCGCAGCCGGCTCCAGCAGCTTCCCGCTGAGTCAGCGCTCGGGAACAAACCCTTGAAACAATCACCGGCCTCGCCCTTTCTCAGAAGCCTAAATCCAAGCATTTTATCAGTTGATAACGCGGTTAAGTCCGGTAAAAAATTTCTCCTTTAGGAACAGAGCACAAAAAATGTTCTTTTTTTTTTTTTTTTGGTCCCATCAGCTAATTCCTCCTGAGCTGCTCCTCAGTGAAAAACCACTCGCGCAACACGCGGCTCTTTCCAGAGAGACACTCCCTGGCCTCTTTCACTCCGGAATAAGACACTAAACAAAGCCTTCCTGGAGCAACTTTCTCCCGGAGGGAAGCAGCCACACTCCCCCGGAGCTCAGGGTGGAACCCGTACATTCCAAGCAGCACGGACAGAAGCGGCTCGGCCATCGGCACCGGGAGGAAAACGCTCAATGCCCGGCAACGCATCCTTCTTTAAACCACTTTCACACCCGTGTCCCACCGCACCCCTATGGGTGGATATGCCCTGCCCTGCTCCTCCTCCTTTTCAAGCCCCCACCACGCCTGCGGAGAGGGAACCAAGGGCCAACCAAGGGGTTCATTGGCAACACCTGGGGCCCACAGTCACCTCAGCACCGGGGCTTTATCGGCAGTACCTGGGCCCCGCAATCACCTCTACACCTGGCTCTGCGGGCGGACTGACGGGGAACAGCTGGGATTTATCAGGTGTTTCTGACACCCACACGGGGATCCCCGGGGGCGGGCGGGCGCCGGCCGGGCCTGAGCGGCGGGGCGGCGGCAGCAGGCGGGGTGCGGGCCGGGGGAGCGGCGGGAAGGGCTGACCTGG
>VZTR01003055.1:27796-37980 GCA_013400775.1 Chaetops frenatus
AGCACAGGGACAGAATGACCTCCCTGCTCCTGCTGCCCACACCATTCCTGATCCAGGCCAGGATACCCTTGGCCTTCTTGGCCACCAGAGCACACTGCCGGCTCACGGTCAGTCGCTTATCGACCACTACCCCCAGGTCCCTTTCCGCCTGGGCACTGTCCAACCACACCGTCCCCAGCCTGTAACGCTGCAGCAGGGGGTCATTGCGGCCAAAATGCAGGGCTCGGCACTTGGATTTATTGAAGAGCCCCGGCCGCCCCGCTCACAGCCCCTGCACCCACAGGCCCTGCCTGCCCACAGCCCCGCCCGCCTCGCGCCCCCGGCCACGCCCACACGCGCTCATTTACATAGAGGCCACGCCCCTCCCCCCCGCACCGCCCCGCGCGCGCTCTCGCCCCGCCCCTCCCGCGCCCGTTCCCTGCGCGCGCCCGGCGCGGCAGGAGCCATGCGCGCGCGCCTTCTGCCACAATCCCGGGCCAAATTTTGGGCTCTTTCTGCCCATTCTGCCCCTATCCCCGCCTCGTTTCGTGCCCCCACCCACCCTAGCTACGGCTGGGTCAGGAGCTTTGCCCTTCCCGAGAGACAGGAGGTTTTGCCGCCTCGGAGGGGCTGGAGCTTTCCCTAATCCAAGAGTCAGGAGCTTTGTCCCCTTTGTAGGGTCAGGACCTTTCTCTACTCCAGGATTCGGTCGCCGGGCCCTGGTGGGGACCTGGCGAGGGGAGCTGGCCGCGGGTCCCTACGAGCCGGTGCGACTTGCTGGGCACTCCCCGGGGCTCCGGGTGCTTTCCCGGGACACCGCGGCGCAGAACCCCCGGCACCGCAGGGAAAGCAGGGACTGGCCCTTGTGTCTCCCCGCCCTCCGAGCGGGGTCCCATCCCCGGCGCTCACCGAGCCGCGATGGGCTCCCGTCGGAGATTTCTGCTTCCCGACATCGCGCTCCCCCTGCTGCTGTCGCGACTGGACCGCGACTGGACCGCGACTGAGCGCGGCCGCGGGGCGCGAGCCGGGGCTTCCATCGCGAGGTGCGGGCGGTGCCGCGGGGCTCTGCCGCTCCTCGCTCCCGGAGCCCCGGGAATGGCCCTGCGCTCCTCGGGGCTCTGCCGGTCATCGCTCCCGGAGCCCCGCAATGGCCCCGCGCTCCCCGTTAGGTGCTCCCCGCTCCGGCCCCGCGGGTGAATGCGTTTCACATCACCCAGAAGCCACGGAGAAGGAGCTTTTGGGTGCTCAGGAATAACTCAAGGTGCCCAACCCAGGTCAGCGGCCCTGTGGCCGCCCAAAGTAACAAATTGCCCAGGAACGTGTAACAATTTGCCGATAAATTGGTGTCTCCTGCTGATAAACAGGTGCGGCAACCTGAGCCAGCCTCGAGTTATCCCCTCCATCATCCAGCGCTGGAATAAAGTGGTGCCTGCTCCTTTAATATTCCATTGCTATTTAGGGGGTTTATTCCCGAATTTCGGTGACAAAAGTGCTTGTTAATGGTTTTCCTGTTGTTTCCCAGCTACTCTTTCCAGGCTGGCTCCAGCATTTTCCTCAGGAGCAAAAAGGAAAGCAGGAAAAGAGAAAAGAAGAAAAGGGAAACAGGAAAACAGGCAGATTAATGCAGCTTTCCCAGCAGGAGCTCCCACAGGGAATCTAAGGGGGTTGGTGATGTGTCTGGTTTAATTAAAACGACCTTCCTGGTTATTTCAGCAGGTTAATTTCCAGGGGTCAGGCCTGAAGGAAGGAGCCTGAGCCTGGATGCAGAGCCCAGCAGAGGGCACGGCAGCCCCACGCAGGACCTGCGGAGCCTCCCGTCAATCCCTTCCTCATCCACCCGGGACATGGAAAGGAGAAGGATTTCAGGGCTGTCAGATGATTTTTCAATGCCTGTGATTGGGTTTTCGTGAGCTGGGTGAGTGCCTGAGTGTGCTCGTGGGGGTGGGGGTGATCACGGCACATCCAATTCCCGGTGACCTGTGCAGCTGGAAGAGCTTATCCCAAACACGGGATAACTAACATGGAATTACACGAGCTGGTCCTGTTTCCCACGGTGTTCATACGCAGCCTGCCACGATCCCTGAGACATCAATAACCAGATACACGAATAAATTACAATTTAATCAAAGCAATGCCACCAGACTGAGTGAATTTTCTTCTCGTATTCCTTTCCATGCAGTAACAGTTTCCTTTTTTTTTTTTTTCTTCCCTCCCCCCGAAAAACATGACAAAGAGCATCTGTGCTCATCCTGCCACGTCTTCCCAGAGCAGTTTGACGTCGGCTGCGTTTCCCAATCCCTGTATTTTTGCAGCTGCTGGTTCCCTCCATGACTTCATCCTCACTCTGCTCCCGAGCATCCTGCTCAGAGCACTGACATGTTGTGACTCAAAGTGATGATATTTGATGCAAGCAACCCAAAATCCAGTTCCTGGCTGTCCCTGGCTAAGCAGACCTGGATCACATCTGTCCCATCTCCCACCTCCAGAGGGAGAGCAGAGGATTTCCATAAATAATTATTAATTATGGCTCGTTATTTATGCGTTGCTCCAAGTGTCTCTACCTTTAAGTGCAGCTTCCGTGGGACAGCAGTGAGGTTCCAGTACCTGTCGGGGTTTTTCAAATCATTGGGACAACAAAGTAATTCCACCGAGTGGTTAATTTGGGAAATGATGGGTGATTTTTAGGCACACAGGTGATTTTAGTAATGTGAAGCAAAATAGGCTTCATCTGTGGTTTAAATCCCTTTATTTGACCTGAGTGCAGGATGCCAGGTGGAAGAGCTGTGCCTGCAGGGCAGGTGGTTAACCTGGATGGAGGAGAGGGAAGGGGAAGGGAAAGGGAAAGGGAAAGGGATGGAAAGGTAAGGAGAAGAAGGGAAGGGGGAAAAAAAGCAAAGGAAGGTGGAGGAAAAGAAAGTGATGGGAAGGCAAGGCAAGGGATGGGAAGGCAAAACAAGGGAAAGGGGAGGGATGGGAAGGCAGGGTAAGGTCAGGCAAGGTAAGGGAATGGAAAACGAGGGAAAGAAAGGCAGGGGTGGGGAGGAATGGGAAGGCAAAGTGAAGGAGGGCAAGGCAGGGCAGAGGGGACCTGGAGCAGCCTGGGCAGGTCTCCCAACCCCCATTCTGAGGACATGATGGGAAGTTCCACCTGCCCTGGCCCTCCCAGCCAGGAGATGAGCCCATGGTGGGCAGAAGATGCTCAGGGTGAGCAGCCTGATGCCAGAGGTCTCCTGAAAGAGCCCAAAGGCATCTCCACTCTGAACTTGGGAGACCTTGGGAATTCTCCTGGTGTGAAGACAGAGTCCTCCAGCCTGCCCAGTGCCTGGGGTGGGTGACAGAAATGGCCCTCCTGACACCAGGTCTCCTGAACCCCACGATCCAGGGAGTTTATCCCTGACCCTCTTCAGTGTGAGCAAGGGATTATCCTTAAGCTTTTCCTTCCAGATCCACCACTCTTCATCCTATTTCACCAGCAGCTGCTGGATCCCTGAGCCCTCTGGTCCCTGGGCATTGTGCAGTGATCTTCTCCCTCAGGATGGCTCCTCCAGTGACTTCTGATGGGAGTTGCCAATCTGGAAGCCTCAGGGCACTGGAAAAGCCCTGCAAAGAGAAGGTGGTGGCTTCTGGGAAAGGGCTGCACGCTCAAAACAGCCCCGGCAGTGTTCAGAGAATGCTGAAGCCATCCACGTGAAAGCCAGAGTTTAGTGGGACAAAACCAACTCCTGGAGGCTGCATCCATGTCCCAGCCATGAGCTGGAAGGTGCTGCTGGAAGATGCTGGACTGCTGCTGCACCGGCTGGGTAGGAGCAGGGGAAAGAGAGGAGGAGCACAAGGAACTGCTTGCAGGAACGATGTGATGTGCTGGGATGCAAACCTTCAACCATGCAAGCCACGATCCCACATCTGTGTCCCATGGAGCATCCCCACAGCCGTGGGGAACTCTGAGAAAGCTTGGGCTGCACGAGGGGGGCTGGGGTGAGATTTTGGGGCAGGCACAGTTCCACTCGTGCCTGAGCGTGGGCTGCACTTTGGGATAAGGAACAGGTTGCCTGGGGAAGTTGTGGCTGCCCCATCCCTGGAAGTGTCCAAGGCCAGGTTGGACGGGGCTTGGAGCAACCTGGGATAGTGGAAGATGTCCCTGTCTGTGGCAGGGGGTGGAGCTGGATGGGCTTTAAGGTCCCTTCCAACCCCAACCATTCCATAATTCTGTGACCTCAGGCACGGGCTTCCCTTTAACTCTCACTTTCACCCCATGATTTATTTCCCTATCAGTCCCTCCTCTGCTCTTCCAGAAACCATCCATGGGTGCAAGCCAGGGCATCCTGCTGGGATGAGCCACTGGCAGCTGGATTCAGAGCAGAAGTGGACAAACCATGCAGGTAACAGGTGAGGTCCAGCTCCATGCTCTGTGGTGTGGTTTGCAGAAAGGTGAGACAGGAGCCTTTATGCAGCCCCCTGACCCTTTCACGGGGAGGGGGCATTTCCAGCTCACTACAATTTCTGAGCCCTCTCGCTTTCTCACCCTGCGGGGGCAGGACACCATCCCCCAGGAGAGGCTGCCCAGAGCCCCATCCAGCCTGGCCTTGGGACACTTCCAGGGATAGCAGCTCCCCCCTGCCTTTCTCATGGGCCCTGTAAAATCCATAAACCAAAATGCCACTGTCGGAAGCCAAAATGTCACTGTCAGACAGCAAAGCTGTGGCTTCTTTGGGCTGGGACATGGGACTGGAGAGGATGGGAGCGTTCCCACCCTCTCCAGAGGCTTTCAGGGCAGCACGGGAGCCAACAGGGATCGACAGAGCACCGTGAGCACCACTCTGAGCCCGGGGGGTCTCGGGGCTGGGGGCTGGAGCAGAGGCTCCCTCTGCTCCCATGGGCTCGGATTCAGCACTCCGTTGATTCAGAGCGACCCTGCCTGACTCACCCAGGAGCAGGGCTGAGCCTTTCCGAAGGAAAACTCGCATCAAGCTCTGCCACAAGGCTCTGGCGACCATATGGAGCTGGGAGAGGGGTGGGGGCCAGCCCTGACCTTTATTGTAGGGAGGGCAGAGCCGCTGACCCCATCCCTGCCCCCAGGGGTGGCCGTTCCCAGGCCGCTCAGGTTCTTCCACGGGGCTCCCTGCTAAATAACACAATTAAATCCTTGAGCCCAGGTTTTAGCCTTTCCATGCGCAGCCAAGTGTCTTAATCCGGGCTGCCTGGGGAATTTTTATCCCGTTGGATCCCTTGGTATGCCTGGAATGTTTGCTTTTCCTACCGTGTGCGTGTGTTTGAGGCACTCCTGTAAAAACAAGAGCTTCCTGCCTGCCTTGCAAACCTTCCCTCGATTGGCAGAGTGGCCTTGGGTGATTAATCAAGGGGCACGACGGAGCTGGCAGCCTCCAGGAGCTCTCTCCTCTGCAGATCCCCTGCAGGCTGGTGGGAGAGCTGCGAGGGGACCCCGGGGAGCTGGCTGCTCTCCAGAGCCGTGTGGTGACATCGGGTTTCGGTAAGAGCCTGGGAGAGGAAGGACTGAACGGAAATTCCAGAGAGCAGAGGAAATGCTCCGGAGGGCCGGCACTGCGGAGGGTTTTTCTGTTGTGTCATCGGGCTAAAGCGCGGGGCTCTGCTTGGAGGGGCTCGCTCCGTGCCCGAACAAACCTCCCCACCTTGCCTGGGCTGGGAGGGAGGAGATTTGTCCCAAAAAAACCTTCCCACCTTAGCACAGCGGGGAGGGAAGAGATTTGTCCCAAAAAAAACCTTCCCACATTAGCACAGCTGGGAAGGAGGAAGTTTCTTACCAAACCTTCCCACCTTTGCTGGGCTGGGAAGGAGGAGATTTGTCCCAGAAAAAACCTTCCCACATTAGCACAGCTGGGAAGGAGGAAGTTTCTTACCAAACCTTCCCACCTTTGCTGGGCTGGGAAGGAGGAGATTTGTCCCAACCAAACTTTCCCATCTTGGCTCAGCTGAGAAGGAGGAGATTTGCCCCAACCAAACCTTCCCACCTTGGCTGAGCTGGGAAGGAGGAGATTTGTCCCAAAAAAAACCTTCCCACCTTGGCTGAGCTGGGAAGGAGGAGATTTGTCCCAAAAAAAAACCTTCCCACCTTGGCTGAGCTGGGAAGGAGGAGATTTGTCCCAAAAAAACCCTTCCCACCTTGGCTGAGCTGGGAAGGAGGAGATTTGTCCCAACCAAACTTTCCCACCTTGGCTGAGCTGGGAAAGGGGAGGCTCATCCCAAGCACAAATAAAGGTTTCTCCAGGAGATGGACACAGGATAGGGGAGACTGCTGAGAAGAACCACCTTGTTGGTGTCCCTGGGTTTCTTCATGTTCCCCTTGGAGGCTTGCAGGTGTCACAGGCTCTGTGGATGTGGCACAGGGGTTCCAGGTTATCTCTCACCCCCAGAACAGCAAAAACAGCTCCAGCATCTCGGCCAAAGGGCTTTAATTTGTCCCAACTAAAGCAACAACTGCTGTTCCAAACCTGAGCTTGCCTGGAGCTGGCTGTGGGATCCTGAGCTGGTGTTGTGCTGTGCAGAACACACATGTGGACCTGTCCCCATGATCCCAGAAGGGTCTCAGCTTGGGGAAAAAGCTGGCAGGGCTGTAGGCTGCCAGCCCCAGGGCCAGCCCCAGACTCGTTGCTGTAAGCAAGGGGACCTTCAGCGTGGGAGCCTGGTGGAAACTTGCCACGGGAGAGGTCAGCACTTGGCATTTTAGAGGGAATTGTGAGATTTTGCAGGAAGTTTTCTTACAATGAGGGTGTTAAAACACTGGCATAGCCCGGAGAAGCTGTGGCTGCATCATCCCTGGAAGTGTTCCAGGCCAGGCTGAGCAGGGCTTGGAGCAACCTGGGGTAGTGGAAGGTGTCCTTGCCCACGGCAGAGAATTGAATTGGTTGACCCTCAGAGGTCCCTTCCAAACCCAAACCATCCTGTGATTTTCAGGCTCTGTGGTCTACCCACTTTTCCCCTTGGCTTTTGCCCACTGCTGTGTGCCAGGGCAGGGACAGAGCCAGGGTGAGGAGCTCCAGGGACAGAGCACTGTGAGCAGGCAGCCAAGGAGGGGCTGTGTGTCTGCCCCAGCTGAGCCGTGGGAGGAGGGATGGGTAGGAAGGAGCAGAGGAGCACTCGGGACACTCAGGAGCACTCGGGACACTCAGGAGCACTCGGGACACACAGGAGCACTCAGGAGCACTCGGGAGCACTCGGGACACTCAGGACACTCGGGACACTCAGGAGCACTCGGGACACACAGGAGCACTCAGGACTCTCATGCTGGCTGCTCCCTGGACCACAGAAAGATGATCTTGAAGGTCCCTTCCAGCCCAAGCTGTGATTCTGTGAAAGGAGCATTTCAGCCCCGCACGGCGCTGACAGCGCGGGCGGAGCCCCTGCAGCCTCTCCCTGCTCCTCTGGGGCAAACTGCTCCTGAGGCCCTGCCGCTTTATCCTGCTGGATATCAGAGGTGCTGATAGGTCCCCCTGGAGCCCCTCTCTCCACACCTGTGGGTTCATCCCTGCTCCACCTTTCCCAGGCAGTCCTGGGTCTGCAGGTGCTGCTCCACCTTGATGCCCGGCCGTGCTCCCTCCATGCACCTGCTGGAGGATGCTCTTTGCTGTCCCCTCTCCAGACCCGTCCCGAGGCCACTCCAGCCTCTCTCCCAAGCATCATCAACAGCAGAAGCCCCCCCCCCAAAAAAAATCACGGCAAGAGGGTCAGTGGGTGTTTCCCAGCTGTTTTGTGTCCCCAAGCAATGAGCCCCGCTGTCACCCAGCCCTGGTAGCTGTGTCACCCCACATTCCCACCATGGGGCAGGGGATGGAGCCCCCCCTCTCCCAGATCCATGGAGGAGGGGGCTTCCCTGCCAGGTGGGCAGGAAATCACACCCAGCACTTAGAATTTCTCAGGAAAAAGAGAAAATTCCTCAAAGGTGGCAAAACAACAGCGAGGGGGGCTTTGCTATGGAAATGCAGAGCTGTGTGGCTGGTGGCTCCTGGGATCTTGCTGGGCTCCACCTTTGTCCCTGCTGGCATCTCCTTGGCAGTTCCCAGGACTGGATCCCACTTGCAGGTCAGCAACAAGCCCCTTGCAGGAAACAGGGAAATAAAGGAAAGCAGAAAAGTACAATTTAACATCCAGGAATTGAAATGACTCAGGGTGACTAAAATGCAGGGAAGATGAGAAAGAGGAGAGTCCTGGCCCTGTTTTCAGCCACATTTTCCCCTCCCTCAAAATTCCTAAGAAGGGGCTTTGTGAAGGTGCCTGTGGCATCACCTCCCTGAGGGTTTGATTGATGGAGAGCTGTGGCAGGAGCTCCTGGGAGTGGGGATGTGCCCTGGGGTATCCAAGTGATGGATATGGGGTCTGTAGGTCAGATATAGAAGAGGAGATAACCCAGGTAAAAGGTGGGAGGAGGGGGGAGCAGGAGCACTGTCTGTGATCCTCACCTGGGGCAGATCCAGCATCCCCCTGAAAAAAGGGGAATCTCAGGGGTCTGACTCTGGGACAGGGATCTGAGCCATGGAGGAGCTGGCTGTCCCCAGAGCAATGGGGACAGTGGGAGCAGTGCTGGCTTCATGTCTTGGGGATGGTTGCCCTTGGGGCTGCCCCCATCAGCTTCTTTCAGATGGGATCAGTCATTGCTGTGCCCCCATCAAGGCCACTTGGGTTTTCCCCTGGGTGAGAGGGATCCTTCTGTTCCTTCCTCTGCTGAGGAAGAGCCATATCAGTCACCAGCTCACAAAGCAGCAACAGGAGCGAGGGGATTTGGCACAACCAGGAGCATCCCAGTCCCACTCATGCCCTCCCCAGTCATGCTGAGGAGTGCTCCCTGTTGGGGTTTTGGGAATGGAATTCACCTTATTGCACAGCAGCACCCCAGGCCACACATTCCCGGGGAGGGGGGGGTGTGGAATCAGACCTGGGACACCCCAAAATGATGCAGATTTCGGAGAGTGGACAGGGAAGAGGAGTTGACCTCAGGCCTGGCAGCTTTTGGGGGTATCTCCAGAGGGAGGGATGCTGGGAGCAGGGGGAGGGCTGGGCTGGTGCCTTGGCTCCCTGCCCATGGGGAGGCAGTTCCCTTTGGGGGGCAGCCTGAGGATCCCTAGCACTGGGAAAACAGCACTTTCGTGATTCCTTGAACTCCAACTCTCCTTCCAACCTGGGTGCACTTGGAATCCAGAGTTTGGGACGGAAGCAGGTACTGGGAGGGGGCTTCATCAGGAAGATTGCCATGGAGAGGTTTGAGGGGTTCAGGGCACTGTCACTGGGGCTCAGTGGTCACAGGAGACTCTGTCACCACTGTCACCATCACCCCGGGAGATGTGCTGAGGCTGCAAACCTCCTCTCCATCCCCAGGCACCTCGGTCTGCCCACAATGGCCCAGTTTTCCAGGCTCAGCAGGGCTGAGGGCTGAGGCATTTTGGGAGCCTGAAGACAGCGAGGAGGTGATCTCATCCCACGAGTATTTTCTTGGCTCACTCTCCTGGCTCCGACGCCTCGGCGATAAGGCTGGGCTGAGGTCAGTGGGAGGGCTTGGCATTGTGGAGCTGTGTGTCACCCCACGGAGCCTGGGACACGGCACCTGTGCTTCCCTGGCTCCAGACAGGTCCCCGAGTCCCTGCCCCATCCACCAGGATGCTCCACCTGGGCAGAGGGTCCGTGCAGGCAGCCAAAGGTGCCCCCAGCACTGCCCACGGCTCCAGCCGCTATTTCACCTTCTTCTGGGGAAAATGAAAAGGCTGAGGCTTTTCTTACCTCCAGCATTAGAAAGAAGGAGAGGAAACTCTTCAGATCACTTTCCAAAGGGGTGTTACCAGGCCAGGAGGGGTTTCCTGCTGCCAGAAATAGAGTGGTGTTAAGATAGGAAGGGAAGCAGGGAGACACAGGCATGGATAAGGCTGGGGGTATGAGCCAGGAGAGGAACCCTGGCTGCTGGGGGAGCTGGGCTGGCTCCCCTTGAGCTCGGGTGGGAGCCCCCTCCACCTGGGAAAGAGCAGGGCAGAGCCACAGCGGGGTCTTTTCGGAGGTGCTGCTGCTGGGCTTGGTGTGTTGGAGTGGTGCATCATCCATCCACCCTTCCATCCATCCCTCCATCCATCCATCCATCCATCCATCCCTCCATCCATCCCTCCATCCCTCCATCCATCCCTCCATCCATCCCTCCATCCATCCATCCATCCCTCCATCCATCCATCCCTCCATCCTTCCATCCATCC
>VZTR01003058.1:16513-27638 GCA_013400775.1 Chaetops frenatus
CAATAATATAATGTTACTGACTCATTCTATCCTATGCCATTTCATGGCATTCCAAAGTGACATTGAAATACCACTAATGGAGCAGTGAATCTGTTTTTCAGTTATACTGATAGTAACAGCTACTGGTTGGAACAATTTGTGAAAGAATTTGGAAAGCATTACTGCAGTTATTAAGCACAGTCACATTCTTTCCAAGCACCAGTGATGGTATTAATTTAGTTTGATTCAACTCACAATAATATTTTCCATTTTCAAACCTAATGGTTCAGGCTCAGCATTTCTGGAAGTAACATAGAAGTGCAGCACTGTCTGGTGGAGCTGGTCTTGAAAGACCTGCCCAGAGAACTAACTCCATGAATAGTTCTCTGAAAAACAGCATGCCCACATGTTAAACTGAGTATCATCTGGAAATGTGCACAGGAAGAATGCATTCCAGCTATCATCTTGACTCCAGTTTGGGATAATGTTTTCTCCTTCTGGACTAATTTCTCCTTCTAGAAGTATCTGTGGTTCGATAAACACACATATCTCCTGGTTGAAAGGTCATTGAAAACACAAGAAATGGGTAGGGGTCAATGTTTTCTGTAGTGGGGGCCAAATTCTAGTCCTCCTTTTGCTGTTGCTGTGTGGCCAAATCACTTTTCTTGTGCATTGGCTGGCATATTTTTACCTGCAAAAGGGATTAATGACCTTGACCTTTTTGTAAAAAATTCAATGTTTTTCATAAAAATAAGTATTGGCAAGTTGAATATCATTATTAATAAGTATAACGAAATACCCCGTAGTCACTGGTGTCCTATTATAAGATAGATTAGATTGTCTAAAGATACTTTTCTGACACTCATTGTGCATTAAATCTGTCAGAAGTTTTTTTAGGAATTTTGCCCCTTGCAACATGAGAAATAAGAACTTTAAAACCACATCCTGCAATGAAAAGTGATCACATTTTACAGAAAACCCTAAACCTGTAAATAGATTACTCTAACATGCCAGTTTTACAGGANCCAGTTTTACAGGAAATTTGTAGCTTTACTATGGCAGTGTTTCCTGGGATGGCACTTTCTCTAATCTGCTTATATTGCTCTGGCAAGGGACAATTTTATGATGAATTATCTATTCAAGATGCACATAGTGTAAAATGTTGTTGAGGTTAATGAGTGCATAGTAGAATTTCAAAATGAAAAAATTTGAGTCCTAGTTCAGTCATGTTGATGGGCAAATGTTTGCACTCCATTGGTAGGTTTCAGCTTGATCAGGCAAGTTCCACAGTCCTTTTATCCATTACTGAATCTGTTACCTCACATAGTGTATCCTTATTATTCCTGCTCCAAAAGTGAAACACCCAAAACAAACAAAACACTCACCCACAAAACATACCAAGCAAACCACCAGGAAGAAATAAGAACATTTTCTCCAAAGGTCCTTAAAGTTGTTTTTTATGAAAAG
Organism: Chaetops frenatus; assembly: GCA_013400775.1. Lineage (NCBI taxonomy): Eukaryota > Metazoa > Chordata > Aves > Passeriformes > Picathartidae > Chaetops > Chaetops frenatus. Next base: position 17,960 of record VZTR01003058.1, read on the forward strand.
TCCATGTTCAAAAAAAAGCTGACTGTTTAAATGTTTTCAAATGAGAGTTCCATGAAGAATCAGATGATTGGTCTACAATGCCATCAAAATGTAGTGATAATAAATATTTCCACAAATACTTAGGGATCATTCACAGCTTCTTTACACTTCACTAGCTTTATTTTACTGTGGATCACATTCCCTACAATATGTATGTATTGCTGAAAAATAATTCATCAGGTATATCTATAACATAGCATTTCAGTATTTGCATTGTCCTGTGTATGCATGGTAATTATTTTTGGTACAGTAATGTCTTCAATTGTGGAATTTTTCCCAAGGAAAAAAGTGATATTTTACTTGTCTGTTCTTATGCAGATTAAAGACAAACATATTGCTTAAATTGGTATTAGAAGAAGAAAAGATAAATCTGTTTCTTCTAGTATTTAAATCAAGCAATATTTGAGTAGAGTTTGACTTCTGACTGTACGATCTTGATACCAAGTTGAAACATTTGAGCTTCATCCACTCCTATCAGAGTTCAAATTGTTCAGCAGTATAAGGCCATGTGGTAAACTACTTGTGAGGGCGGTGTAATGACTCTGTGAAAAGGGTTAATGGGAACAATACGACTGTTTTAAGTAGATGACTCCTTTGAATGTGTTAAGGTAGCAAAATTCAGTCCTTATTTAAAATACTGTCTAAATCTGTTTTTTAGCAAGCTCTACTGCCAAGCCAATCAAACAGAAAAAAGAATTGGCAAAAGAGGTTTAACAAGCCATTTAATAAAATGAATTATTTCCTCTGTCCCTGAAGAAATTCACATTTATTCCTTTATAAAACCTACCTTCACAGTGATTATGTCATGTGTCATTTTCATGGCATAAGGAATTCTATAAAAATTACTTCACATTCCTTCACACTTATTTGAGAATGGTCAGTGATTATGAACTACTACATCCATAAGCAATGAATAACCAGCATTCATTTTAAGTGTTGATAACTATGATAATCACAGCCAAATCAATTATGTGTGCTCAGCCTTTGGTATACCCAGGAAATCCAAGGCACTGAGCTTACTTATTGCCTTAAATGAAGTTGTTCCCTAGATATGCAGGTCAGCTATGCAAGACCCTATTTACCTCTTTACCATTTTTCCTACTAGCTGCTGAGCATTTTTGAAACAGAAAGTTGTCATGGTTATAGAGGCATAGCCACATTCTAGTAGACATCCACATAGGTTTTTGGCAACAACCCTATAGTTCAGTGTGCACTGACAAATATCTTGTCTCTTTGCTCCCTCCATGAAGATGTCTTACTATAGTCCAGAGGCACTGAACTTTAGTTTTCTCCAAGAGTCTGCATAAATGTCATACCAAGTTCGATTTCCCCTACCCTACAGAGACCCTCAGAAAAACTCTAAGAAGCTGTGAAACCTACATAGACCCCATGAGCCTACAATCATGCTACATAGCAAATATATCCTCTCCTCTGAGAGTATATCCTCCATCCTCTCCTCTGAAAAAGACGCTTTAGAAGTGTGAAGATAGGACCAGAAAAAGACAACTCGGAGTATCTAAGCTATCTGGCAACCTGAGTTGGCACAGAGTTTTCCAGAGACAACTTTCAAAGGGAAAATCTTTCCAGATCTCATATCTGTCTAATGCCAGGACACTTAAAAAGCAATATCTGAGGAAATATTTACTGACTCCATCCTACCTGTCTTGTCAGGAGATCTGTGAAGCTGACAATGTGGTTCCACAGAAACAGAATTCTGTAGCTAGCTTTGCAAGTAATTTATTATGCAGCATCATATTTACTTGCAATTGTGGGTATTCCCTGTGTGGCCTGAAGATAAAATAAGCTTTTTGTCAATCCTAATGTAATTTAATTTAAGTCTTCCCATTGCCCCCTACTTTATAAATGAGAAACTCAAGACAATTCCTTGTATCATTTTGCTTCCATTGTTTTTGTAGATATCATTATTTGTGTCTGGAGCTAACAATGATTCTACTTGTCCTCAATCAAGTATAAAGAAAATATAATATTTTATAAACTCAGGTTTTTGGAGTTACTTTAACAATAGCAATCAGTTAAAAATTATGTAATTAAAAATCGTGTTCATTTGAGTAATAAAAGCTAAAGGAAAAAAGGAAAGGGCTTTGGCTGAGAGATATAGGAGCTAGGATGCAATTAACAGCTTACATTTTAATGGTTTTTACACCTAGATATAAACACAGGTATGTATTTTACAAAACACATGACTGGAGTTTTCTTAGTTAAAGACTAACATAAATAATAATGTAAAGAAATTAGTAATATATTTACTACTGAAATAGTACTTTATTCTTGTGTTCAAGGGTTTAATGCAAGTAAGTAGCAAAGAACAGCCAAAATAACACCACAGTTACTATATTAATTTGTAATGAAAAATGAATGGATTTTTGTGGTGCTAGGAAGGAAGGAAGGAAGGAAGGAAGGACGGAAGGAAGGAAGGACGGAAGGAAAGAAGGAAGGAAGGGAGGGAGGAAGGAAGGAAGGAAGGAAGGCAGGCTGATTTATAGTTGGGCTTTGGCCCTTCTAATTTTCCCCTTGTATAACCACAATATTCTCATAGTCCTGAGTTGCCTGCCCCTTCTTTCAAGGCTGCTAAATTCTTCCTTTCTTTCCAGGCTGACAGATCCCCAACAGGCCATCCATTTTGGTGGATGGGGACAGCCTGCACCCATATTTTTAAGATTTTCTTCTTGAAAAATATCCATCTTTCCTGGACTCCTTTGCCTCCTTGCAGTATAACCTCCCAAAAGACTCTGTCACCTAGGCCTCTAAACAGGCTAAAGTCTGCCCTCCACACTAGTACTATCTTACATTAGTATTAACTACCTTCTCTACCATTGTAGCAGCCCTTTCTATTCTTCTGCTAGACATTTATCAGTTTTTGTAAGACAAGTTTTGCAAATCAAAACTCAGGGCACTGACAGCTCCTGGAAGCACAAGCAAAAGGTAGAGGTATCTTGTAAATGATGGCACCAAAATCTGTTTGAATTTCCTTCAGCAAACTGATGAGGGATATCTTTACAAAAAATCAGTTGTTTCAAATTACATTTTTCTTTGCATTTCCACGCACTGTACAGAACAACACAGCAGGACTGATCTTCAGCCAAAAGGTGCTGAGTTATATTACGTACAGTGGGAAGAAATATAACACAAAAACCCAACATAAATCCTTCCCAGATAATTAATTCTCCAGATGAAGTTTAAGCCTGCACTTAAAGCACAAAGGAGCTGACACAAACTTCCAATAAATTGCCTTTTATGAGAGAAAGTAACAGCTTCTGTATCATCCAGGTGTATCTGTTCTTAAACCAGTGTTTCTTTCACACATTAATTATACAAAATTGATCCCCTGGTCCATGCATAAGGAGTCTCTTCACCCACAGTTAAATCTGTTCCCAAATCTTTTGTTATTACCGTTGGAAAATCTGTAGTTGAGTTGCAGTGGGTAATCAGGTAGGAAAAAATGCTCAACATCAGTGGCAGTCTCTCCTCACTCTCAGTTCTTCCTTTCCTTTGTAGAAGAGGTTGTAGCTCCTTATTAAAACTCTAGGCCACCCAAGCTAAAGATGCTAGTAGTGAAGAAGCTCTTTGAAGATCAGTAGCCATCATCTCTTTCAAAGAACAGGGAAAGAATTGCAATGTGTGAGTATGCAAAGGTGAAATAGGCACTCAAAGGTTACAAAAATATTGAACCATTTCTGAAAAGCTTTTAAAATTCAGTTTCATGTTTGTCAGATCAACAGTTCTGAAGATCAAAGTAATTTTCTGAATTGCTGTCACCAGAGGACCGTCCCACTTCTGATGAAATGTCCCCATCCAAAACTGAATGGGTTTTTTTATCAAGGACAAACATTAGATTAAAACATGCAATGTAAGGCTGAGACTTCTTTACACAGATTATCAAACTGTTCAGTTTTACAAGTCTGACATGTGTTGTCTATCTGAAAATGACTGGGAAATAATGAAGGCTTAACGTCACGGACCTGCTCTTGAAGAGTGGTGAAGAATAATGAATGATTATTCAGTAAGTGAGGACTTGCCAAAGGCCACAAGAAAAATATGCTATGAAGTAAATGGTGCCATTTGTCCTGTGAGATTTAGATAGAATATTTCTTAGATTTACAATATTCTAATATCTAAAGCAGCTTTACCTCATGTATGATTTTTATAGATGTATTTATTTGGAGGGAGGAGTGTAGCAATTTTTAAGTGAGCAGCTTCAGGCACTGCAGGCAACTGCATTTCTCCCCCAGCCAGTATTACTTTCTTGTCATTAAGAGGGAGTTCACAGAGACCTGGGGCAAATCTTTACAGTCAACTTCTGAGATCTGAGGATAGGAACAACCTTTTTTGATGTGATGAGGATAAGAATCACCAGAAATGGTCACAGAGACCTTTCTTTGTAGTCAGAAGGAAGGTGCTGGACAGGAGCCATCAGCACAGAATGAAAACCTTGTGACTGTTTTTTTTTTTTTTAACAACTTGCAAGACAAATTCTCAATGACTGACCAAGTGGAAATGTGGGATGCCTGTTCAGTTTAAAATCCATTCTGCTCTATTAATCTATAGAAGATAGAAGACAAAAGTACCTGGTGTTAAATTAATTAAACTTTCTTTCTAGAGAGTAAGTCTGAAGAAACAAAGTTCTGAATAATTAGAGAGGCATGTCAAAATAGAAACAAAATGGAGGGAGTGAGTAAAACTAATTAAATATTGCTCCTCTTCAGTGGATTCTTGGGACACACATGCTATCAAAATGACAGTTATTGTTATCTTCCAGTTTTTCTTCTCAAGCATGCAGAAGTGGGAAATAGGAGCAGAACACAAATCTGCAACTATAATTCTCAAGTAGTTGTGCTCATTTTAACATATACAGGAGAATGTATTTAATAATGTCACACCTATCATATATAAAATAAGAAAGGCAACCCAAAAGAATATGGTTTAACACTGTCTGATTTGAAGATCTTGTCTTTCTTGTCCTCTTAATTTTTTCTTACTATATGGATGATGTCATGAGAACAGCTGGGTGATCACAAAGCAATCATGTTGTATTGAGCTCTAAATGGAGTCACAAAATATTTTTTTCTATCTGGAAGCAAGCAAGGGGGAGAGGCACAAATTTCTTGAGAGGCATGTCTGGAGGGAATCCTTCAGTGCTGTTAGAATCTGCAGTCTGAGCAGAGCCTGTGGTGATTACTCCATGGGGAAAATCTGTGTTTATATTAAAGGGGGGGAAAGTGCTTTCCTAAACATTCCCATTTAGAATTTATTGTGGAATCTCTGCAATTTACACATCACCAGTTCCATGACAGCTAAGAACAACAGAAGCACATTAACAAGACTGTATGACCTGAGTGGATAATAGGAATGCTGTCTAGAATCCCAAGGGAGAAAATATAGCTGTGCCACTGAGATAAATCAGGGATTTATGAGAGAAAGCTCTTCCCTCCTTTGAAAAAACATTACTTTGGTGTCATATGCTTGACATGGTGCTGTGCTGTTCAGTTACAGGAGTGCAGGTTTGTAACCTTGCCAGATGAACTCTGGCCTTTCAAGCACCCTGGCAGAGCTGAAAGGTCTGGTTTTGCTGAAGAAGTCAACGACATCACAAAAAGGAGAGCAGGTTGGTTTTTTTGTTGTTGTTGTTGGGGTTTTTTTGTTTGTTTGTTTGTTTTTTGTTACAAAAGATAGCAAGGATATCCTGGCCTACATTTGGTGTCAACAATTAACTAAACATGGCACAAACAACATTTTATCTATTTTTTTCCACCAAAATAGTTCTATACTCTTTTAAATGCTGAAGCCTACAAGAGTTGGTCTAGTGTTTGGTACAACTGATGGGGTAGAAAGAAAAAGATTAACTGCTTTTGGCACCATAAATAGATTAGACTCAGACCTTAGTGGTAGATTCATCTACCATTAATTTTTAAAAATTTATTTAGCTGATTTGACAGTGTGAGTCCAACAACAAAGCTCAAGCTAAGTTTAAAAATCCATTAAGGCTAATCCCTTAGTAGATTTTCGGTGCAGTTTTATTTTTTAAATTTCTCAAGTGATGTTATAAATATGAGATTTTAAATTAAAAAAAAAAAACTTGGCTGCACTTTCCTTATTACAAACATGTCTCCTTAGAGTTTAAAAACTAGTTTATGGAAGTCAGCTTAGGTAGAACAGAAATATACACACTATATTTTTGCATGGAATATCAGACAGTTAAATCTTTGTTTCAAATAACAGTTGTTAGACACCTGCTGCTGAGACCAAAGCAGGAAACAACATAGCTTTATTATATTGCACATAGTTACTTTACAACTATTTGCCTTACTTATGGATTATATTTCCTTTTGTCGTTCTCTGAAGGAAAAGCTCATACCCTTTCCAGGAGGAATTGCCAGTATATAGCCAAGAGATATGAAAATAGTTTGATGTTTATTTACTTCTGCCTCAACCTGGCAGAAGTGAAATGTCAATGAAAAAAATAATCAGGAAATAAAAAATTCTCTTTTTTCAATACTAGATCGACATCTCTTCCTCAAAGAACACCTTTTACAATAAAGACATTATATGGGCAATACCCACACAGGAATTAGGAAAAAACACCAGAATAAAATTTACAAAATTGTCTTGAGAATTGACACCAATAAGAAATCAAGTAAAGTAAAAATTGTCCCCTGCTCACAGCCCCCTTTCTTCAAAATCTTCTCCTTCATCACATAAGGCCTATAAAATGACAAGTTCTTTCCAGCAAACACAATTCATATTCTTTTGACTCCTTCACTGCCTCCAGATGTTCTAGAGAAGTCTCAGTCTATGCCCACTTCATCCTCTAACACATATTGGGTCTGGCTGAGCTGGAGTTCATTTTCCTGTACAGCCTTCGCAAGGCTGTGCTTTGCATTGGTGGCTGCAGAGGTGTTGATAAAAGGTGTTTTGGCTACAGATGAGCAGTGCTGGCACAGCATCAAGGCTGTCTCCCTGACATTCCCACCCCCATCAAGGTGCTGGGAGTGGGCAAGACCCTGGGAGGGGACACAGCTTGGCCAGCTGACCCAAATTAACTAAAGGGATGTTCCATACCTGTGATGTCAGCCCAGACACAAAAGCTGAGGAAAGGCATGGGGAGGTGCTGGTATTTGTTTGTGGTGTTTGTCTTCTGTAGCAGCTGCTGTGAGTGCTGAGGCTCTGCTTCCCAGGAGGTGGCTGAGCATTGCTTGCTGATGGAAGTAGATAACAGCCCTTTTTATTTCTGTCTTTTTATGTGCAAACTTTCACTTTTGCCTTAGTAAGCTACCTCTACTCAGCCTATGAGTAATTTTCCATCTTATTTTTTTTTTCTCTTCTGTCCAGTGGGGAAGGAGTAATTCAGGAAAGCTACTTTAAAATATTGCTTTTTTTTTTTTTTTTTTTTTTTTTCTTTCCTCTATCTAGAGTGTTTTTGGAGGCTGCAGGCATCTAAATTGAGGACCTGATACTGAATACAGGATAGGTAATATAGAACATCAGAAACAGAAATAGAAGGTCATTAATCTAGCTCAAATCAAATTATTGAGGAGAAGTCTGCCTGAAAGTATAACATCCTACAGAGCAATTTCGAAAGAAAATTTATACAAGTGCTGTAAGTAGTAAGAATTGCAACTTTGCATTTAGCCTGTCCTCTCCATTATGTGAGTAGCTGTGAGAATTTGAGATTGCAGTGTGAACTATAACCTCATCACCACTCCAGTTTGTTTTCTGCCCTTAGATCCAATTTTGCATCTAGAAAACTAGATATTTTTTGCAATTTTAAACATGTTTGAACCTGGAGAAGAATAAGAATTTCAAAGACAGAGGTTTTTAAAATAAATTATTTTAGCAGAAAATCAGAAATCTTGTGAGTTGCCTTTCCAGAATATCTGTGGCTCTATATATGCCCACAATTCTGCAATGGCATGAAATGGGATTTTTGGAAATGGTTAGAATTTGAGGAAAACTTAATGTGGGTGGTAAAAAAGAGGCGTGGATAAATACTGTAGTAGAAAATGAACTTCATCAATATGTAGAAGCAATATTTTCATCTGAGTAAACAGATGAAGAATGTGTAACCATTGGCAAAACACCAATTTCCTCTTATTTTAAATGAGCTGACTAAGATTTTGAGAAGTGAAAACTTATGCTCATGTTGAATGCTTCTTGAAATCTTCTACCCATAAAATTGCCTGCTATTAGGAAAATTACATAAAGGCAAGGAAGGTGTCTATAACTTCTTGAGTTTATATGTGGTGGAAGATATTGGAACATGGTTTCTCCCTGAGATATTTATATTAGATGAATGTAGGGTCGCTAGATACATCTACTTACCTATGTCTCATATTCTTCAAAACCTCTTTGAAAATAAAATGAGAACGTTATAAATCAGTCCTCCTACCCCTGCCCCCACATGATTTATGTTATTATGAGAAATGAAACAAGCCAAAACAAATAACAAAAGTCCTAGCACATAATGATGAATATGTCACTTACAGATCTGCAGTTAGGACTGAATTGAGTTGTACATCAAGATTTGGGCCAGAAAGCTAGCAGTGTTTTTTGTTTTTAAGTTTCATAAATTTTTCAATTATAATGCAAGCCAAAGAATTTTGGCTCTTAAATAAGGCGGCTAGTGTTAGATTTTCCCTAGAATGAGAAAATTAAAAAGCAAGAGAGTTTTAGATGGGAAAGAAAATCACGAGAATTCTTAGCAAATCCCTACTGTATCCAAGTGTGCTTTCCACATGAGTATGCAAAAGATGTCAATTTAAAATACAGACTGCAGCTTGAGATGAATCTACTATAAACTATTTCATTTTTAGAAGAGACTTCTGGGATCCAAATATTTTATTCATTTTAATTCACTATGAAACAAGGAAAAAGTTAGTCACAAATAATTTTCTGATCTATGAATCTCTTTTTGATCTTTGAGCAATGAGGAATAAAAAGATAATCTTATATGGAAATCAAGAAGGAATCAAAGATTTTACATGTTAAAATAAATCATAAAAACTCTTTGAGGACTAAGTATTAAAAAAAGACCATGTTTTTATAGGTAAAACCAAAGTAGAAATAGTGTAACTCTTGCAGACTTGGAATCCCTTTGAGTACTTTTAGAGACCTAAAGACAGATGTGGCCAGATTCAAGCCTTCATCCATTGTCAGATGTTTCTGATTAAAATGCAGTATTTTGTGTAAAATGCTAACGGTAGTGTACATCTCCTGCTTCAAGACTTCCAAACACAGCCATGGCATGATTTCACTTTCTATACTTTCAAGTGCATTTGCTGCTAGAAAACTGTACCAGAGCCATAATTCAGGAATTTATATTTCTCTGGGTAGCTGAAGCGTGAGTTCCAACCAGCTTGTTTCCTCTCCCATTCAAAAGCAACCGTGGTGCCAGAAATATACATGTGAGAGTGAGCACATAAGGGGGTGTGTGCATGTGAGAAACAGGGGAAGAGAGAATAATATAGCAAGAAAAGAGAGGTGTGAAATGTAAGGCAGTGGGACAGAGTAGGTGAATTTATATCATACAAAGCATGAATATATATTAACAGAAGCATATAAAATGTAATATTAATATATTATATTTTTTAACTGGTTTTACTAAATTATTATTATTATTATTTAT
>VZTR01003059.1:0-13489 GCA_013400775.1 Chaetops frenatus
CAACTCACACACATCATCCATGTTGACTAACCTCAAACACTGGCAATCCTAGCCCAACCTCTTACTAGACTCAAAACTGTATAATTTTTAAAAATCTCTCTATTAACAATACCCCTAAACTTTAAAAATTCTAAAATTGACAGTTATGTTTACAGTTATTTTCCTTTTGTTTACTTGTAATTTTAGGGGGAGCAAGTGTTCTTGTTTGTAAAATTAAGTTGTGGTTTTAAAAGTGAATGTGATCACTATTTCTGTGCACTATAGCTGAATTTGTAATAATTTCAAAAGTTAAAATGTTTTTTATTGTGAAGTTAAGTTATAGATCAAGTTAAATGTTATCTATGTAGTTTCATTAATTTATGTTTGTAATAGTTCTAAAGGTTATGTTAATTTAAGTTAAAATAGTTCTAAAAGTTATAAGTTATAACAGTTCTAACAGTTATAATAATTTCACTTCATTGAAGTTAAATTGTAATTTGTGCCAATCCAGAACAGTGTTGGGTTTAATCTGAACAATTCTAACATCAGTGACACACATAAAATATCCCCAATTGGAAAAGAAAACCAAATTCTGTAATTGGATGCAAAAATTAGACAAAGTCAAAATGTATAGTGTCTTATGTCACTTTGTAAGCACCGAGCCCCTGCTTATAGAATCCCATAAGTACACTTTACATTTTTCTCAAATTTTTTGGTGAATTTTTTGGTGAATTGTTACCATGCAAAAGCTGGAATCAGCCTCTGTCTGGCTTGTCTATCAAAAAACCTCTACCAATCAGACACAGTCACTCCTGGAAGGTGTTGTCCAGGTCATAACCCAGCCAGTGAGAGGGTAAGGCACGGACTTTGAACACTGCCCTGATAAAGGGGGCTATTTTGGAATAAAATTTCACTTTTGCTTTGGCCACCATGGCGGCCGGCCACAAGGTCTGCGTTCCTTTGTCTGTGCCCAGGAACTTACACGGACTTACACTAACACACACCCACGTCCAGAAATTTCACATCTCAGGAGGACACCTTTCTGCCTGAGCTTTGGTAACTTCCTCTGGCCATGTCAAGCCCTAAACCTGAACAAGTCAATTCTCCTGACAAGTAATTTTCCTTTCCAACACCTGGACAGCTTCACCACTCTACTCTAAAAGCAAGCCAAAGAAAAAGCCTTCTCAACTCATCAATTTCCTGATTCATTCTTCAAGCTTATGGTGAACTTCATTCCTAAAATGAAATGAAGTAAAATAACAGTTTGTGCAATGATGGCACTTACACGATCCAGACTTTGTCCCCTGACTACTGTATCACCTCTATGACTAATTCTGGAATACTTATTTTTTCCAAGGAACATTATTCTCTCAATGGTCAATCTTTGGGAATAGTAAATTCTGTGAATCCATACATTTGCACAAAACAGATTATATTTCACAAAGCATCAGTTTCGTGGTTCACTGCCTCTAGCACAGACAGAGCTGCTGGCAGAGCATATAATAATTCCTGACCAATGGATTGGCTGGTGGGCTCACTAATCACACCCTGCACACTGCTGCCAACTCAGCAGCATGCCTGCACCTCAAGAGATAATGACCTTCCTGTGGCACACTGCAAAAACAGCCCCTGACTTCTGGAGCAGTCAGCACCAGTGCAAGCACAATGCAGACAGAAGCCCGTGGCTTCTCTTGCCAAGAATTAGCCCGAAGTTGGTACAGCCAGTTGGGCAGAGGCTCAGGGAGCAGAAAGCACGGCCAAAGCACTGAGCTTCAAATCTGCCACACCTGGGCAAGAAGGAGGTGATAGAGTAGAGAAAATAAGAGCAGTGGAAGCTACACCTGCAGAGGCACTGCATGACACAGCTGAGCCATACCTATGATGCAAAGATAGACTTGCAGTAGAGAAGCACAGGAGGTAATGGTTAACCTTGCAGGAATTTGAGGGAAGAGGCCTTTCAAATCTGTTGACTCCGTGAACAAACTTTATGGCTTGCAAAGTCAGGAAGGAACAGCAAATTACCTTGTCTGACCTGCTGTGTGACAGGCCAGGCATTGAATTCAGAAGCTAAAACCAGTTCCTGCCTTGGGCCAGATGAAACATTCCCAAAACAAGACTAAGCTGTTTGTACCACAAACAAAGGACACATATGTCACCAAAGGTCAGAACTGATCAGACAAGACATTCAGATGATTCCAATAAACAAATGGAGACATGTATATTTAGGATCAAAGATGTTACAAAGTTCTACTGACCTCCTGGTAGTTTAAGTATCTGTTCTTCACACATCAGCTTGGAGCTGGTAAAGAAGCTCCTGACCCACAATCAATCAGCCATGCTTGCACTGTATACTGCTGACAACACAAACCATGGGGACAACACTAATACCCTAGAGACAATTACTTCCTGCTTCCCTTGTACTTCTGCTACACTCCACTACTTGGTTATTTTGCTCATTTACTCACAAGCTAAGGAAGCCTGGAAGGAAGGAAGTATTTCCAGTAACTTCACCTAATGTATGTGATGCGGAATTGGGATCCTAACGTCATACCTTAAAGAAGGATCTCAGTGTGGAGACAACTTGATCCTGAACACAGAATCATGGAATGGTCTTGGTTGGAAGGGACCTTCCATGGACCCTCTCTGTCAGTTTGAAGCCACTTCCCTTTCTCCTGTAACCCCAGTGAAAACAGTCTTTCTCCATCTTTCTTTTTGGTTCCCTCCCTTGCTGGTATTGGAAGGCCACAGCTAGGTCACCCCAGAGCCTTCTCCAGACTCAACAATCCCAATTCTCACAGTCTTTCAGACTCCTGAGGACTCTGAGCTGAGCTCCAGCCTGTGTGTGCAGCATTAGAGAACTGCCTGAAGTGCTCAGTGCTGGGCTGTTGGGATACAGACAGTCCCTCATTCATCCATACAGCCACATACTTGGACTCAGAATGCAAAACTATGGTCATACAATGCTAATCAACATACAGGCCAGGCAGCTTTCCTCTCCAAGGTGTTCAGCATTTCCTTTTGAGGTTGTTCAGTGGCACCAGACACATCCCAGATGCAGATGTATCTCTGCATCTCTGCCGTCAGAATTTCAGATGAGTTTTCCACTTTGTTGGTTAATCAGAGTTCTGCTCACTCTCCCTGAAGGGAGTGTCGTAGCCAGGGATTCATACCCCTCCATACAAGCACACTTCCAACATGACAGAAAGTGTGCAACAGTACAGATCCCAAAATCAACTGCAGCATCCAGGAAAACAACTAAGGAGAGTCACTTCAAGGCCTCAGGAGTTTTACCTCAAGATGCCCAAGTTGCTGAAAGCCTGAAGGCAGGGGCTGCAAGTTACAGCTCTTTTGTGAAACACAATGTTGCTCCTTCCATTCCATCTATAAATCATTGTGCTGCGTTTGGCTGGGGTAATTTCCTTCCAGGGGCTGGCATGGGGCTGTGCTTTGGATTTGTGCTGAATGTAGGGATGACAATGGAGATATTTTTGTTATTGCTGAGCAGTGGTCACACAGAGCCAAGGCCTCTTCTGCTTTTCAAACTGCTGGGCTGGTGAGGGGGCTGGGGGTGCATGAGAAGCTGGGAGGAGACACAGCTGGGAGAGATGACCCAAAGTGATCAAAGGCATATTGCAGACCATATGAAATCATGCTCAGTACATAAAGTGCTGAGGAAGCCCTGGCAGCGCCTGTCAGTCCATGATACCACAAACACTCTGAACTCCCTGGAGTCCCAGCCTGGCCAAACCCTGCACCCACAAGTGCCTGGAGAGTGTCCAAGCACTGTTCCATCACAGGCCCTGACACACTTGTTACTAACACACAGAGGAAGCACGTGCACTTTGAGGCTTACCAAGCTGCCCCTTCCTGGAAGGAAGCTCTCCCACTGCTCTGTAATTGTGTACCCCTTGGCAGGTTGGTCGCTTCAGGGTTTCCATAACAAAGAGGCAAGTTTGGAATTAACATAAACTAAGCAAAAGCAAAAAAACCCATAGAGCAGAGGCAGTGTGGGAACGCGAGAGAGCAAGCAATTCTGCCCACTGAAGCAATTCTGAGCACAGGCATTTTCCCAGGAAGAATTTAATTTCCTAGCAAGATTTACATGTCTGAATGAAGGTCACCACGATGTTACAGTTAACAGGAGTGTAACGAACCAGGGAGAGACACCTCAGCTCAGCCCCAAAGCACACCAACCCCCAGCCTTTGTCAGCAGCCACAAAGAACGTTCTGGAGTACACGGAGTGATTGGATCTCTGCACACTGCCTAGACCAAGTCCAGAAGTCAAAAGCACTGAGAGGAACCTGGAGGCAAACCCAGAGAAGCAGAGACACTCTGCTGTACTGCTGAGCACCTAGAGCTACTGGAGAACAGAGAACTTCAGCCTCCAGGGACTGAATTTGCTTTGTGTGTTTTCTTCATTTAATTACATCTCCTTTATGCAGAGAAAGAGCATAAACCTGATGAATTTAAAAATTTCATAAAGATATGGACAAAAAAAGATCTTGGTCCGTGGTCAGGCCACATATGCATCATTTTGGTTTCTTTGCACAGGACTGTAAAAACTGAGACACCTGCTGCCCTGACAGCACTGAGAGCAGTGGGCACACAGAGAGCTCTACCACAGCCTTCATGCCTGAGTAAAACAAAGAACAAAATCATTCTCTGCTGCAACGACTCCTGCGCTAGCAGGGAGGTCTTTAGGACCTGTGAGCCACTTAATGTTTCTCCCTGCTAATGGGGGAGGATAAGGAAAGCATCTTCCATACGAAAAAGCTGCAAAAATTGACTCGAACTTATAAAAGACAAAGCCGGGCAAAGCATCTGATGTTTCACCCCGAGTGCCAGTTCTAGCTCAAACATTGCCTGTCAGTGACTCAGGGAAACTGCACACAGGTAGTGCAAGTCTCACAGGAAGGGCTGAGAGCCAAGGTGCTCACAGGTGAGATGTGCTGAACGCAGCACCTGGGGCTCAGAGTCATCCTAGCCCCAGTGACACCCCCATGGCTGGAGAGCAGCACAGCACAGCACAGCACAGATCAGCTCTCAGCCAGTGCATCCAACACCCTCCACTGCACAGAAAGGGCTGCCCAGACTCCCCAGCATGGCTCCCACAGCTCGGCACCAGGGCATGAAAGATGCCCAGAACCACAGAAACCACAAATCACCACTAAAAAAATAAGTAAATGTATGAGAACTCTCCAGCTTGGCTGGAGAGCCCAGCAGCTCGCTGGGCACAGTGTAGTTGCAGCAGACCATGAATCAACACCACAGTCTCTGCCACAACCTCTAACTCCCCACCAGGTCATGATAAAGGACCACCGTAAGAAGAGACAGAATCACCTTGAAGGGCTCCAGGGCCACCAGGACAGAATCCAGAGGGCTCCAGGGCCAGCATGCGGGGATCCAGAGAGACCCGGGGTCACCATGGGGGGACCTGGAGCCCATGGAGAAATTCAGGGCCACCATGGGGGTTCCTGAGGCACCCAGAGCCAGCATGAAAGGATCAAGAACCACAACGGGGGCATCCTGAGCAACCACGGGGAGTATCCAGTGGACTCCAGGATCACCACAAGGGGATCCTAGGCCCCCATGGTGGGATCCTGGCCCAGCTGCTGAGCAGCTCCACACAGCAGCCCAAGCACTGGCCAGCCTTGCCTCCTCCACCCACGGAGCACCCAGGGCCGGCGGCAGCACCGACCTCGCTGGTGAACATGGCGCAGAAGTAGTCGCTGCAGGCGGCCAGGACGATGCGGTGGGCCGGGAAGTCCTTGTGCTCCACGCGGAGGGTGACGTCGCAGAGCGTGTTGCTCTTACGCAGGGCGTTCATGGCGTTGAGGATGGACTTGGCGTGGGAGTTGGTCATGATGTCCTTGGGGGGGGCCATGGCGCGCGGCACCTGCGGGCACAGCCAGCACGGCCACATGGCACGGCGCCCGNGCTGCCCGGCCCGACCGCACTCACCGCCGCGGGGAGAGGTCCCGGCCCGCACACCTCTCCTCCCCCCGCCCTTCCCTCTCCCCGCGCCGCGCGCTCTGATTGCGTCATCTCGCCGCGCCGGGCGCAGAGGGCCCCTCCCCTGGGTGCCGGGCGGTTGCCGAGCAACGAACCCCGGGCGGGGCCCCTGGCGCCCCCCAGCGGCCCCCGCGGGACCCGCAGGACGGAGACCCTGAGGGACCGGGGACGGTCTGGAGCAGCGGGAGCGGCTGAGGGAGCCCTGGAGAAAAGGGGGATCGGGGGGGACCTTCTGGCTCTGCACAACTCCCTGCAGGAGGGGCAGCCAGGGGGATAGGGTTCTGCTCCCAGGGAACAGGGACAGGACAAGAGGAAACACGCTGTGCCCAGGGGAGGTTCAGGTTGGATATTGGGGACAATTTCTTTCCTGAAGGTGGGGGTCAGGCCCTGGCACAGCTGCCCAGGGCAGTGGGCCTGGAATGGTGGAGTCACCATCCCTGGAAATGTTTAAAATATGTGTGGATGTGGCACCTGGGGACATGGTTTCGTGATGACATATGGCAGTGCTGGGGGACTGGTTGGACTCAATGATCTTAGAGAGCTTTTTCGACCTTAATGATCCTGTGATTCCATGATTCTCGGTTCCCTGCTGCAGTGCTCTGGCAGGCAGAGCCCTCACAGAGTGCCGAGCGTGGCCGTGAGCTGCCTCCTCTCCCCTGGTGTGGCTCCTGCTGGGTGAACCCCTGGAACTGGCTCTGCCAGGGCTGCTGGAGCCAAGCTGGGAGCCAGGCACCAGGAGACTGCTTTAGAATCCCAGGATTTTTAAATGAATACTATTTCTGAGCTCTTCCCACACACACAGCTCAACATCTCTGGTAGATTGCCTCCAGCTGACAGCCCTGAGCCGCCTCTGCTCCCCCCTGCCCTCGAGTTTACTTCCAATCCTGCCTGGGGATGAATTTTAAAACCTGAATCCATACATACAGTCAGGTATAGAGTCATTGTCAGCAACCTGAGATAAATTCCCAGCTAAATGAAGAACAGAGTATGACTTAAGGAATCTGTGCATTGAGGTTGAGATAATATCCTGGCCTGAAGGCTGATCATTAATTCAGAAGCTTCCTCCTCCAAGAACCAGGGTCAATCTGTTTGGAGGCTGTACATGGAATGAGAGTTTGGAGGATTTGATTGACCTCAGCCATGCTAAACAAGCAAATGATTGGCAAGATCCAGCAGCTGGAGATGAGAATTCAGTGTTCAGCAATGAGGGCAGTTTACCACTGCCTTCAGAGCTGGCAGATGCTTTGCCACGGGGAATTTTTAAGTCGGCAGTGCCTCGTTCTCTAGATCCAACTCAAGCAGAAATTATTGTGCTGGAGGCAGGTACCAGTATGTGTGTCAGACTGCATCATCATCTGCTTGTCTGGGAGCTTGAAGTCAGGAGGGATGTGTGACCAGAGTGTCAAAGCAGACTCTCAGTGCGTGAGAGATACAGCTTGGAGGAATGGAGGCAAGAATCAGCATATGTCTGCCAGTGCTCTCCTCCCTGTGCTCCTCGTTTCCCAGCAGTCGGCCTCTGTATCCACCTGGTGCTGATTTTCCAAAGCTACAGATTAAATCCCTGGGAGTATCAAAGGCCAGTTTGGAACAATCCATGGCTCCCCCACCACCTCCACGGGTGCAGCCTCACCTGGAGTCCAGGGGACAGTTTTGGGTAAGAAGGATCTGAAGCTATTGGAGAGTGTCCAAAGGAGGGACATGGAAATAGGGAAGGGTCTGGACAGGCCGCATGAGGAGTGGCTGAAGGCACTTGGTCTGTTCAGCTTGAAGGAGGCTAAGGTAGGACCCCACTGGGGCTGCAGCTCCTCAGGAGGGGCAGCTCCAATTGCTGCTCTCTGTGACAGTGACAGGACCTGAGGGAAGGGCTGGAGCTGTGCCAGGGGAGGCTCAGGCTGGAGATCAGGGAAAGCTTCTTCCCCACAGTGTGCTGGGACACTGCCCAGGCTCCCCAGAGAATGGGCACAGCCCCAAGGCTGCCAGAGCTCCAGGAGTGTTTGGACACTGCTTTCAGAGATGCACAGGGTGGGATTGTTGGGGTGTCCTGTGCAGGGCCAGGAGTTGGACTTGATGATCCTTGTGGGTCCTTTCCAGCTCAGGTGTTCTATCTAAAATTCCATGTTTTTTTTTCCAAGAAAAAAATCTGGAGAAAACTAAGGCAGCCACAGTAAAATAGCATATTGAAATATGACTTTATGTCTCAAAGGAAAATCATAACAGGATTTACTGTATGTTTGTGAATTAGGTACATGTTCTTATTTGAATGGTGGCATATATTGCATTGCTCTCTACATTAATGTTCTTAATAAATTTTTTATCCTTTTAATTAAGTATTTTTAAAATAGGAAAATGGAATTTAAATAGAGAAATTAAAACTATCAAATTTGTGTAAACAAGAGCAAGGTGCATCATAGGTCTCAGAAATAATGTACAAATAAATTCACTGCAGCAATGTTGTTTCAGAATAAGCAAATATTTCAGAATGAGCATATAAGTAAAGCAGGGGCTTTGAAAGTGAACATGTCATCCCATGTGTGGGAATGCTTTTCAATCCCACAGTGGTGATGCTGTCTAGAACACTCTCTACAAATGCATCGTGCTCCAAAGACACTTCTGTGTACCTGGACAAGGCTCTGAGCAACCTCAGGTGATGTTGGTGTTGGCTCTGCTCTGAGTGGGGTGGGACCAGCTCTCTAGGCCTCTGGTTTAAGTTGTGCTTTGGGCCTGTGTTGATGTCCACATAGGCAGATTCCTTGACTTGTCTTGACAGGGTTTGTCGGGTCCTTGGAGTGTCCTCTGGGATTGTATAAAAAGGTCCCAGCTGGTGTGGCTCAAGGGAGAAACTTGGGAGAACTTTATCTGTAGCTTCCTTTTGGGTTTCTCCCTCAGACTGGCTTGGACTTAGAGACCTCCTGCCACTAGAACAGGGCCAGCCCAGTAAGTGAAGGGGCCACCTGTGCTGTGGCTTATTTGAAGAGGCAGTTTGGGATGTGATGGAATGACTTTTGAGGTCTGTGTTCCATGACTTTTGGAGTAGATGGTACTGAATCTCACCTGCAGCAGAGCTGGTCAGGCCAGCTCTTGTGTCCCCAGGACTTCTTGCAGAGTGGCCTGACCCAAACATGGCACTCCTGGTGACCCAGGTGTTCTCCTAGCCCTGTGCTGGGCCATCAGGGACCCAGTTCCCAGCTGTTGTGCTGGCTTGGCTCTCCAAGGCTGCAGTGTGTCCTGGCTCAGTGTCTCCTGCACAAGCCAGACTGAGGAAGCTGCTGTCACACTGCCGAGCAAACCTGCTTTTCTGCAAATCTGAGTGAATACACAGAGTCTGTGCCTGCAGGTCCTGTAGGTTAAGAACACTGAGATGAGACCCTCAGGAAGCCCAGCTGCTCTGGCTGTACTCCAGCCCTCCTTCTCCCAGATGTACTCACTCTTTCTCATAGAAAGGCAAGTCAGGCCTTTCCCTTGGGAACAGCAGTGCATAGCCCAGATCCCCAGTTTGAAATGTTTTGCATTACTGTTTTTGTGGATCATGGTTGGAATCCCTCCCTTGCTGTCTGTAGCTCACAGGGATAAATGTCCTCAGAGCTGTCACTGCCCAGCAGAGTAACCTGGGAAGGGCTGTTCTTCCTTAGCTGTGCACTTGGGAGAGTGGTTGATATGGCTTGGACAAGTGTAAGTCTGTCTCAGGGAGGAACAAGGATTTCAAGGAACAGAGAGATGGATTTTGGAAGAACTGAAGGTACATCCAAGCCAGAGAGGACAAAGCCAGGCCAGCCCTGTTTGCCTTCACACCTTCAGGAACTCACAGAGCCAATGTGACCAGGGCACACTGTGGGCCACCACCACTGCACTGGGGTGTTCAAGGAGTGGAGGTGTGCAAGAACTCTGCAGACACAAACCAGATGTGCTCTTGAGATAGCAAGGGGAGCTTTAGCCTGAGTACAGGCAGTACCATTACAAACAATTCTGATTGATGAAAAAGAAAGATTTTATCTAGTTATAAAAACTAAATTTTTTTAGTTATAAAAAGTTTTTTGGAGGCTCATGTACTTTTAGACACAAGACTGATGTTCTTTATTGTTCATTCTCAGAGAAAATGTTTTCTGCTGAAGTTTCTGTTATTAGAAGTTTCCTTTTTTTCCAGGACTCCCATCCCTTTGGTCCCACACTAGGCACATTCTCTGTGCTTGCAGGGCATGCAAAATTGTGATGCTGTGGGAGGAAGGCTGGTTTGGGGAGGGCAGAGGAAGAAATGTTGGAACTGGGTTGACTGTGAGTCACTTATGTCAAAATTAACAAAAGCCACCACTGGATTAGGGATTATCCTCTTGAGAACATTCATCCTCTGGAGGATAATCCTTTACCAGTCAAAGGCACTCAAAGACTACTGCCAAGTGCCTCCTGGCTTCAGCTCCTGCATGGAGCTGCTCATCTGAGGAGCCTGAGTCTGTTCTCAATTCCTGTGCTGCAGTTTCCAGGAGAAAAATTCAGTTACTGCATTTCAGCTTCTGTTGCAAGCTCTGGGTTAAGAAATGTTTTTATTCTCTTTCACTCCAGCTACTCAATGGATGTTCTTCAGCTGAAAAGAAGGAAGAGGTGATTTCTTATATCAGAAAAACTGATATTCCTGGAAAAACAGGCCAGTGTGCACGCAGGCTCTCCTTCAAGTCTGAGCAGCAGCACGGAGCTCCAGATTCTTCTTCAGCAGTGGTTTACCAGTTTGGGATGGGCAAGACTATTGTGGCTGTGATCGTGGAAGAAGCCAGACTCTTTGATCCTCCACTTCTTACATGGTGGTTTTCAATCTGGCTGCACTGTGGAGCAAGTCAGCTGGATCCCTGCATGAGAAACTCATGCTCACTGTCAGGGGAGTGGTGAAAGAGGGAACCAGACTGGGCTGGTGATCTCAGGTGATCTATTTGGAATTGTTGCAGTTGTGGATGGAGATATTCACAGCAGATTCAGTTTGCTCCCCCCATGAACTGCAGGGTAGTGTCATCTTCAGCTGTCCACAGTATGGCTGTTCTACCTTTCCCTCAGGTCAGAGTGACTGTGGTTGTCTCCACTTTGCTCTTCATGGCGTATAGTGGTTCCAGTGAATGTGACTCAACAGGGAAAACACTAACAAATCCAACATCACTTGGACAGTTTAAGTCACATCTCTGATCCTTCCCCAAGACACTATTACATAACCATTATGTAAACTGTCTCAAAAAATCTAAGAAATGCCTCTTGTAAAAATACCCCACCTCCATCACGGAGCTATTGTGAAAACACACTGAGGAGACCAAAAATACTGCCAAGGAGCTATCAAGAGTAAGCCCAAATTCCCACAGAGGAGCCATTGTAAATATAACCATAAAAAATGGAGGGATCATTGTACAAATCCCTTCAAAAGGCCCCCATGAGAATACTTCCAAATATCACACAAAAGATTTTTAATACTGGAGGCTTTGTGGGATTTTTTGGTTGGGTTTTTTTTTTTATGGTCCTTTTAATGAGGTGTTTATTGCTATGCTTTGACATTACAGATCACTTCCAAAATGGCTTCTATGTGATGTTGTTAGGGCAATTTTAGAATAACCAAGATGTTCCCAGTAAATCCATATGGTTTTGACTCTAGGGCAGCTTTACAATTGCCTTGATGATTTTCACAATTGTTTCGTCAGTGATGCCCTAAGGGCATTTTCTAAATGTCCTTTCAATGGGATCTCTGAGACTTTTGATAAATTTCTTTGCTGGGACCTTAGATCTACGTATTATCATAACTGCCTTTGGCTGTGATTTCTGGTGTGCTGTGTCTATAGTTCAGAATTTTTTTCCAGCTTTCAGAGGAGTCACAGAATGGTTGGTTCCTGGGCTGGTACTTGGGATAATTTTTCAAATTGTTCTGTCTTTTAGGTGAGAGCTTTGAGTCAATTTAAAATGACTTTGGGATATCATGGTTCTGGAATTGAGAGATGTCTTCAGCAATACTGTAAGAGATGTCTCCCGAGGGTGGTCTGAGAAACGCTTTAAAAACCTCCTATAATAAATGGCACGTGTCTGTTGGGGGGCTCGGGTGCATTTGTCATATGGATGGGATCTGTCAGGTACGCTCGGAACAGTCCGGGAGCCCGTGTGCGAACTGCACAGCCCCTTGCCCTGGGTGTGGAGACCCGCGGAGCTGTGGCTGCGCCTGTGGCGGGCGGAGCTGCAGCAGTGCCCGAGCACCGCGCGAGGGCAGGGGAGCTCCGAGCCCGCCCGGGAACGGCTCCTCCCGGCGCCAGCGCTGCGACAGCTCCAGGAACTCTGCACGTGTGCGTGTGTGTGTGTGACAGCGGCTGGAAAGACCCCTGGGATTTCTTCTGACACCCCCAACCAGGAGATAATGGTCCCTCTAAGCTTACCAGGGCAGTATATGAGTGTTATAGGACCGCAGAATGCTTTGAGTTGGGATGGACCTTAAAGCTCATCTTGTTCCAGCCCCTGCTATGGGCAGGGACACCTTCCACTAGATCAGTTTGTTCCAAGCCCCCTCCAGCCTGGCCTTGGACACTACCAGGGATTCAGCAGCCACAGCTTCTGTGGGCAACCTGTCCCAGAGCCTCATCACCCTCAAAGCCAAGAACTTCTTCCCAAATATTCCATCTAACCCTGTCCTCTGGCAGTGTGAAGCCATTCTGCCTTGTCCTGACACTCCTTGTCCAAATTCTCTTTCCAGCTGTCTTGGATCTCCTTTAGGTACTGGAAGGGGCTCTAAGAAGAGCCTTCTCCTCTCCAGGCTGAACATGCCCAGCTCTCCCAGCCTGTCTTCAGAGCAGAGGAGCTCCAGGCCTCGGAGCATCTCCATGGCCTACTCTGGACTCTCTCCAGGAGCTCCATGTCCTTCCTGTATTGAGGCCCTCAGAGCTGGAAGCAGCACTGCAGGTGGGGTCTCCTCTGAGTGGAGCAGAGGGGCAGAATCCCCTCATTTGCTGCCCACACCTCTTTTGATGCAGCCCAGGACACAGAGGGGTTTCTGGGCTGAAACACGAATATTGCCATGTTGTGTCCGGGTTACTCAGCACTTTATCCATCTGGATCTGTGTTGTCTGAGGCAGTGTCTTTGTTTTGGTGTGGAAGCCCTTCTGCAGCCCCACCCTCTTGGCTGTGGAAGCATGTCCTTCCTGCTGCAGGGCAGGTGTGCTGTAAGGGTCCTGTGTCCTTGACCTGTTTCCTGAGGCTGAATTCCCAGACATCAGCACTGGAAGGGCTGCACACGGCAAGGGAGGGGTGATCTCCCAGCAGCTCCAAGCAGTGCTGGTGACTGTGGGGTCTGGGAATTGTTCCTGTCCTTAGGGCTTGGTGTGGGGCTGTGCCACTCCCTGCAGAGCCCACCTGCTGGCTGCCATAGCAGGCACTGGAGCTGCTGCCCCTGGGACCAGTCTCTTTTCACCTTCTGCCACACACTGAACCCCTATTTCTGTTTTATAACCTGTTTTACCTGACTTTGCTCCCCATGGCCATGTGTTGTCCCTT
>VZTR01003059.1:13566-88376 GCA_013400775.1 Chaetops frenatus
TTTCAATGGGATCTCTGAGACTTTTGATAAATTTCTTTGCTGGGACCTTAGATCTACGTATTATCATAACTGCCTTTGGCTGTGATTTCTGGTGTGCTGTGTCTATAGTTCAGAATTTTTTTCCAGCTTTCAGAGGAGTCACAGAATGGTTGGTTCCTGGGCTGGTACTTGGGATAATTTTTCAAATTGTTCTGTCTTTTAGGTGAGAGCTTTGAGTCAATTTAAAATGACTTTGGGATATCATGGTTCTGGAATTGAGAGATGTCTTCAGCAATACTGTAAGAGATGTCTCCCGAGGGTGGTCTGAGAAACGCTTTAAAAACCTCCTATAATAAATGGCACGTGTCTGTTGGGGGGCTCGGGTGCATTTGTCATATGGATGGGATCTGTCAGGTACGCTCGGAACAGTCCGGGAGCCCGTGTGCGAACTGCACAGCCCCTTGCCCTGGGTGTGGAGACCCGCGGAGCTGTGGCTGCGCCTGTGGCGGGCGGAGCTGCAGCAGTGCCCGAGCACCGCGCGAGGGCAGGGGAGCTCCGAGCCCGCCCGGGAACGGCTCCTCCCGGCGCCAGCGCTGCGACAGCTCCAGGAACTCTGCACGTGTGTGTGTGTGTGTGTGACAGCGGCTGGAAAGACCCCTGGGATTTCTTCTGACACCCCCAACCAGGAGATAATGGTCCCTCTAAGCTTACCAGGGCAGTATATGAGTGTTATAGGACCGCAGAATGCTTTGAGTTGGGATGGACCTTAAAGCTCATCTTGTTCCAGCCCCTGCTATGGGCAGGGACACCTTCCACTAGATCAGTTTGTTCCAAGCCCCCTCCAGCCTGGCCTTGGACACTACCAGGGATTCAGCAGCCACAGCTTCTGTGGGCAACCTGTCCCAGAGCCTCATCACCCTCAAAGCCAAGAACTTCTTCCCAAATATTCCATCTAACCCTGTCCTCTGGCAGTGTGAAGCCATTCTGCCTTGTCCTGACACTCCTTGTCCAAATTCTCTTTCCAGCTGTCTTGGATCTCCTTTAGGTACTGGAAGGGGCTCTAAGAAGAGCCTTCTCCTCTCCAGGCTGAACATGCCCAGCTCTCCCAG
Organism: Chaetops frenatus; assembly: GCA_013400775.1. Classification (NCBI taxonomy): domain Eukaryota; kingdom Metazoa; phylum Chordata; class Aves; order Passeriformes; family Picathartidae; genus Chaetops; species Chaetops frenatus. The sequence continues at coordinate 14,655 of VZTR01003059.1, forward strand.
CCTGTCTTCAGAGCAGAGGAGCTCCAGGCCTCAGAGCATCTCCATGGCCTACTCTGGACTCTCTCCAGGAGCTCCATGTCCTTCCTGTATTGAGGCCCTCAGAGCTGGAAGCAGAACTGCAGGTGGGGTCTCCTCTGAGTGGAGCAGAGGGGCAGAATCCCCTCATTTGCTGCCCACACCTCTTTTGATGCAGCCCAGGACACAGAGGGGTTTCTGGGCTGAAACACGAATATTGCCATGTTGTGTCCGGGTTACTCAGCACTTTATCCATCTGGATCTGTGTTGTCTGAGGCAGTGTCTTTGTTTTGGTGTGGAAGCCCTTCTGCAGCCCCACCCTCTTGGCTGTGGAAGCATGTCCTTCCTGCTGCAGGGCAGGTGTGCTGTAAGGGTCCTGTGTCCTTGACCTGTTTCCTGAGGCTGAATTCCCAGACATCAGCACTGGAAGGGCTGCACACGGCAAGGGAGGGGTGATCTCCCAGCAGCTCCAAGCAGTGCTGGTGACTGTGGGGTCTGGGAATTGTTCCTGTCCTTAGGGCTTGGTGTGGGGCTGTGCCACTCCCTGCAGAGCCCACCTGCTGGCTGCCATAGCAGGCACTGGAGCTGCTGCCCCTGGGACCAGTCTCTTTTCACCTTCTGCCACACACTGAACCCCTATTTCTGTTTTATAACCTGTTTTACCTGACTTTGCTCCCCATGGCCATGTGTTGTCCCTTAGGGACATCACCTCTAGTGACTGGGCACTGAGGGAGAAGCATGTCCCTGATGGCTTGTAAGGAAGTGACTGTGGGACCCAACATCTCTGCCTCTTGCCTTCACCTTTATGGAATGGGTTTGCATTCAAATTGTGACCTTCCATTTTACACACAACTTTCAGTCTGTGTCTCTTCCCTACAATACTGTGACATGTGTGACCTGTAGTCTTTCCCTTCCATGCCCCTTGCTGGTAGGGAGAGCTGGAGGACCAGACTCAGGGGTCCAAGTGATCACATGGGACAAGCAATGAATAGAGAAGAATGACAGTGTACCTAAAAGGCTAAAACAAGAGGACCAGAGTGGGAGTAATGCACAGGAGCAACCCCAGCTTGCCCCACACTCCTAGGAGGGGTCTGGTGCATCCTGCCCAGATGGGAGGACACACAGAAAATAATTATATAATTATTTAAAAATGAAGGAAAATTAGATCCTGCAGTTCAGAGGAGCTTTTTTGCCCCCCTTCCCCTGCAACTGAGTTTAATTCTTCTGGTGTTGGTCTTAACCAGCATGATAAGAGCCCCAGTGCAATTGATGCAGAAGACTCATGGTTTTGTGAGGTTTCAGACAGGGATTTCATAGGCTGGAAGATGCAGAGAAAAAAGCAGAAAGAGCCTCATCATCAGATCTAGTGGTGATTTAATTTCTTATGGAAGTCCTGGGCAGCCCAGGTAGGGGAGGTGATGGATCTGTAAATTAGGAGTAGGAAGGGCTTTTTGGGGATGTGATGGTTGATGGCATCTTTAGCTGCTAGACTCACAGCTCGGTGGATTTGAGAGAAGTTAGGAAGGCAAGAATCAGGATAACAATTCTGACACCAGGAAACCAGACTTTCGTGTATTTAAGGGTTAATTTACCTTCAGAAGGCAAAGCCTCTCAGAAAAGCTGCTCAGTCTTCAAGGATATCCCAAACAGCAGAAAGGCCCAGACTGGTCTGCAGGCAGCTAAGCCAGCATGGTAGGAGGCCAGTGTGATTGAACAGGGAGCTCATGTCTAAACCCAAATAAAAAAAACCACATTAAGTGCACAGAAAGTGGAAGCCAGGATGGGCTGCCCAGGAGGAACACAGAGACATTGCTTGAGTGTGCAGGGGTGGATTTAGGAAATGTCCTCCTGCAGAATGGGCATAAAGAGGGCTCCAATATTCCCTAGCATGACCTCCCTGGTATCCATGCCTTGAGACAGAACTCAGGAGAGGGAGGTATAGTAGAGGAAGAGAGAATTACAGGTCATGTAAGTAAATTGGATGTAGACAACTCTATGGGACCATACAGGCTGTACCAAGGCCCTGAGGGAGCTGGCTGATGTCACTGCAGGGTCGGGCCACAGCACCTTTGAAAACTCTTGGCAGCTGGGGAAGGATCCTGATGACTGCCATGGAGAAGGCCAGTGTCGTACTCTTCTTCGAAAAGGACAAAGAGGAAGTTCAGAAATGACTGGTTGTTCAGCCTCACCTCAGTCCCTGGGAAAGTTTTGCAGTAAATAGATCCTCCTTGAAACCATGTCCAAGGGTGTGAGGGCACTCAAAGGACAGGAAGGCAACTGGGAATAGTCTGTGTGGCTTTACTAAAGGTGAACATTTCCAGTTGCCTGTGTGGATGGAGGGTCAGTAGGTGCTGCTTCTCCTAGCCCTGGCAGGGCTCCTGACACAGTTTCCTGTGTGATGTTGCTGCAGTGAAGGTCAGCACCACACTGGGCTGTGTTAGTGCCAGTGCAGCTGGCGTGTGGAGGGAAGTGTGTGTTTGTCCCTCTGTGGTACCTGGGAGGTCACACCTGATGTACTGTGTCCATTTTGGGCTTTCCCATGGATGGGGACGTATTGTAGGGTGGGGTGGCTGGGGCTGAATCACAGGACAAATGAGAAGAGGCTGACAGAGCTGGTTTCACCTGGAGGAGGGAGAACAAAGGGGACATCTTGCTGTCTGCAGCTGCCAAATGTGTGGCCATGTCAGAGGGGCACATTGGAAGGGCAAGAGGCAATTTCAGCAAGGGGAGTTCTGCTGCAGAAGTTTTCCCATTTGAGTGGTGTAGTTCTGGGACAGGTCCTGGGAAGATGGGAGAATCTTTATCCTCAATGGGCTCAGAACTTATCAGGAGAAGGTGCTGAGCAGCCTATTCTGGCCTTGAGGTTAGTCCAGCTTTGGGGAGAGGATTGGATGGAGTCTTCCATCCAATGGATGGGAGAGGATGTGTCTGACTGAGCTCTAACTTCTGCTGAGTTCTGGGGTTAATTTTTTTTTTCTCTCTCTCTTTTTTTCCTTTTCAGAAACTTTCTCTGGAGCAAAAATGTCATATAAAAAAAGCACTTTCAGCTTAGAAGGATTTGTTTCTGGAAGGTGAACTGCATCTCACCCCATAGTGTGCACATTGTGAGGCAGCTGCAATTTCTGCCATCATTTTGAGAATGTGGAAGGCATTAAGAGGTGAGGGTTGGATCCCTGTACATGGTGTTTGGAACACAGACTCTCAGTTAAGGATGAAGGACTTTATATGCTGATTTTTTCTGCTTTTTCACTTGGTTGATAAATGCATTTCATTATAAACTCCCCAAGGCTTTGTTAACAGCAGTCATTTATGACTGCTAGGAAGGAGGAAAAGGGCTTTGAGAATGTGTCTGTCCTCCTGATCACTGTTGAGGCAATGACAGAGCAGGTGTTCAGGTGGAGGAAGCTGCTGCTAAGAGCTGGTGAAGAGATTCCTGAGCATGTGAAATGTCAGATGGCAGGAGCAGGCACTTGAGGGAGGTGACAGAATCTTCAGTTAAGTTAGAGAAGTAAATAACTCCTGCCAGAGCTGCTGTGTAGAGGTGGTAGGGTTCTGTGAGTGACCTGGGCCAGGGCATTTAGCATCTGTTCCTTGTGATCTGGAACACAGACCTCAAGGGCTTTCCTTCTCCAACACCTTCTTATGATGTGCCTCTCCAGACTTCTGTGTCAATGATCTTTAAAATCTCTTCCAACCCAAACCATTCTATGATTCTATGATTTTCTCTCTGCCCTCTCCCTTATACTGACTGCTAAAAATATCTGTAGCTGCCTGTGGATAAGGGAGATGAGGAGATATGGAATGGCCTGTGCAGTACAACTTCTCTGATGCAAAATCTTTTTGCTGTTTCATGCTCACATGGTAGGATGAGTAAGGTGGTGGTGCAGCATGTGTGGTGTCTGGCTGTGACTTCCCAACTTTGTGTTCTGCTGTTGTTTGAAAACTGGGATTTTCAGATAAACCTGCAAGAGAAGGGGCTTTCTGAAAATCCTAACCTTGGTGCACTCATTCCATGGAGATCTGGAGGACAGGTGAGGGCTCCTGCTGTCCACTGTGGGATGGGAATATAATCCAAAGGACCAGTGCTCCAGTTCAGCCACAGGAGCAGCCATCACTGCTGTGACAGGAGCAGCAGATAGAGAATCCACGCCTGTGGCCCAGGGACAGCTGCAGTGGAGCTGCAGGCTGAGCTCTGGGGGCCAGAGCCCGAGGCAAGAGGGTGTGAACTGCTGACCCTTTGCACAACGAAGGGCCCAGGGACCTGTGGCCAGGCCAAGGACTTGGACACTCAGAGACATGGCAGGAGCCAAGGGCCCCCAGACTTTGGTGTCCTTAGACTGTGATGGGATAAAAGCCCAGGGTTTCCTCTGTTTGGGGTGCCTCTTCAGAGGCCCCAACTCTATTATTTTGTTATTTAGCTATTGCACCATGATTAATTCTCTGGAGGATCTGGACGTCTGAGACTGATGGAGTCTTCTGATGGGTAACCCAGGATGGAGCTGGTGAGAAAACCTGGAGTAACTCAGTGAGTGTGGGGGTGCAGCTGCAGAGGGGCCTCGGTCCCAACTCAGATGGTGGGACAGTGACAGCCAGAGTGGCTCCTGGATGCTCAGACAGGGTAGTTCCCTGACCAGGCCCAGCCTCTGTGTGATGGGAATGTGCTCCCTTGGGAATTGCCATTCCCTTCACATTGGCCAAGGTGCAGCCTTGTCAGTGTATCCCCATCCCTGCTCGTGCTCTCTGGAGAGCACACAGGGCTCCAGCCTGGCTGTTCTCATGGCACAGATCTCCTCAGCCCACTTCAGTAATGCTCCATGTCTTGGAAAGACTCTGGCAGGACAGGCCTCAGTCAGGTCAAACCCCTCATTCCCTGCAAGCCTCCAGGGCTCTGGGATGTTCCTTATTCACAGAATCATCAGTGTTGGAAAAGACCTCAAGGTCATCGAGTCCAACCTATGCCCAATCACCCAGCCCAGAGCACTGAGTACCACATTCAGGTGTTCTTTGGACACCTGCAGGGATGGGGACTCCAAACTTCCCTGGATAGCCCCTTCCAGTGCTTAACAAACCTTTCAGGAAAGAAATCCCTCCTGATGTCCCACCTGAACCTCCTCTGGCGACCCAGCACTTCAATGTCTTTCTTCAAGTGAAGGGCCCAGCACTTGTCAAAAGAGAGGGTTGGACTCTACAAAGCTTTGCTCACTCAACTCACACCTGACATCTTCAGATGTGCAGAGCAGTTTTATTTCTGTTCTAAGTGATTTTATTCTGTCTGGGGTGATGAGGGGTGTGTGTAGCAGGAACGGATTCCCAGAAACAAGACTGAGATGCAAGAGGAAGAAGTGATGTAGTAAAGACAGAGATGGGGATGGATGGAGGATTTCAACAGCCAGGCAGTCATGGCAAGGCAGGGAATGTCAGCCAGACTGAGGAAACTGGACTGAAGACTGCTTTGCCTTAGTGTGTCTTTTCTCTTTGTCCCTAATGTAACTGTGTTCGTTGTGACATTCCCCTAACTGTCTTCCTCAAATGTCTCCAATGTAGTGACAAAAGGAAATGTGAAACTCCAGCTGTGGAATTTTCCAAACCAGGAGTTTAAAAAAAAAGGCAGGGAGTGGGGGGTAAGGGGGAAGGGGGGAAATAAAGGTCTACATGTGAGAGTGGGAGAATGAAGAGGAGAGGTGGGTTAGAGGGGTTAGGCAAGGAAAATAATCCAGTTATTTTAATTGATTAACTCAATTGGCAAAGTTGCAAGAGAAAAACCAGAAAATTGAAAGCACAAAAGACTTTTTTTTTTTTTCTCCTGAGGGCTTGGAGTAAAACCACTGCAGAGTTTTTGGTGCAATTGTTTTTCTGTTTGTTGACTGGCTCCATGGGGCAGCACAGCAAAGGGGAGGAAAAGCCCAGCTGTGTAGGAGTCAGGATTTCTTCTGGCCACCCCTTGAACTTCAATGGCAATCTTGGACCCAATTTACCATCTGCTTTTTCCTTCAGTATTAGGGTTGCTTTATCTGTGTTGCTGAAGGCTGTAGTTTCCTGCACAGCTGATGTTAGGAACAGCTGATGTCATTGCCACTAAAACAAATTATCTGGTTCCATCCTCCTCTCTTTGCCTGGTTCAGGAAAGCATCCATAATGAAAGTGGCCATTGTTGTTGTTGTTGTTGTTGTTGTTGAGAATTAACCTCAAACTTTTCCTAGGTGATGTGGAACAGCTGCTGGATTTTATACCTGGACTGGCAGCAATTCAGGATCAGCTCTTCCCACACACTGTGGTGTAAACATGGATGTAGAATGATGTTTTTTGAAAGGAGGAGCCAGTTTTTGCCTCTAGTCACCAGTTCCTGGCTCTTTGCTGTCTCTTACAACTTAAAAATGTATAAAGATATAAGTGTTAAAAATTACTGTTGTTATTATTATTATCCCCCAGTATTTGGGGTCAAGTACTATGCTTGGATTAGATCAACAGTGCATCTCCCTCTGCTTCCCTCCTGGGAGCTGTGATGTGGTGGGAAACCCTGGACATGAGGCTGGTAGTGTGCTGGACAACGGGAGAGTCTGGACTGTGGGCCACGTTCCACAGGATGGAAGATTTCTTTATCTCTAAGGCTAACCCAGATTGCTGGATAAGGAAGGGAGATAATATCCCAAAGAATCTAAACTCCCCAAGCAAAGAAAATGCTGTCATCAGGAGCAGGGGAAGATGTGAGTTTAGTTTGCTTTAGATGGCTTTGCTGTCAACTTGATTTACAGTTCAGGAAAATCACCTAATTGGTGTAAAGTCTTATAATGTTTCTGTGATGTGACTGGTTGGCCAGTATCCTCTGGTCTAGGTTGTTGTTGTTGATGTGTGTCAGTCACCACCTTCAAACCCAGCACTATTTTCCTTATTATGACAGCATCTCCCATGTCCCCTGGTGGGTCCTGCTCTTTATTTTGCATTTTATTTCAGAACATGTTGGAAAGGAATAAATAAAAAATGGATTCTGATTGTCCTGACGGCCACAGTCCCTGTACTGATGATGCCACAAATGAATGAACAGTTCCTTAGCACTGTTGGAGTATTTTGGCAGCCCAGCATTGTGCTCTGTTATGTTTGGGTGATGGAAACCACACTGAGTAATGAAAGAGCAGGTTTGATTTTGATTGGGAAAAGATGTCCCACTACTCTCCGTGTTTTCGACACCAGTAGGCCTGGCTACAGCATTCCTGCTTTCCTTCTCTGGAGTTCAAACATCATAATTAATGATACAATGCTATCAGTGGTTCAGTGTAGGTGGCATTCACTGCACAATACCCTTGAGGAGCACTGCTGGGTCCCAGCTTTCACTCAGCCACCGTCAACAAAGCTTTAAATTCAAAGCAGATTATTTCAGCATGTTGAGCAAATGACCTCACTGCTTACTGTTAAGTCCCAGAAGAGCCTTGAAGGATATTTCTTGCCATACACTTGATTCCTTTTAGTGTTCTCATGGCAGAACTGGCATCTTTCAGCTGTAAATCAAAGCTTTGCATGTTCCTCCCTTGTCACCTGCTCCTCCATAGATATCTGGTCTGACTTTGGATGCTTAAGGCAAGAGCATCTGTGGCTCTTTTAGGTATCAAAGGGGCAAAAGGGAGTGAAGGATATGGGCAAAATGCTGACAGGTGAGTCAGGACAGGAGGCTGGCATTGACAGTAAGCTGTTCTTGTCCTTTATCTTTTGGTTCCCTAACACTGATGTCCCACCAGCATTACTCCTTGACATATTAATGCATAATTATTAATGAGATTGCCCTAATTGGATTTTAAAATGTCACAGTGCTGAGATATTGGTCATGACAAGAGGAGCTGTGCTTGTAGAGATGCTGTGGATGCCGGAAAAAGTCCAACATTTTGTATTAGACTGGGAGGTCAGAACCACAAATCTGCAAAGACCATCTGCAAAGATAGATGAGATTGCCATGCTGATCCAGTTCTGTGTTTTCTGTCTAACAGACAGCGTTGGACACTGTTGAGAAATCCCTAATCCCCTTCATTCCATGCTGGGAAGCCTTGGTTATTGCTCTGCACTGAGCTGGGAATAAGCCCAGCTCCACACCCTGCAGCAGAGAGCATTTTCTTCCTTTCTCAGGATGATGCACAAGGCAGTTTAGGATGGCAGCTGCAGAACTTTGGGATGAGGTGAGGTGTCTTTACATAGAAATAAGTGAATAATATGCACATATTGAAGTCACTGGGTGCATGTGCATGTGTGTTTGCATGCATGTGCCTGAAATCAAATACACCCACAAGACCATTTACTCCCCAGTACAAGAAAGGCATGAACTTCCTGGGGAGAGTCCAGTGAAGGACCACAAGGCACCTCTGATGTGAAAAGGAGCTCAGAGAGCTGGGATGTTTTGCCTGGTGGACAGAAAGCTGAGGAGAATCTTGTCAATGTGTCTGAATACCTGATGGGGGAATCGAAGAAGATGAGTCAGACTCTTCTCAGTGTTGCCCAGTGGGTGACAGGATAAGAGGTGATGGGAAAAATGTGAAGCAAAGAAAATTCCATGTGAACATAAACTCCCACTTTTTTTACTGTGAGGGTGGTCAAACACAGGATGAGATTGTTCAGAGGATTGTTGAGTTTCTCTGTCAATGGAGTTATTGAAAATCTGACTGGAAACAGTTCTGGGCAAGCTGTAATACCTGACCCTGCTTGAGTGGGCAGGTTGAACTAGGTCATCTTGGGAAGTCCCTTCCAGCTTCAGTGATTCCAATTCTATGATTTTGTGATTATTCTTAATGCAGATTTGGAGTAGTGTGGAATTATTCTTAAGAATAAGGGATAAGAATTACAAACATACTTTATTTTTAGAAGCAGACTATGCCCAATAGTTTCTACCCACTAGGATCACTGACATTAAAAAGTCTGGCAGTGAATAGTGATATTATTAAAATTTAGAAGACAAATGACAGGTAGCCTTTGAGCAGGCAGAAGAAGATTATCTGGAATATAAAGAGGGAGAGGAGAGGATGACTTAGAAGTACTTGTCAAGAAGTACTGGAAGCTGAGAGAAAGGAGAATATAAATGTTCCCCAAGCTTCAGTTCAGTACAGCAGACAGCCTTGACTCTTTCCAGTCAAGAGTTTGGTGCCCTGCTCTTCCATTCAGGCTGATCAAGGAAGCACCTGAACTGCTGCTCCTCACTCTGAGGGAATGGGATATGACCTGCTGCTTCTGAGCAATACCTGCCACAGGTGGGTGCCACCTGCAGCCAGTATCCAAAGGGCAGAGTGTCCTCACTGTTTCTGGGGTGCTGTCTGTGCTTGTACAGACATGTATTGTCCTAAGGGCCCAAAGGAAACTCACTCCCGACTGGTCACTGCTGCTTGATTCCTTGTGCAGCTGCATAAAGGACATGTGAATATCTGTGGACAGTGAATATCTGGGAAAGAGAAAAACCACCTGCAGCATTCCCAGCTCCCTCCATCCCTCACTCCACACTGAGGCTTTATGAAGAGTCAGATGATCCTGGGCATTTGTTTCCATTCATAAGCAGATACCAAAGTGCTTTAGAAAACGTCTCTCTGCATTCATAAGCACATGAGCATTGCTGACACCTGTGCCCTGGGAGGCCTTTTGGACAGGAATTGTGACCATTGACCAGTGAACCCCCGCCCCAGACAAACCTTAATTCTTTCAGCCCTGTATGTCTTGGCAGGGGGAGCCACAGAAGAGGGCAAGGTGTTTGACTTAGTTTGTGACTGACTAGTATTTGAGTGGGATTCTTCCTCACAATTGCAGGGAAATTACTCCAGTTTTGAGCAGGAAGTTTTCAGCATTCAGGAAGCTGGAGCTTTTGTTGGCTTTTCACACTGGGAACTCAACTTTTCCCGTGATTTTTCCCAAGTGTCCGCTTGACAGTTGTATGTACAATGACACCCTCAATAAGAGAAGATGCAAGGTCTGGAGTTTGCTGTGTACTTGGGAACACAGATGGAGAGAGTTTGCACAAACTTTGCTTTCATCCAAGGTTTAAGAAGTCTCTGAGCAGAACATTTCCAGAAATACTTCTGCTTCCCAACAGAATACTTCCCAGAATAGGAGAGTGTACTGGCCAGAGGAATCACAGCAGACTGTTAACTCTTCAGCCCCTTCCAATCCTGCCTCCTCTGCACCATGTTCCTGGTTCTCACCTTTCAAAGTGATGTCTCTACCTCCTCTGCCTGTGGGAAACATCCAGCTGGAAGCAAGGCAGATTTCAGATGGACGTGTGTCTTTAGCCCTAGAGTACCCACTGACTGTGCTCGTACCTGAAGGCTCTGAGGAGAGCCAGCTCTTGCCTGCATGAAGGCAATGTGGCCTTTACCCAGCACAGTATGCCACGAGGTGCTTGCTCCATGCTCTTCCCTGGCTCATTGCTCTGTCTGGGGTCTAACCCAGTGTCTTTTGTAGCTGAGCCCTCTGTGAGAACATCCATCAGATCTCACCTTTTCCAGTGCCAGTCTGCCCATCTTTGTTGCACCCTGAAACTGTGACAGAGACCACGGAATGGAGCAGATACAAGGGGAACCTCCACTATGGGCAGTGCAGATTGAAGATCACAGTATCTTTCTCTTGGAGAACAAAAGCTGATATATTTGGTCCTCGTGATGCTCCTGCTCTGGACTACAGCAACCAGCGGCCCTTTCCTGGGTCTGTGATGGAAGGAAGAGGTGTGTGGGGATTCAGGGCTGGAAGCACAGTGTCCATATGGAGAAAAGTTGGGTCTGGATGGCAGGGAAAAGATCCCAGCAGGAATTACAACTAACAAAATATTTGCAGACAAAATGTTGAGATGAAGTGCCTCAGTTTTGCTTCTAGGAGTTCAAACCAGAAAACTTTGTGCAAACAAGAGTCTGGAAGTTGCCAGTCAGGTCTGGGACAGTAATGGAAGACATTGCCTGAAAAAGTGAATGTGGTTTTGTGTCACTGGAGAGCACTTGGTAGCTCAGGTATGACTTGGAACTGCCTAGGTCACCTGCCAGACCTGGTGTATGGCCCATCCCAGTCTTGAACACGGGCTTGCATTTTCCAAAATGTCTGTTTTCCTTTGGCCTCCAAGGAGGCCAGTACCACACATTGCCATCCATGCACAGTTTGTTCCTCATCACTTGCATTCTCGTGGCCATGGCAGAACTGCCATCCCAAGCATTCCCAATCATGGCCCAGTCTTACTGAAATCATAATGTTGGTGGAAAAAACAATGAGATTGAAAAAACAACACCATAGGGTGCTTGCTCTGCTGGCTTTGTTTCAGAGGAGCTGCACATCTCCAGCCAGGAGGACTGAACGAGTGGAAAACTGACATCTGAGCGTGCCTACAAACTGCCTCCACATTGTCCTGCTAGACAATGCTTCCGGGTCCCTCAGGGCCAAAATCTTCCTCAAACATGCCATGTCTGCCCTTCAGGGTGTCCTGGCAGTGCCTTGCCGACGTGCAGGGGAAACCTCAAAGGTGCCCAGCCCTGACAATGGCTTCCAGAACTGCTGTGCCTGTCACCCTGCCACCCCCAGGCTGTTGGAATCCAAAGCACAGGAAGTTCTCAAAACCTTGAGCCTGTAGGCTCTGAGTTTAAAATGTAATAATACAGAATTGTGTGTCTTTATATGATTGGATAAAAAAGCCTGCATTGCAGAAGATGTGTGATGCAGGTTTAATTAACTATTGGTGTAGAAATTAAAACAAATGTGGGTGGCGGTTGTTTATTGGCCAATTAACCTTTAAAAGTAACCTGTGGTCTTGTGACCTGTGGTCTTGTGACCACTCTGCTAATGGCTGACCTCTGACTTACTCTGTGAAGACGTTCTTGCACCTTCATGAGACTGCAGCAATAAATCAAGCTTTAAACCGTGCCAAAGTGGTCTGGTCTATCCCAAAATAATCCCGATACCGGGCCTCGGCCTCCAATACTGCTCCTCAGCCAAAATGCAGCTCACAATGGCCTCATCTTCCTCCCTTTCAACTTGGCCCACCACCTCGGTGCCCTCCTGCCCATGTTGGCTGCTGCAGTGTGTCCCCATCAACTCAGAACTGTGGCATTATCACATTGGGACTCCCAGCCCAGCTCCACTTAAAATTATGGAATCTGAATTACTTGGGTCAGAAGGGACCTTAAAGCTCAACTCATTTCACCCCCTTGACATAGTCAGGGACACCTTCCACTAGCCCATGTTGCTCCAAGCCCTGTCCAGCCTGGCCTTGGACACTTCAGGGATGGGAGCAACCACAACTTCTCTGGGCAACCTGTGCCAGGGCCTCACCACCCTCACAGCCAAGAATTTCTTCCTTGTATCCCATCTAACCCTGCCCTCTGGCATTGGGAAGCCATTCCCCCTTATCCTGCTACTCCAGATCCTCATCGAAAGTCCCTCCAGCTCTCCTGGAGACCCTTTAGGCCCTGGAAAGGGCTCTGAGGTCTCCTTCCCAAGGCTGAACAGATCCTCCAGCCTGGCTCCAGAGAAGAGGGGCTCCAGCCCTGAGATCAACGTCGTGGCCTCCTCTGGACTTGTCCCTACAGATCCACATCTACCCTGTGTTGGTGGCCCAAGAACTGGAGGCAGCTGCAGGTGGGGTTTCACCTGATGAGATCAAAGAGGAGACAGAAGAGCAGCCCCATGAGCTCTTGCTGGTAGAGGATGGAGAGCAAGAACTTCCCTCTGTTCTGGCCTTGCTGAGGTCATTTCACACCTGTGTTGGTGACCAGAAGTGGGTTACACAGTCTGAGTTGACTCCTGCCTGTGCATGGGACTGGCTAATCCAGGCAGGATGTGCTGCCTGTGGAAGCAGCAGGGTCACTCCCAGGTACCACTGACTGGCTGAGGGCTGAGCTGCCCACAGGTGGGCAGAGTGGCACCAGTAAGTGCCAAACCAGCTGCTAAGGAGGGAGATGGAGTGGTGTAGGATTGCTTTTATTTATTTTTTTTTTAAATAATTATTGAACTTAATGTTTGGTAGGGTGGGAAGGCATGTTTACACTGTTAGAGGTGTGGGGAAAGGCACTTCAAATGAGCATTTTCCAGAGAGCTCATCCTCTGGATTTATGGCTGGCAGCATGAATGGAAAGATGCTGGTTTCTGTTTCCTGCACGTCTGCAGATCCATAAACTTTCACTGTTTGTCAGGCACCTTTTTGGTCAGTACAGAATGTGCTCTCTGTTTCTGCTCACTACTTTCCCCTTAGCAACCCTGCAAGGAACACAGCTTGGAGAGAGCTTCAGGCTGTGTTTGCTGCAAATAGGCTCCGAGGGGCTGTTGTGGCCTGGGGGAGCAGAGGGAGCAGATCTCACCCTGCTCCACAACCAGCTTGTGCTCAGTTAGGTTCCCCTGACTGGCCTGTGCAGCAAGGACATGTGGAAGGGCTCTGTGCCTCAAGGGAGCTGGATAAGAGGATCCTGGCTGCTTCATTGTGCAGTGCTCCAAGTAGCTTTGCTCTCTTTGAGGCTGACAATTCTTGAGTTGCCAGGATATTAGCACTGGCTCTCAGAGGCAGCTGAGCTTCCCTGGATGGAGCCAAGGGACACTTGATGGGAAAAGGTTCCCCACTGAACAGTGAGGAAATGCTTGTGTGCTTTGCAGCACATCTGCTTTTGGTGCTCAGGGCCTGGGGTCATCTGGTGTTCTCTCAGTCCCTCCTTCCCCAGAGGTGCCCTTGGCTCACTGGGGACACCCTCCAGGCATGTGCCTGGATACATAAGCAAGGCAGAAGACAGGGTGCAGTGGGGATTGTGGGTGAGCTGAAAATAATGGTCAGCACAACGAACAGTATCTGCTGTGGAGGCCCTGAGAGATGGAGTGAGGTGCTGTGGGTCTCAGTCTGGCTGGCCTGGTCTGGGCTTCAGCACAGACAGGACCTGCAGGGCTGCTGGCCATCACTTTGTCTGGGAGAAGAGGGTGTGGGAAGTTCTACATTGACCAAGGAGTTTGCCCAACCCAGAGTGCTTTTAGCAGACCCACAGTGGACTTTTCCACATCTTCCTGGGGAAATTGTTCATGGGAAGGGCCGTGCTTTCACCTGTATCAACCCTGTCGTTATCTCAGGCTCCTCCTGGGTTGGACTCTGTCAGATGCTGACTGTGCCAGACTCCTGCCAGCTTCGAGCTCAGATTCCCCGTTCCTCTGCATTCAGTCCCATCAAGGGTGTCTGTAACTCTGCTTGCTGTTGCTGTACCCCACAGTGGCCACCAGCTGAGACACTTACAACAACATCCCAACTAGGCTGAAACCTTAGAGACCTTTTGGATGAGGGCTATAATTCGTGTAATCCCAAGAAGAAGCTGTTGCCTTTACCCCACAGTCTCTCCAGTCATGGCAGCATGACAGGTACAGGAGCTGTGCTCAGCACCTGACAGTTTGGGAATCCTAGGTACCTGCTGGGGACTCCATTTCTGCTACACTGGCCATGCAGCATCCTGCTGCTCTTGTCCCCAGTACTGCTCAGCTCCTGCTGCCATCATGATGGTCCAGTCCAGTGCCCTTGGAGAGTTTGTGTGTCCCTCTGTTGGAGACAGCTTCTGCCCTGTGTGCATTTGGGTACCGTAGTGACTGCTTGAAGATACTCTCAGCAGCAGTGCAGGGCAGGGGATTTCAGAGTGTATTGCTGTTAGTCTGTGACTTGTAATGATGCTCATTGTGTCTGTGGCAGTGAGGTTTATTTTAGGATGTCTTCCAATTAGATATTTCCTTATGGAGTAAGGATATGTGCTGGGGAATTTGAATTTATGCTGGGGATCATAGAATTGTCCTGAGTGGGAAGTGACCTTAAAGCTCATCCAGTCCCCCCCCTGTCATGGGCAGAGACACCTTCCACTGTCCCAGGTTGCTCCAAGCTCCATTCAGCCTGGCCTTGGACACTTCCAGGCACGGGGCAGCCACAGCTTCTCTGGGCAACCTGTGCCAGGGCCTTACCACCCTCACAGCCAAGAATTTTGTTCCCAGTATCTAGTCAAACTTACTCCCTGTCAGCTTGAAGCCATTCCCTCTTGTCCTGTTACTTCAGACCCGTGTAAACAGTCTCTCTCTCCATCTTTCTTGCAGGCTCCCTTCAGGTGCTGGAAGGCCCCAATTTGGTCACACTGACGCTTCTTTTCTCCAGGCTGAACAAACTCAACTCTCTCAGCCTTTCCCCATGCTTCATCTCTATAATCAGCTTTGTAGCCCTCCTCTGGACTAGCTCCAGAAGGCTGATCCCACTTCCAAAGGAGGTTTTTGTTTTTGGAAATTGACCTACAATGAGTCTTTCCCAGTCCTGTGCATGTGAGCAGCCCTAAGGACATGGAAGAAAATGGCTCTGTGTGTAATGAGCCAAACATGAAAACAGATTTTGAGCATGAGTAGGATATCAGAAGTCTGGGTCAGGAGTTAAGTCTCACAACAGGCCATGTTTTTCACAGTTCCCATCTGAAGACTAGCAGAGCTTTGGACTTTGTCACTAAGTTTGGGAGTCTCACCCTCTTCTCTAATTCTTAGATCTTGTTCCTCTGATTTCTTGCTATCTCTCAAGTTTTTAATCTTGAGATAAGACCACAGGCCTCAGGTGCAGAGGAGAGAAGCAGAGCCAGGTCCTGGCTGGTGAGTCTGGCTTTGAACAGGAGACTCTGTTATATGATGTCCTTACACTTTTATGCCACAGACTCTGTCCTTCTCATGAACTCAAACCCCTGAACAGCAGATACAGGGTACAGCTCACAGGAATCTGGTCCATGGGACCTGCAGAGGGACCCTGGTGCTACAGTTCTGCTACATAAAGGTGGGTGATTTGGCTCTTCCTCTGAAGAAGAAGGGTGGGGAGGGTGGTGTCAGCTCACGTGGACACAACGCTATTTCCCAGCTCTCACTTGGGCAATGCAGACAACACCCAGGGCACAGCAGCTGCCAGGAGAACCACCAAGGTGCTCCTCACATGAAAGAGGACAGAAACCAGCCACTGGTCAACAACGGGGCTCATTTATTGTCTCATGAGAATGAGTGACAAACAGCTGCAGTAGTGTCAGAACCAAAGCTTTGCCCAGGGTCTGAGCTCTGAGTGCAGGGCTCCCTGCTGCACTGGGTGGCACTGGGAGGGTTTGTGATGGAGTCAATGAATTTGGGAGATCCCTGAGCTGCAGGGAGTGGATTTCAGGCTGTTCCCAGTGGCCTGTGTCCTCCTGATGCCACCATCCCACAATGCTGATTTCTGTTTCCTCCTTCTACACCAGCTGCCTGCCCTTAAAAAAGGAGAAGGCATATGCAGTCCCCAAAATGGCTGTGCTGTGTGTGGGACCAGAACCAAGAGCCTCTTCCAGGAGTGAGATTTGGGGGCAATGAGGCAGCAGCCCGACCCCATTTTCACCATGTCTTACCAGGAGCCAGGTGACTAAAGACAGGAGTGCCCCAGATGTGCTGTGCTGTGTGGAGGGGGGGAGTGGCAAAGGTGGAGGGGGCCTGGTGTGCCCTTGGGTGCCTTGGCTGGGTGCTGCTGGGTGACCTCAGGCAGAGCACATGGGCTTTTCTGAGAACTGTTTGGATTTGGCTGCTGTGGGTTTCAGAGACCCCTTGTGAGACACTGAGTAAGATTGAAAGACTGAGCATCCCCAGCTTCTGGTCTTGGCTGGAAGTGAGGGTTATGTCCAACCCATGAGGCTCCCAGTGAATGAGTGGGGATTCCCAAAACAGAGGTGATCCAAAACTCAGGTGTACACATGGATATGTTACTTTTGGTGGCGTGAGACAGACACCAGCCCATTTCCAGGGGTGTGTGGGACCTGCAGAGAGCCCTAGAGGACAAGACCTGGGGTTCCTGTGGGTGGCCATGTCACTGCAGTTGGCCATTTCCAGGGGCTGCCACAGAGCAATGGCTTTGGCCTGTATGTCTCTGCCTTGAGAAGACACGCTTGCCTTCGCTGCAGGCTCCTCCTGGCTGGTGATGCTGAGGGTGAGGAGGAGGAGGGTTTCCCTGACCCACTTCCTGAGCCAGTGGGGCTCTTTCCCAGGCAGTTCCTAGCAGAAGTGAGATTCGCACAGGGATTGTCTCCTCCCATGGCCAGCCCTGAGTGTCTGGAGCTGAGTCAAAGCCCTTCTAGGCCAGGGGCAGCTGGCAGAGCAGTGCCTGTTGCCCAGGCAGGTATGATGGGGATGAGGGTAGACAGGTTGTACTGGTGCTGTTCAGGGAGCAGTTTGTGTCACCTTGCTGGCCCCTCAGCACTGGTGTTGGCCTTCGGCGTGTGCTGCGGGGCCATTCCCACGGCTTCTCCGAGGTTTATAAGTGAGATGTGTAGGGCGGTGTGGGTGGGGAGGGGAAGAAGGTTATCCGGAGGCTGCTGCCAGACAGATCTCGGTTCTCTGAGGTTATCAGCACCTCACTGTCACTGAGGCAGGGACAATGCTCAGAGAAGCCCCTCTCCTTCCCCCTGGTGCTCACCCTTTGCTGGCAGGGGATGAGCGTCATGGAGGGGAAGCTGTAGCTGTCAAGGATGGGGCGCACTCCCAGGGAATCAGGCGTCTCAAACATGTGGTCGATGTCGGAGAAGTTCACCAGAGCCTGGGTGGAGTCATAGGAGCTTTTCTCCATATCATCAGCCCTGCAGGACTGGGGGAAGCTGCCCTTGTCTTGCCCTTTCTGCCTCAGCAGGCGGAAGTCATCTCTGAAGTGGGGGTTGAAGAGCAGGTAGAGCAAGGGGTTGAGGCAGGCGGGCAGGGGCAGGACCACAAGGAAGATGGATTTGATGACCTCTGGGGTGATAAGAAAGAGATTGAGGGTAGAGGAGAAGGTGAGGAAGGCCACTGGGCAGTAGAGGAGGCAGTTGGTGAAGATCAGCCAGGCCACATGCTTGACCATGGCACAGTCCCAGATAGCGCTGAACTCCCCCTTCAGCAGGTTGCAGTAGAGTCGAATGTAGGTGCTGGTGACAGTCAGGAAGCAGAGCATGTTTGTCATCACCAAGGCCACAGTGAAGCCCAGTGTGCTGGGTTTCCCCTCTGGGATGGGGTATGGCAGGCAGAGAGGGGATGCTCCATATTCCCCAATGGAGAAGAGAGGCAGAACGGCAGCCACAGAGGACAGCAACAGGCAGCAGCAGGCAGCAGCCTTGACCTTGCCTAGGGATGGGGACTTCCCATAGCCCCGCACACAGGAGGCTGAGAGGCTGCACTGCACAGCAGCCAAGGTCAGCAGGAAGATGGTAGCCTGGGAGGCCAGCACAGACAGGAACCCTGTCACCCTGCAGCCCGCACCCGTCTCCCATCTGGCACCGTATCTGGCAAAGTGGCCGTAGGTGAGGGTGTCCACGAGGGCCAGCATGCTGCAGGAGATGCCAGTCAGCATGTTGGCCCCGGCAATGGAGCCCACAAGGAACTTCACCGGGGAGAGGTAGCTGGGGGAAGCAAAGACAGTCAGGATGACCAGCCCATTGCAGAGCACCGAGACCAGAACGATGAACCAGACTGCCAGGCGGATGATCCAGCTCTCAAACAGGTGATCACAGGGCTTGAAGGGACCTGGAAGACAAACTCCAAAGTTACACCCAGCTGACACTGCTTCTCTCCAGTGGTGCTGCTCAGAGTGGTGGCCAAGTCCAGCCCTCTCCTGGCCCCACCAGCCATGTGAGTGCTGAGGGCTGGCAAGGAAAATATGACATTGTCCACCCTCTTCTGCAGCTGCCTCTTGGCTCTCCCCTGTGCTCCTGAACCCACACTGTAGTGCCTCTGGCATTCTCTCAGATCTTGTCTAGGGTGGAAAAAAGGTGCAGAGAGAGGTCAAAATGAAATGTAAGAAACAACAAACTGATCAGAGCTCCTAAAATATGAAAAGGTTGTGACTCCAGACTGACTGACACTCCTGGCCTGGCATTTGGAGCCCTCTACCATTACCTGCTCCTTCTCACGTTCCCCCTGGGAGTTGGTGGTGTGGAGATCTGTCAGGATGCTGTATCCTGCTCTGGCATTGCCAACCTCTCTCTGTACTCTCAAGACCTTGCCTATGAGGTGTCTGGCTGTTTCTGCACGAGTGGCCTCTGCACAGAGGGGATGAGCACCATGGGGTGAATTTCTGGGCATGAGGAAGAGCAGGAGGGAGCTGGCGAGGCAGGAACATAGGGGTCAGGGCAGGCAGAACATATCAGGATATCAGGAGAAAGAAAGAATAGAAGTGGATGGATGGGGGAGTGAGTAAGGGAAGGTCATGGAGGGGTGAAAAGAGGACTGATGTGGAAGTTGTTTGCCAAAGGAAAAAGAAGAAAGTGGGGAAAGAGAGTGGGCAATGGCATAAACTTGCCTCTGGGAGGGATTGGCATGTTTTAGTGGGGGGCTCAGCAGAAACAAAACCAGGATGATACAAGTTTTAGGTGGTAGAATGCAAACAAAATTAGAGGAAATAGAGAAATCTTTTTCATCTCAAAGGAGGTGAAGCTCTGAGTGCCAGGCAGCAGGACATGCCCTCAGCTGAAATCTTGTTCCTTTTGCAACAAACTCAGTGGAACAGCTGGTAAAAACTCTGTCCTTGTCAGTGTCCCACAGCAGGCTGGCTGGAACCAGACCTCTCCAGCCTCCAGGTGTGCTTGTGTAGGACCCCACTGAGATATGAACAGGGACAAAATCAGAGGGCAACTTTCTTGAGCCCCAGCCAGCACATGCAATCCAATGCCTCCCTGCTCTCCCTTCCTCAGGAAACAGCAAAGCATCCCTGCAGTTTGCAGTGCTGTAGGTATGATCAGGACATCAAGGACAAGGCCCTACCATGCAATATTCCAGGCTGGCTGAGACAAAGCCAAGTGTAAGTCATGCAGGGGAACAGGGGCTTTTGGAGAGCCAGATCTGAGTGCAGCAGGTGGGTGGATGGAGGAGCTGGTGATACCTGGGATTCCTGATCAGGTTTATCCTGACCTGGGCCTCTCCTCACAGGAGGGCAGCAACATCCAATGGGCAGAAGGAAACTCCTCACCTGTCCCCCATTTGGCCTAAGTCCAACCTAGCAGGTTTCTGATCTGAAAGGTCGTGGGGGATCCTGGGGACTTAAAGAAGCTCAAAGGATCCCAACTCTGTTCAAAGAGTTTCCCTGGCTGCTCACCGGGGCTTGGTGTGCACTGAATAGTGGGGTGCAGCTTCGATTCCTCAAGGTCCAACTGAAAATCATCTGCATCTAGGTCATCTGGGGAGAAAAGAATAAGAAGTGCTGTTCAGATAAGAACAAGCAGAACCATCAGAGCTAACTGGGCCAGGAGCTTTTTCTGCTGCCTGTCCTCTACACAGACCTTCCCAGCCAGTTCCCAGCCTGCAAGTTCAAAGTAGCTGCTGGTGTACAGTTTGTCCCCTGCATGCACTACTGTAGAGGGAGAAGTTCTTGTAAGCGTTGATGGGTTGCAGTGTAGCCAACCCCTCTGTTTTTAGATTACTCCAAGCATTTGAAATGTAAGAGCCCCAGATTCCAGAGCTGTGTGATTGTGGCTCCCTCCTCTCAGCACGCTTTATTAAAAGTAGATAAATACTCCAGCCTGTGTGGTTATAGAACACAAAACCTTCAAATGCATCTTCTCCATGGGAGCCTTCTGGACAGGCCTTGTCCAATGTTTGTTCATCAACAGGGATTTTGGGGCTTTGTTCAGAGGGAGCCATCAACCTCTTCTTGCAGCACAAATTTTTTGTCAGCAGCCACCACCACCAAGAACTTCAGCAGCAAAGAGACAAGGGAACACAACATTTATTGCTTTATTTTATGCCCTCTAACATCATGGGACTGTGGTGCCCTGTTTCTAATCGTGGATATTCCCAGGATTTGCTGAAGGCAGGCTGGTTGCTTGTGGCTTCAGACTCTTTATCCATGGGGTTTGAGGCCAGCTCTGCACTAGCATGTCTGTCATGCTGGCAGCTGCACCCTGAGCCACGCTGGGTCTTGCTGAGGGCCAGGCAGAGACCCCCTGGCTGAAGAAGGAGCTGCTGGAAGGGAATGGGGCCGAGCCCTCAGCTGTGTTCTCAGTGTAGGTCATCACCAGGGTGAACAGCATCCTCTCAGTATAATCCATGACATGCTTTTCTGCTTTGTTCCTTTTTCCTCTTCCCAAAGTCCTGCTGACTGACAGCACTGGGACACAGTGAGGACAGCTGCTCTCCTGCTGCCCTGTTCCCACCCATGGCACCAGCACAGCCTTCAGCTCCCACTGGAGATCTTTGAGGGTTTTCTGCCAATAGGAGGAAAGGGAAAGGATGTGGTTTTGTTCTTGCTACAGCTTGGTAGCCAGAGACCTGGATCTGTAGCTGTGGGATGGACTCTCTCTTGGATGAATGGACTGATGCTGGAGCCCAGGTGTGCACCTGGGAGCTCAGACACTGTCCAGGAAGGCAAATTTCCACAGAGCTGAAGATAAGGCTGACCTGAGGGGGATTTACTTGTCTAATCTGTTTAAAAGTGGTGCCTTTCATAAGCTCTGCTCCCTGCTTGTGTTTGAAAATGTGACTGGGATTATTTGATTAAAGGATGATGACAAATAACGTGCTATCTTTAGTGCCTCCTGACAAGCTTCATGGCTTTCTCAGCTTCAGGGAGCTTTGGAAAAAAAGGTCACTTTTAAAATCTGTCTGTGTAAGAATTGAAATATTACTGCTGCTTTGGAGCCTGGCAAGGAAACACTCACAGTGGGATGGAAAAATATTTCATCCTTGTATTTTATAGTCTTATAAATCTCCAGTGTCTTTTCCAGCCACAGTGCGGAGGCTGTGATGTGCAGTCACAATACCCGAATAAAACAGACACAAGCTTGCTCTTTCTGTGCTCTGCTGAGACCCAGCCCTTGGGAAAGTGTAACCTGCACCATCCATTTTCTCCTCAAAGCTTGGTTTTAAGCCCAGGTTAAACATTTTCATGAAATGAAGGATGATCTTTTGTTTTGCCTGGGCTACTGAGCCTGCTG
Organism: Chaetops frenatus; assembly: GCA_013400775.1. NCBI lineage: Eukaryota > Metazoa > Chordata > Aves > Passeriformes > Picathartidae > Chaetops > Chaetops frenatus. The sequence goes on from VZTR01003059.1 coordinate 36,554, forward strand.
GGAATTACAAAGCAATCCTTAGTCAGCACAGTGGGATTAAAAGTGAAAAATGTACCTCTCTCTGCTAGAAACCAGTCCTTCTCCAGCCTGGGAACTGTGGAGAAAGGAAAATGGCTGTTGTGTGCTAGCAAGGCAGGCTCCATTGATTTTGAAGATGCTGTTATTTATTTGAATTTTGCTGAGATGCCTCCACTTTCTGAGGTCTTATGGAGAAAACCCACTTTGCCAGTAGTGCCCTTTCCATGAGAAAGGAACTGCCTGTACCAAAAGTCAAGTGAGAGGAAGAGGAACAGAATTGCTGAGGAAGGGATAGAAGAGAAAACACTGGGCTGAATGCTTTTTCCCCTTGGTGCTGTCTACTCATTCCCTTAGTCCTGTGTGTCTCAGCCAGGGCAGTCCCCGGGGTTTGCAGGGACCTGCCCTCTCCTCGGTGTGAGGGCATGAGTGGCTGCAAGGGGCCCGGGCAGATCCTATTTTGGGTCTCAAGTAGCCTTCTTGAATGACACAAGTAGGAAAAGTGTATCTCTAAGGGCCCTCCAGGGTTTGCCAGGTGGTTGCAGAAGTTCATTAGTAACTTTACAAGCTGTTGGAGGTGCTGGGCAGGGGGAAGCAGTGTCCCACTGCCCAGGATAACTGTACACGTGTGCTCCCTTCTCACTGCCCATAGCTTTGTTCCATTATTGCAAACACATCCTTGTAAGTGAGTACATCCCTTTCTATCCACAAACCAGAGGTCCCAAAGGGAGGTGCTGGGATGGTGATGGAAGTGCTCCAGGGCACTTTTCCTGCCCTCCTCTGCAGCCACTGTTGGGAGCTGCTGAGGACTGCTGGGGGCTGTCCTGGTGAGAGGCCCCTGAGCCATCTGGGCTTCCTGCTCAGCCACGGGGGTCAGACGGGGCCGGGGGGTGTCTGCTAAACACTGCCAGTCATAATCCAAAGAGGCTGAGACAACTGGGATTGCCCAGCCTGGAGAAGAGAGGGCCTCAGGATTTAGAGACCCTTCCAGTGCCTAAAGAAACTCCAAGAGAGCTGCAGAGAAGCTGTGGCTGCCCCATCCCTGGACATGCTCATGGCCAGGCTGGATGGGGCTTTGAGCCACCTGTGATAATGGAAGGTGTCCCTGCCCATAGCAGGGGTGAAATGGAAAGAACTTCAAGGTGCTTCCCAAACCCAAACCATTCTACAATTCTATGATATAACCAAAACTTTGAAGTGCTGGAAGTGAGACCTTAAATATTTGTTTTGACAAGGTGACAGAATGATGAGACATGCACTGACCACACTACTTTGGGCCTCAGGTGGCTGTTACTCAGATGCAAATGGAGGTACTTGGGTGGTGTACTTGGGGTGGGTTCCCAGGCATCCAGGGCCCTGGAAGGATGGGGGAGAGATGATCTGGCCCTTGGGTCTGTGGCATCATGTGTGCTCTGGAGCCAGGTGGTCCCTCGGGTACTGGGCTTGCCTGCAGGATGGGTGCTGGATATGGGAGCAGGAGAGGCTGCAGGAGCCACGGCAGGGCAGGGCAGGGCTGGGCATTTGGAGCCCTTTCTTGTCCCTACGTGGCTGCCTGGGACAAACTGCCTTTCACTGCCCAGCCTGAGGTTCTGTGGACTCGTTTGGGAAAGACTGGAAGCAATGCACAAGGCTGAGAGGACAGAGCTGTCTGGAAGTGCTCCCTGTTCCACTCACAAGTTCTGCAGCATCCGAGTGCCTGACAAGCCTGGCTGGACCCTGCTGCAACACAGACCTGAGGTATTTTCTCTTAAGCAGACCACTTTCCCTCTTGCATGAAAGGAATGTTTGGGAGCTTTTTTCCTCTTTAATGAGAAAGTGTTACAAGGTTCATGTAACCCAGCTAAATACCACCAGTAGCCATCAGAAAGGAAGCACAGGGAACAGAAATAAAGTAACAATTAATGAAGTAAAATAGCAATATCACAAACCCCTTATCATGCTGGAGGTCTGCAGAGTCATCTGCAAAAACTCCACATCATAAGGAATAATGTTCCTGTGCATTTCACATTTACACCTCTGTGCTTTGATATTTCAAAACAGATCCAGTGCTTTAACATCTGGAAATGAGAGCCTTTATGAGCTGCAAATAGTGTCATTTGGCACGTCCATGAATCAGTCAGCATTCCCCTCGGGTCCCAACATCTCATGAACATATCACCCATGAGGCTGAGACTGGCTTGGAGGCCTGGGTCCCTGTGGCAGGCTTTGGTCTGCTGACAGGGCCAGGTGAGAGCATCCTTTGGGACATCAAAGACTTTGGTACTGAGCAAAAACAGGTCTGTGGCCCCTTGTCATAAACTAGATCCTTCCACAAATGCTATAATTTTCTGGGCAAACCCCAAAACTGTCTGCACCAGGACTGCTACAGTATGGGCTGCGTTAATGATGGAAAAAGTGACCTGGCTCAGAATAAAATCCTGCAGCAATGACTGTAACATGACTCCTCTGTACTGTCTGGCCAGTGTTGCCACCAAGTCTACCATGCTTCCTGGAGCCACATCATGCCAGTAGGAATCACATTTGCTACCCTCTGGCTGGACTCTGCATGTCTCAAGCTTATTCTTAGGCTGTGAAGGATCAGGGCAGGAGCAGGAAGGAGCACAGGGCTTGTGGGTCACTCTCTGGCTGTGTCACAGTGTCTTGGTCCTCTTGCCCATGACACAGGGTCCAACACAGCATCCAACTGGGTCTTTATCTGCCTCCAGATCCAGCCCTGCATGCTCAGGATGTGAGGGGACACAGCAGAATCCCTGGCTGTGGCTGGGTGCTCCGTACTCCTGCGAGCAGGGACATCAGGGGCTCTCCAGGGATACAGCCCTCTCTCATCTACCATGTGGATTTGTCTACAGGATGTCTCAGACCTTGGAAGTGCACTGTATTTACACAAATATATAAATAGATGCAGCATCCAGGCTGTGTCGTGAAGTGCTGTTTGCACTCTCCAGCAGTTACAGAGGAAGCAAAGGGGCTCATGCTTTTCTCTATGTTATTCTGAGATTCTCTTGCAAAGGGATCACACCAGCCTTGTGCTGGAGCTGCTGCTGTGCTATGGGGCTGGAAGTGCAGGGGTGCCTTGCACTCTCTGCTGGCCTCCCGGAACTGGCCTCATTCACAGACTGTGCAGAGCTGCACTTTGGACCACAGAATAAATTGACTCTTGGACAGAAAGTGCTGTTTGACCATGGAGCTCTTCCTTCCCTGCCTTGGCCAATCCCTGTGCTGTGTTCCCCAAATGTGTCCTGTTGTCACACCTAACCCTGACCTTCGCTGTAACACGAGGGGTGTGCACAAAAGTAGCACATACACAGGTCTCTCTACCTCCAGCCAGCAGAATATTCCAGGTTGTTGAGTTCATTCCTTTACTCAGATTAATCCCAGGGTCAGACTGATGTCCTCCCAAAGGCTCCACATTGCCCAGAAGTCTAATGACCTAGCCCAGTTGTCCCAGGTATCCTCAGCCACCTTCCAGTGCCTTGGGCAGCCTCCCTCCATATCCAGCAAGGCCAAATTGACAAATGTGTCCATGTTGTGGAGGATTGCCAGGTGCTTTGGTCACATTGTGAATGTTTGGATGTGTAGATCTACTCTTTCTTCCATGCAGGATCACCAAATGAAGCCCATTGAAAGCAATGGGCTACCTGTGTTGAGAAAGGCTCAGCCTGCCTTCCCTGAGGTGTCACCTCTGACAGTGGCACCACTCCTGCAAATGCAGGATTGCACCCAAGCTCACAGCCCTGCCCGGGGACTGATCACCATTCAGCCCTGTTTACTCACAGTGGTTATCGGCGTGACCTGGGAACAATTCCAAGGTCCTCTTATGGGGATCCTCCTCCTCAGGGCTCATGTCTTCTGCCTCCCACTGGCTGGACACTGTGAAGAAGCTGCTGCAGCTCCCATAGGCACAGCACTGGTAGGCGTACGGCACCTCCAGGACTCTGCACAGAGGAAAACAGAACTTCAAGGTGTGTCCCTTCCACACCAATGAACCTGATGCTCCATTGCTTTGCACTTTTTGCTTAGTTCCATCAGTTGTTCAAAGATGAAACTCATCTATACAGAGTCACAAAATATTCCAAGTTGGAAGGGACCCACAAGGATCATCATGTCCAGCTCTTAAATGAATGGCCCCTACAGGGGTCACACCCACAGTGTTGGTGCTATTAGCACTGCTCTCACCAGCTGAGTTAACCTCAGAGTCAAAAAAATATGGAACACTCCACAAATTTCTGTGATGTCTTTGTGCAGGAGCCATGCTGATCTTCCCTGTATCATTCCAGTTTTGGTACTTGTGCTGCTGACATGACAAAAGCTGGTGTGTATTGTGATGGTTACAGTGGAGAGGGACTTTGTGTTGGTGAAGGACTCCCTGTAGGACAGGCTGTGGGCTCAGGACACCCCATGGTGTCTCTGCACTGACCCACATTTGGTACTTAAGACACTGTCAGTCAATAGAATGTTATCAAACACCAGGTTTGGAAACTGCTCTAAAGTTCCCAGATAGTTCCTTGTGCTGGTTCCAGCCAGAACAGGGCTAATTTTTGCAGTAGGCAGGAGGGAGCATGGCCAGGACCGAGGTTATTCTGTACCACCTTCCTCATTTCTGGGAGAAAGGGAGTCTCTTCTGGGGAGAAGGAAGAAAATGTGATGGGGGAGCCATCTGGTATTTATTTGTTGTTGGGGGCTTTCCATGTACATAACTTTCTTTTCTCATTTTTTGTTATTAATATTGTTGATGTTACTGTTTGTGTCTTATCTCATTGCTGTTTCCAGTAAATTGTTTTTATCTCAACCCCTGATCTTGGCCTTTTGTATCTTCAGCTGGGGAGGAGTGAGTGGTGCGTGGTTCTAGCAGGAATACTAAATTGGAGAATACCATTCCTAAGCCACCACTCTCCTAAAAACCCTTCTGCTGTTCTCAGACTAAACTAGCCTCTCTCTCCAATATGCCATGTACAGTCTTCAATTTTTACCCCAAGGTCATGTTTTGCCAGGCATCCTTTTTTTCCTTTGAGGGGAGGAGCTTCCCTAGAGCAAGACTCCCCTTGCTTGTTGTTGAGGGTCAGAGAGGCACCTTCAAACTCCATTTCTAGGGGTCCCAGGTCAGGCAGGGAATTCTCAGGTCTCCCAAGTGAAGTAAGTTATTTAAATATGTCTGATTTCTACTTGAAAGTTGAATTGTTAGTCGTTAATTATAGCGTGTATTACAAGGTTAATTCAAGAGCAGCTGAGCATCATCTGGATGCAATACCAGGCTGTCTGTCAGCAGCTGCACTTCTGGCTTTGCTGGAAGTCAGGGAGACTGCTAATGAAGGCAAAGGAACCCCAGGTTTTCCAGACAATTAAGGTCTTCTGACAAGATCAGTAAATATGGTAAAACTCTATATTCTAAAAATATGCTTTTGTTTTATGTTCCCAAACATTTCTGGCTGAGCCCCGGGAGGGTCTGGAAACTCTGTATACAAGCTCATTTCCTGTTATAAGCTCCAAATTAGATCCTGTTATTGAGAGGTGATAGGGAGGTGCAGATTCTTCCTGGCTAAGAGCTGCTCTCAGATGACTCCTCCAGACATATGCCCCAAGAGTAAGGCTACTTAATGGCAGTACCCCAAAATTTAGGGAATGTTAATGGGCCCATTGCCTGGCATGGTTCAGTGAAGCACTGCTGCAGACTCAGTTTCTCTGGTACAAATCCAAACCAACTCAAGAGATGCCAATGGAACTAATTTAGAGGAGAAACACCCTGGAAGTGCTGAACTTGACCCACCCTGCACAAGGGACTGCCCGTTGGAATGGGTCTGGAGGAGACCACAGAGGTACTCTGAGGGCTGGAGGTGCTCTGCTCTGAGCCAGGCTGGGAGAACTGGGGGTGTTCACCTGGAGAAGAGGACTCTCCAGGGAGACCTTAGAGCCCCTTCCAGTGCCTAAAGGAGCTTGGCACTTGTGAGGCTGCAGCTTGAGTCCTGTGTCCACTTCTGGACCTCTCACTTCAAGGAAGACATTGAGGGGCTGGAGTCAGTCCAGAAAAGGGAAATGCAGCTGGGGAAGGGTCTGGAGATTAAATCATACGGATAATGGCTGAGGGGGCTCAGCCTGAGTAAAGGAAGCTCAAGGGATCCCCCATGAGCAGGGATCTTCTCATCCTCTATAACTGATGATTGCAACAAGGTGGGGGTTGGCCTCTTCTCCCATGCTCTAAGCAGCAGGGTGAGAGGAAATGGGCTCAAACTACGCCAGGGGAGCTCATGTCGGACTCAGAAGGAATTTCTTCAAGGAAGGGCTTGTTAGACACTGGAAGGGGCTGCCCAGGGAGGTGGTGGAGTCCCCATGCCGGGAGATATTCGAGGAACAGTTGGATGTGGCACTCAGTGCTCTGGTCTGGGTGACAAGGTGGGGATTAGNGCTCTAAGCAGCAGGGTGAGAGGAAATGGGCTCAAACTACGCCAGGGGAGCTCATGTCGGACTCAGAAGGAATTTCTTCAAGGAAGGGCTTGTTAGACACTGGAAGGGGCTGCCCAGGGAGGTGGTGGAGTCCCCATGCCGGGAGATATTCGAGGAACAGTTGGATGTGGCACTCAGTGCTCTGGTCTGGGTGACAAGGTGGGGATTAGTCACAGGTTGGACTCGATGATGTAAGAGGTCTTTTCCAATGTTAATGATTCTCTGGTTCTGTGGTTCTGTGAAGAGAGCTGGAGAGGGACTTTGGACAAGGGCCTGGACGGACAAGGACAAGGAATCCTCATTTCTTACTGGAAAGGGCAAGGTTTGATGGGATATTAGGAAGAAATTCTTCCCTGTGAGGGTGCTGAGGCCCTGGCACAGGTTGCCCAGAGAAGCTGGGACTGCTCCATCCCTGGCAGCGTCCAAGGCCAGACTGGATGGAGCTTGGAGCAACCTGGGATGGTGGAAGGTGTCCCTACCCATGGCAGGGGTGGAACAGGATGAGCTTTAATGTTTCTTTCCAACTGACACCACACTATTCTATGATCTTGGGTGTAGAAAACCCTCCAAAAACTTCTGGAATCCCCTGCCATTTGAAAACCAGTCATGCAGCAGATCCCAGCTATGAGTTAAAATCAGAAGAGAGAGCCCTGCAGGCACCACTGCTGAGGCAGCCTGAAGGGAGAGCTCCACACTTCTCCTCAGGCTTGAGTTATTAAGCTCCGTGTTGGTGCAGTGACCTGAGGCCCCAGTCCTGTGTGTAAACTGGAGAAGCTCCAGCTTTGGGAACCAGTCCTGGATGAGTGGAAGCATCAGCTCATGCCTTCTTGGCTTGAAGGGAACTCCCTGGGACACCCAAGCAAGAGATGATTTCATCTGAGGGGAATTTCTGTTCTCTGGACCATGGGTGCCTAAGCCTGAGGGCAGGTGCCACACTGAGACCCAGGAGACAAGGAGGGGCAGGAAAGTCTGAGTCTGCAGCACAGCACTGTGCTCTGAGGCTTTTGCAGCCTCTTCTTGATGAGTTTGACCCCTTTAGGCTCCTCATTAATCCATAACAGACAAGACACGGCCACACAAGCAGAGTTTATGGAAGGAAACCTGGATGTCATTAAGTAGGACTGCTTCTGGGAATGTTTTCCATTGAGAGGAGCCCTGAGCTGGGCCTGCTCCACACTTTCCAGTTGTGTGTATGTTTAGAGTGGGGATGGTGGCCTGGGAGCACATCACTGCTCTCCCGTGGAACATATTAAAGATGAAATGTGTTAGCAGCAGATGGATCCTCCTCTACCTGTGGGCATGGAAGCATGGAGGAAGCATGAGGTGGACAAGGAGAGCAGGAGGCTGAGTGCTGTAAGCAGATAGAGGCTGTGCTGAACACCAGAAGTGAAAGAGCCACACTCCAAGTACCTCATCTTGGGGAAGCTCTCCTTGGTGAAGGGCTCGGAGAGAGCTGGGTTGCCTTGGAGCTTCAGATGGGTCAGTCCAGCCAAACCATCCAGGGGCAGCGTGACCAGCTGGTTGTCAGTCAAGTCCCTGGTGAGGGGAAAGCAGAGAGAGAAACCATGGTCAGGGCTCTGCTGCCAGTGGTATCTCAGCCAAGCAGAGGGCACTGCCTCAATTGCTCCCTTGATGTGATGCTGAAATGGGGCTGGGGGCTGCACTGGGGCCAGGAGCCTCTGGAGATGAACATATTGAGACTGCAGTCCCTGGGAAAATGAGGGACTGGGGTAAGTGGCCATGCTGAAAGCTCTGGGTGGTATCTCCCTCGCTGAACACGGACGTGCCCCACACATCTCTTCCTCCATGATAGGAGTGACTGCAGATCTCAGCCCATAAAATACCCAAGAGTCTTAGAGAGGGCTGAAAACTGGGGACTCTTCAGAGGCAGCAGAGGTGGTCTGCAGTGACTCCTGCAGAAACAGCCCATCATGCTGATCTGCCTCAAAGGTGTCTAAGGCAGCTATGAAAGCATCAGGAAATGGAGATTTAAGCGTTCAGGGTGAGATCATCTTGAAGATGGTCCCTCCTGCACTTAATCATCCCTTTATTAATAGGAATAGGGAATAGGAAACCTTGGGATTTGTTCTGAAACATGCACCTCAACACACTGGTCTTCCAACATCTAAATCCCAGGTGTTCTGGTAGCCTGGGGAGTCAGTCTGAGGTCCTCAGACACCTCCTATCCATCGTCCACTGTGAAAGAAATATCCCTGCAACTTACAGCTTGGTGAGGGAGCGCAGGGTCACAAAGGCTTCTGGGTGAATAAACTGGATGTAATTCCAACTCAGGTCTCTGCAAGGCAAGGACACACAAGTAAGAAGAGAGCAGAGCAGGGCAGTGAAGCTGCTGACATTAGTCTGGCCAAGGGCCCTGGTGGGATCCGTAGCCCCTTGGTCAGCAGCAAGTTCTGTCCCATTGCAGCTCCCCACAGACAAGTCTGGGTCTGTATATGGATGGTTTCTAACAGAGGGCACAAGAGTTTGCCCTGCAGGAGCTCCTCTGCTGAGACCAATGGGAAAGGACCAATGGGAAAGGTTCTTTTCTGGCTTAATTTCTGTAAATTTGGGAATTTTGTGCAAACATGCCAAACAGGTAATGACTTGGGGCCAGAGCATCCCCTTGGGTGCAGCAAGGGCCAGGAGTCTGGGGAAGGTGATTTTAGAATGTCTAGGTGCTTTGGGTTCCCGAGTCCCCTCAATAAGCTCTGTCTCCATCCAAGTGAGAGGGCTTTGCTCCCTCTGTGACCAGTGTAGAGGAAACCAGCAAATTGGGACACATTTCTTGCCCTAAGACTGACTACAGGACAAGCTTCATCTCTCCAGCTCTAAGGGAGCCAAGATACCTGCTCAGATTTGTGTGAAATTGGGTGGGATGAATCCTTCCCACGGGGACCAGAACATACCCAAAGGTCCTGCCAGAGCTTGCTCAGCTGTGTGTGTGTGACTGTGGGCTGGGGCAGCATCCTCATGTTTCCATGGGTGTCAGCAGTGTCACCTGTAACACCTCAGTGTCCCCAGGCAGTTGTAACCGTGGTGTGAGTGACACTCATGGGATCCTAGGAATGCTGGGCTATTAAATGACACTCACATTGCTGCACCATGGGAAAAGATTTGGTGTGAATTGTTTCACTTCCTAATAGAACAGCAAATAAAGACCATGGGGGCTCTTCCCAGAGGGCTGTCACGGAGAAAATCATGCCCTTCAGGGCCTTGCCAGCTCTCCAAGATGCCAAACACTTCGGAGGTCACTGTGTGTGCATGGGAAGTGCATGCTTGGGTGCACTTGGTACGTGGAACACGAGCTTTTGCATTGTGGGAGGAACATTCAAAGCAAATGGGATGCTCTGCATGGATGTTCCAGGAGTGCACGGCCCAGGACCAGCCTGTGTAGGACAAGGGGTGCTGGAGCTCAGGCACACCAGGGTAAATCCCTGCCTTGGGTTCCTCCTGGAGTTCTGTCTGTGATGTGAGCTCTGCCAGAGCTGCAGTGAGTGGTGAGAGCGTGTGGGGTGTGGGCACGAGGGGGGCAGGCAAGGAGGGAGGTCTGCAGGCGCAGGGGAAGCCAAAAGGATGGTTTATTCCCTCTTCTTTTCTAAGGTGGAATGGAAGAGGGACTCAACAGAAAAGCCTCCCAGCAGATACAGAGGTAGGTTGGGAACTTGCCACAGCCCATCTGGGTTCCCAGTTCCCCCTCCCCAGCATGACCCCAGCTGTTCCCCTGGCAGACAATACTTGCATGGAGCGCAGGGCCATCAGCTGCACAAAGGTGTCTGCTCTAATCTCGTGGATCTTGTTGTGCTGGAGACCACTGGAAAAACAAAAACTGGTTAGGGAAGAGAGCTGAAGGCAGCATTCCTGCTTTGTGGAGATCTTTGTCCCAGTGCAGCAGATATAAACTGTCTTAGTGGAAGTTGCTGTACTTGCGAGACCTACTCTTATTTCAAGAATTAAACGGGATGAGCAGAAAAATATGTTAAAGCCCTTTTCTTTTAGGGCTCAGCTCCAGGGCTCAGACAGCCCCTGCTTTTGATGTCATCACGACCCAGTAAAGAACTGTTGATGTGCAGTAGCCAAAGGTGCCTGCCTGTTAACTCCAAATCCACACTGATTTCCCACTCTGCTCTGCTCTAAGCCTCCAAACAGCATTTTCCAGAGGAAAAGCTGAGAGCTTGGAATCAGTGATTGGCAACCAGCTCTGAGTGACCCTTCAGGAAGGACCACAAGGTGATGCCCTTTGCCTTGGTAAGGATGAAGGAGGTTTGAGGGCTGAAGCCATCTCAGTGTTTCATAAAGGAAAGTCTTGATGTCTTGTAGAACCCACCATCCACATCTGCACATGAAGTGCCTCAGCCCTTCACATCTCCTTTCCAGCTCCTTCATCCCCTGGGGAAGGGAAAAGAGCAGGGTGAGAGCTCACACAGACTGTGCTGACTGACCTACACACTCCCCACAGCCTCAAGAGACATCCTGGATGCTCCAACCATGCACCTCGTGGGAAAGGTTCAGTTCCTCAGTTTTGTTTTCCCTAGTGTGAAACAGTGGTGAATACTCATTAAGATTCCTGCAGAATGCCCATCATGAATTTCCAGTCCTGCAGAAGCAGTGTCCCCAAGGGGAGACAGCCACTGCCTGGTCCTCCACCTACAGCAGCTCCCTGGGCATTTTCCAGGTAGTTAACCTGCCTTTAGACTCAGAAATGACCTTGCCTCCTCTCACACAAGGACCCTCATATGTCTGTGATCTCAGCTGGTATTTGGCCATGTGCTCCTGTTCCAAAGGTGAGCACTTGAGGCCTTGGTGCCCCATGTAACCAGGCTGGCATCGCTCCTACGCCTGGCCAAGATTTCGTGTGGGGACCACTGGAAGATCTGGCCACAAATTTGGGGGTCTCACTGATTGGAAGAGGTGGAGTTTAGGCAGAAAGGATATTGGAGCAAGGTGGAGAAAAAGAATTTAGGGGGTGTTTAGTGCTGAAGGATCACCTGTGTGGTGCAGGTAAAGGTCTGCACACTGGCAGTTACAGCAGAGGGAGGGCACACCTGAGCTGTTTGTGTGCCAGGTTGCACCACCAGGCACCACCAGACTTGTTTCAAACCATCAGGAATCCTAGTGCTTGGTGGGTGTGGGGCTTACGGGACAATGACTTTGGGAGACCAAAGTTACTTAAGCGACCAAAAGCTTTTTAAGGGATCAAATACTCATTTTGTAAAAAAAATATTAATTTAAGGTATAATCTATTTGACTTCAGTAGCCAGAAACTGGGATTTATTGTGGTTTTATATTAATGTTAAGTCTGAATTTGGCATATTATAAAATTCTGTAAGAGGGAACTTAGGCAGAACAAGTGAAACTACAGGTTTGGAATTCTGAATATTTGTCTTTTTTTGGTGTACTTTCTATTTTTTCAAACGCTTTCCTGGGGATACTCTCACAGCTGCCATAAAAGGCAACAGGGACTGTGTAAAACTCATTTTCATGTGATTTCACAGTGTCCTAATGCCCAGTTTGCTAAGGCTGGCTGAGCTGGTCTGCCTATCCTGGGGTGCTGCAGAGAGCAGGGACAACCTCTCCTGTGGGCTTTTTTTAATGGGGATGCTGCTCCCATATGTCTGTTCTTCCAGGTAGCAGAATTTTATAAAAAATCACGGAGTCTATTTTAATTCTTTTAAATTTTTAAAATTTTTTTCTCAAAAAAGCCAAGAACTTGTGTTCTGTTTGAAGTGTAGGGCCAAATCTCCAGACACTTTGAGCTGAATGTGAATAACTTTGTCTCAGAGCAACAGCGGTGCCTCCCAGGGGCTGGAGAGGACCCAGTTCAAGAGCTACACCTGAGGAAAGAGTCTCCCTTCTCTCAGGAGGGGCTGGCCCTGGGCAGGGTGGGTAAGAGCTGCTTTGTGCCCACGGCATGGGACCTCTCCTTGAAGCAGAAGACATTTATGGTGGGCATAAACCCCACTCTTGATTAGCTCACAGTGGGACTGGAGTCAGTGAAGTGAATTCAGTGCTGTCACATCCTCTGAGAGGACCTGAGTGAATTAAGCTCCTATGCACAGGGAATGTATTTTTATTCTGTATGTGCACAGGGGCAAAGAGTGGAGCTCTAGTCCATTTGCACTCCAAACAGTGAGTTGTAATGCCCAACTTTCCTAGTGCTCAGGGAGTTTTGTGTGTGGGGAACTGCCCCTCTCCTCAAAGCAGCCCTTTTTCCCCAGAACACAGTACAAACAAGGATGTGTCCATACTCACAGCTCCTCCAGCTGCTGGCACCGATGGAAACTGGGCAGCTCTTCAATTTGGTTGTGTGACAGCTCTCTGCAGGGGAAGGACAGCACAGGAATGTTGGGACATCCAAAGCCAGTGCCCCTGAGCCCTCCCTTGAAAGGCAGATACTGCTGGAGAGTGAGGTGAGCTCACTTCATTCTGCACAGCCCCACTTTTGTAACCCCAGTGGGTGGGATCTCTCCCCTGCACCTGATGCTGGCTCTGGGTGTCTCTGTGCAAGGCAAGGGTTGCCCCATGATTCACCCTCTCATCCTTCCCCAGCCCAGCTCCCCTCAGGACAGCCTGTGGACTGATGGAGCTGCTTGTACAGCTGGGGTGGGCTTGTCCTCCCAAGCGCCAGGTCAGCTGTGAAACCCACTCATTAAACTCCTGCCATGCACAGCCCTGCTTTCTGTGCTCACAGCACAGAGATATTTCTGCCAGAGCTCCCAGAAGTTGCAGATGTGCCTGCAGAGCCCAGGGAGGTTTTGACCAGCCTGCTGCTCTCCTCCCTCCTGGCACAGTGATCCCACTGCCTGTTGCCTGCTCCCCATTCAGTCTTTCCTGGCTTTCTCCCAAGGTTAGGGAAGGGGTTGTGGCGTTGGCAGGGATTTGGTTCAGGATATTACAGACTGTCAAAACCCCTGGTCCCCGTTCTTTCCAGTGCTGTCACTTGAAAGCAGCTTGCAGCAAAGTTCTCTTCCCACTGGTTCATGGCCCAGTATCATGTCAGTATCTAGAGTAGAGTGGCTTGATAGTCAGAGGAAAACCCACCTTGGCACAGCTAAATGAGAATTTATTGAAGCTGAAACAGGCTGGATTAGGAGTAATATTTATACCCAGCTCTTTCCCCCACCAGCAGAGACCGGATCTGTGGTTGTTCAAGGGATATTTGCCCTAGGGTAAAGTTTTGTATGTGGTTTCTCTGCCGACTTTCCAAACTCAGTTTCCATCTTCCTGCCAAGAGATTGCTCCTAAAGTATTTCAATTATTTTTTATTTTTTTTTTGCTAACCTCTTCACCGCTGGTTTTCCATGGTGGAGAGGAGGAGGGAGGGAAATGCAAGCAAAAGGTTTGTACTGGGCTCTGGAGGCTGTCACCCAGTACAGAGAAACAGCCTTAGCATCAGTCATTTTTCCCTTGTCCCTGTGTCAATCATTTGGGCTTGACAGGGCTGTAGCTTAGCTAACAGCGATGGGGTAGAACCAGCCCCAGGAGTTATTTCTGGTTCCTCCAGAGTGAGGGTAACCAGGTGCAGCCCAGAATCTACAAATAGAGCAGCCTCAGTCATTCATGCTCTGTTGAGACCATGCCAGGATGAAGGTGATGATGGCACCAAGGCACTTCAGCTCTGCTCAGAGGAGTTTCACCTATTTCTGCTTGAGAAGAAAGACAAATCTTCCAGAGCTCAAGGAGCCTTTGGACAACTCTCTCAGGCACAGGGTAGGATTGTTGGGGGTGTCCTGTACAGAACCAGAAGTTGGACTCAAAGATCCTTGTGGGTCCCTTCCAGCTCAGGATGTACCGTGGTTATGTGAAATCTGTGCCCTGAGCAGAAGCCCTGGATGAAAGCAGCAGGATGATGCCAGGTTGATGCCAAAGGCCTCCCTGCCTGTGTGTGCTGGGTTCAGCATGGGTGGCATCCCAGGATGGCTGTGACCCTCTGCCCCTGCAGTGGCTCTACAGCCCCTGTGCTGGATCCTTGCAGAGAACCCACACCGTGGGGTGAGGCCAGAAATGCAGCTTTAACTGTGCCATCTATGACCAGAGGTGTGACAGTCGTAGCTCCTGTGGCTGCCAAGAGACAGACAGAGAGCAACCACTGGGTCTGTGGGGACAGGGGCCAAGGCATTTCAGAGGCAACAGAGATGTAAACATGCACAAACATTGGCTCACATGCTCTCTCTCCAAACTCTGAAAGCAATGTAGTTAATGTCAGAAAAGTTCACCAGGGAAGAGGAACAAGGAGCAAGGACAAGGTGGTGTGTCCCAGTAAAACTCTCCCAAGTGGTGGGGTAGGCAAAAAGAATAGGCTCTGCTGGGAGGGTTTGCAGTTTGATAACTTGCAAACATAAACAGAGGTTTGGGACCCAACAGCCTGGGACAGTCCAAAGGCTACACTTTCATAGCAAGTCATCCATTGAATTGGTCCAGATGTCTAAAGATGAGAGATCTTCCCTACAGGGACAGCTGGAACCAAGAGCCTGTAATCTCCTAAATTACAAATTGTCTTCTTTTATTTTTATGTTTTACTCGTTTCCAATTTCCGTGATCAAGAATTCACTCCTGTTGCTTTCCTGGAACAAACTTGTTTTCTTTTTCAGATTGCTTGTATAAAGACTGATGAGAGGCAAGCCTCCTGTTGCCCTAAGGCTGCAAACTTGTATAAATATGGCTCATGACTCATTTCCTGAGGATGTCTTTGAATGCAGACATATTTGGGGGATCTCAGGAACCAGGGGTGTGATTCCTGAGATGATGCAGAATCTTTCTGAGATGTTGATTTCATCATGTACCAAGCTAAAGGAGAAAGCACGACCCCTCCAGTATCATTCAGTGCCTGGCTAAGCAGGCAGAGCCAAAGAAACACAGAGACTGAGCAAAACCCTGATCTAGCTCTGCTGCCCCACACAAGGAAATGCAGCCTTGTGGCTTGCAGGTCTCCATCAGGTCAGACCTGATCCCTCCTGGGATATGAGCAGGATCCTTCCTCCACGTAATGGCACTTGCTGGAGCTCCAACTGCAATAAACCAAGGCTGGGTCAGAGGGTGAATGTGATTTCCCTCTTGTTTGTGGGCTAAGAGCTTCACATACCTGGGAGCTGTGAAATGCTGTGGCCATTCTTACCCACCTTCTTTTGTACCCTCTCTACTCTCCTTGCATGGCAGGGGACAGTTCCTAATGGTGCAGAGCAAGGAGGATGTGCCTGCATCCCCAACTGCAGCCCTGACACCAGAGCATCATGCTGGGATGAAGCAGCAAGTTCAAGAACAAGCAAGAGCTCAAAGCAGTGATTTAGGTGGTGATTTCTGCATGAAAAAGATAATGGGAACAAGAACCATGGATGGTCTTCCATAGCTGGTCCTCTCCCTGAGCTAGACAAAAGGAAAGCCCAGTTCCTGATGGCATTTTTTAAGGACCAGGCAGGACAGAGACACAGGTTACTCACAGGACTCGGAGGCTGGGCAGCTGCTGGCACATCCTTCTGGGGAGGAAATGGATGCCTGCCCGGGTCAAGGTCCTAGAGGGATGGAGGAGAGAGAAGAAATGGTGTTGCTGACAGCCAGCACCCAGACTCTGTGACCCAGAAGCCCAGCTGCCAGTCCCAGATAGTGGCAGGGGAGACAATATCAGTGGGACAATGAAATACCTGGAGAGGATAAAAAACTGCCAGGCAGTTTTGGAAACAGGCACTGCTGCTGGACCTGGCTAAGGAGAATGTGCCTATAGAGAGTCCTGGGCCACTGCTGAGTACTGAACTCACAGCTGTCCTTGGCCTTGTTGAGGGCAGGTTCAGTGTCCCCTGTAGCATGCTCTGCCATCCCAGTTCCCGGTGTCCAGGCTGGAGAGGCTTGGAGCCAGGAGTGCCTCAGAAGCCTGTGTATGAGGGATGGATGGTGTGTCCCTGTGTCCCAGAGACACAGCATGGCCAGGTCACAGCCTGCCTGGGGGTGCTCCCAGTTTGGGCACAGCATGGGGACCAGTGCCCGAGAGAGGAGAACCGTGTGTGGCCAGAGACAACGTGTCCTGCAAGGCCCTGCTCTCCAGGGCCTGTGGGATGAGGAGGGGACCAGAGTGGTTGCAGGAGCCCCAGCCTGGGTGGCAGATGTTTTCTGAACTGCACCATGGTGCAGGTCCCAGTGTGGGCAGAGACATGGGGGCTCAGCAGAAGCACTGAACTCTCAGGTTCACTCCTCCACAGATGCAGGAGGGAAGGAAGAAAAAAAACAAACCCAAACCAAAAAATGACTGGAGCACACTCAAGAGTACCAAGAGAGCCACTCACAGGGGGAAAGCTGCGTTCAGGAGCCACAGGGATGAAACGAAGCAGAAGTGTGAGTGACCAAGGAGAGGCAGAGCTGAATACTGCACAGCACTGGGAAAGTTGTCCTCACTGAAACAGCCTGGACTGCCTTGAAGGAGGAAGAGCACAGCTAGCAGGGTAAAAGGGAGAGAGGTGCCACTCACAAAACTTCTAGGCTGGTGGTGCCTTTAAGGTCCGGGAATTCCCTGATGTCCGTTGCTCCATTGAGTGACCTGCAGAGAAATGAGGGTGAAGTGAGGTGGGCAGAGGACCTGGAGACAAGTGCAACGGCCCAAGGTTCCAGACCCATCAGCCATGGTGGCAAATCTGCTTCTCCACAGCCAGATGTGGTGATCAGAGTCCCAGATCCTGTGGTCCCTGTGGCTGGAGCAGATGCCTTGTGCTGTGCGGATACAGCGAGATGGAGCTGGGCTCTCCTATGCAAGGAGACTTGGCAAGCTCAAAGCCTCTCCCAGCCACTGACATTCTTGGCACGATCTCTACCCCAATTAAATGAAAAAACCCCAAACAATTACCACGGGGAATGTAAGCAGGGCATCCCACCCAAGCCTCCCTGGGTCTATGCATTAGGATCTAAAGAATGCAGGGCTATTTGAATGATTTATTTTATGTGCCTGGGTGAGGCTTATAAATAGAGATTTATGAGGTTGCCTCTGCCTCAGTATTTTTTAGTGCTGTGCCACAGCAGGTTGGCTGAGAAGCCAATGTGGGACAGCTGTTGTAGTCCAGGTGGTGCCCAGCCTGTGCTGGTGGCCTCGGAACAGGCCTAGGGCCAAATATGTGAAGGAAGCACTGCTGGCTGCCCAGAAATATGATTTGTGCCATGGTGTTAGGATGTGTTCCTCCAGTTCTCCATCTTGTGGAGGAAGGCAGATGCCTTCAGCGTCCTTCTGTTTGGGCAACTGTGCAGCAGCAGCAAAAGCTGTGGCACTTGAGTGTGAGCTCTTTGTTGCTCCTGGCACAGCTATGGAGACCCTGCAAGGCCTCAGTGCCTGTCAGCTGTGTGGGGAAGAGGAATCAGGGGCTGCCTCCAAAATGCGCTTTTCAAAATTATCCTTCCTCAGAAGAAAACTTCTGCAGTGTCTACTCCTTGGAGTAGCCTTTGCAGCTGGCCAACGGAGTGGCTTCATGGTCCTCTATTGGCACAGGGGGTCTTGAAAAAAGGGAGGGAGGAGGCCAGAAAGGTGCCCAGTACACAGGACTTGGAGCTTGGATGTTACCTCTCTGAGGATGTGCTTGATGAACTTACAGAGTGTGGAGCTTTGGCAGGTACTGGAAAGCAGACTGTCCAACAAACTGGATGGGATTGTCATAAAAATGGCTGCAGTGGGAAAGAGGAACTGGTCAGAGTCTGCTACACATGAAGAGAAGATGCTGTTACAGGTCAAGAGCCTCAGAGCTACCAGCAGTAAGCCTTGCAGGAGGTGCTGCTATGCTGTGAGGAATTGTTCCCAGATAACCATGGGCTCTCCCACCGGCCTGTTTTGGCTGGACACTGGTACAGCTGAGGTCTCCTGCTGCTCTGAATGGGCCCTTTGGGGTCCTGCTGAACCAGACAGGCTAGAAAGGTGTAAAGCCCTCCTTCAGTTCTACTGAGAAACACCCAGGAGTGGAGGACACCTCCTGTGATTTCACACACCTATAGCACCAGCACCTTTCCCACTTGTCACAGTCAGTGGAGAGAATTGAGCTCTTCTAGGACCCAGTGAGATATGGGAGATGTTGAGTCACCTCCTACATGAAGCACTTCCTCCCACTAACTGTGGAAAACTTTAGAGGGGCAGATCCAATGGAAAGATGAACATTTTGGGTGTATGGGCCCCCACCATCTCTCTGTGGATGGTGCCCAAAGGAGATGGGAATGAGGCTGGTTGTTTGGCTGGAGCAGTGAATGGTTTCAGCCAGAGCCACCATGGCTTTCCAGACACTGGTATTTTTATAATTTAAGTTTAATTTGGACAAGCAGAAACTTTTGTCACTTGCCACGATTTTTAATATCTCTGTGGTTCAGAGAAGTATCCAAAAATCACTACCTGTGCCTGGGTCAGAGGAGAAATGAGCTGACAGCTGGGTGTGTTTATCTGCAGAGCTTTGTGTCTCCAGGTCTGAGGCAGACACACAAAGATTTGGTTTCCCAGCTCTCTGACACAGGTAGCTGCTGCTGTAGCTGGCCAGCAACTTTTCTGAACACAAGCAATAAACATCAGCAGATGTCACCAAGGGCTTAGATGGTTTCCATGCAGACCACCTGTATTTTGTTCCTTCCTTGCTGTCAGTCTGTGCTGAAGCAAAGTTCAGCTTCAGGGAAAGGAGAACCCACAGCAATTCCAAGAAGGAACCGAGAAGAAGCAATTTCAGCCTGCCCTGGCACATGGATAGCAAATATCAGATTATTGTCACACTGACCACTGTCAGAAATCCCAACCAAAGACATCAGAAAATGCCCCTTTCTGGGCAATATAAAGATGTAGGAAACATTATTTAATTTTCTTACATTGTTTGGAGGAGGGGATTCCCAACAAATGCGTTCTCTGGAATAGCTTTGATGTTGTTGTTATGAAAACCCCTGTTGGGAAAAACAAATATCTTGATATTAATTAAATTAATCTTCTTTCCTCAACATTTTTAAAGCCAGGGAGCCTTCAAAATACACATCAAATAGGAGATATAGGCTCCTTCCCAGGTGCAGTATCATGCCAGCAGCTGAACAAGGTCTGTGGTTTGGCAGGACAAAATCTGCTGCATTTATTCTGTGGGTACTCCATATGCAACTCCACCAACCCCACCAAGGATACAAGGACTTAATGTTTAACAATTCACAGGTGAGGAAACAGAAACAAGCCAAATACAAATTTTTCTACCCTCCAGGAACTACAGTTTTTATGGATGATCCCCATTACAGCCACACAGCTGCCAACCAGAGTGCCAGGAATTATCAGCCTACATGACTTTAAAGGATTTGTAGTTCTAGCTGGGATATTTTTGCTTAAGCTTGAGAAAATTTCTACCAGCAAACTTTTTGCAGCAGAAGAGAGCTCTGTGGCCACAGTCTGACCTCCTGTACAGCAAAGGCAGCCACAGGTTCCTGTGTCCAGGACTAAGACTGGGCTCTGGGTGATGCCCAGGTTGTTTATCCTAGAGGAGTTTGAGTTGATGACTGTTTGGAATTTGCCTCTTATTTAGTGACAGGCATTTCAAAAGCCATCTCAAAGGGGATTGAGGACCTTATTCTCATTTTGAAGGTGAGAATAATGATGATATATGGGCTGAACAGAGAAATCCCATGGGAGTTCTTCCAGTAAAGAAAAAAGTAGTGTCAGATTTTTAGTCGAAGGCTCCCAGAAACACAAGAGCAGCTGCTTTTGTCCCACCTGAGCCTGGCACCAGCGTGACACAGGAACTGTGGATCCACATCAACTCACCCCACCCTGGAGCTTCTACCTTTGTGGGTGATAAGTGGGATCGTTTCTTATTTTTAGTGTCTCCCAGGCTGACCAGTTAGTGAAAGGAGAGCTAGCCACTAAAATGGTCATAAACTTCAGCAATTCCTGATTATAAATTTATCCTAAGGGAGATAAAACCGTTTCTGCACATTAGAGGAGGTGGCACAGGGCCTGCAGGAACTATGGTCTCACAATAACATGGGTGAGTCCAGCTTGTGGTCCCAAGCTGGGGACTGATCAGAAGCAGCCAGAGAACAGAGGGAGTTTGAGCCTCTGAGAGGCCACAGGAGAATGAAGAACTGTAGGAGGAACCTGCTCCAAGGCTGCCAGTGATTCCCACTCCCCCCCACCAGCCATGGTGTGGAGGCTGATGGGGAGGTGACCAGAGCTGATGGAAATTGAGGGGATAAACTGCTTTGATGCAGTGGAGAGGGCTGGGAAGGAAAAGAAAGGCTTGGATTGAGTGCTCTCCTCAAGTCAGAGCACACACGATACTTTACTGATCACTCCTCCCACAGTGGTTTTGAAAAGGAATAAATGGAAAATCTCACAGCTCCTGCAGTCGGCCGAGTGTCCTGATAGCCCCAGGGAATTCCAGCAGCTCGTTGTAGTTCAGATCCCTGAAAGACAGAGAAGGGAAAAACATTCATTAACATTTATGTAGGAACCCACCCACATTTATCTGTGCTTTGAAGCCACGGAAGCTTGGAGGTTAAGATGGGAGACAGGTTTTTTCTACCATGCTGATCCAGCCACTGCCAGGAAACACAATCTCATGCATTCCTGCAGCAGGAATATCCCCTGCCTGGAGAACTGTCAGGGGAGAGCCAGTCCAAGCCATGGCTGCTGCCATGGGACTCCTTCCTGCCAAGTGCTCCATGCCCAGCACTGGGCAGTGCTGCTGCTCCCCATCTCCTGAGGACCCTGGCCCCTTCTCCCAGGAGCTCACCCCTGGGGCATTGGCTCTGAGTAATTTTTCTTGCCTTTCCAGGTCAAAATGGGATTCTTTGAAGGACAAGAAACACAAAGAGCGTCAGTTGGGTGGGTCCCGTGCAGGGCTTCTCTGGGCCCCCTCGCCCTGTGGTGCAGAGGGGACCAGGGGACCATTCCCTCAGTGTTTGTCCTGGGGATGCTGGGTCTCCCTGCCACTGGGACATGCTGTGATTGGGACCAGTGGGAAGAGCAGTGTGTGGGAAGAGTTAGGTCTTCTTCTGATGGTTGGGGTCAACCTCACATTGGAATCTATGAGCCAAAGCTGGAAGTGATGTGCAAGAGGTACTGACACTGCTGAGCATTAAGTCTAATTTGCTGTGTAGTAAAATAAATAAAATATGCTATGTTGGTTGTAATGACAGGTGGAGAATTTACCCACCCTGACTTGGCAACTAAAAGAGACATCTGAGTCTGAATGAAATCTCAGGAGTTGTGTTTGTTCTCCAAGTATGGGCTTAACCTCTGGAAAAGGATTTATTTGACCTTTGGGGCACTGGTGGTAACCTGGGAGGAAAAGCCCTCTGAAGGCACCAATCCTGCTGCTGGCTGGAGGGTGCCCATGGAGACTGGCAGGGATTTGGGTGTGCAGCACTTCTCTAACGTGCCCAACATTCTCCTTGGAAAGCAATTTCAACTGTCACAGACCCTCTCCTGGCCATCCCACTTTGCAATTCACTGAAGTCTGAGAACCATGCAACTGCTTCCTACCTGCATGACACTCTCCAAGTTTTAAGTGGTAGATACTTTGGAACATTATTACTGGCTCCTGGAGATTACTGTATAATTACACTTAATGAACCTCAAAGTAATTACCATGTAACCTGGATTGCGGTTTATGGAACAGAAATAACTGAGCATTTACACAGCAATGAACTGCTGCCCAATTACCCTGTAATTCTCAGCCTCTGGGCTCAGGCATGGTCATTATGTTATGACCTCTCTTGGCCCCCTTGTCTCTTACATCTCTCACTACCAGTGGCCCCTGCTTGGGAACAACTCCATGGCACCACCTTACCACTGCCCTGAAGGTGTTTACATGGGAAATCAACCCAAAGAGCCTCTCCAAATCGGTCCTTCCAGGACTTCCAGTTTATATGATTTATGTCTTAGGGAATGCTTATCACAGAATTACAAGATAGGGCACAAACCCAAAAGAAAAATATGGAATGAGGTTGTCGTGGGCAGGTTTTGTCTCGTGTAGCTCTGACTACACCAGACCTTGTTTGCTGGATTCCCTGAGAAGTCCAGGTGCTGTGGCAGGTCCTGGTTTGGCAGGGTTTGTCCCCTGACACTGAGGGCAGTTTTCCCTCCTCCAGTTACACGTGGATCTGGATGCTGGTACTACGTGTAGGGATTTGAGTAAATGAATCCTGCTCCTATAGGACTCAGAAAGGGTTCATGCTGTCTAAGACCTGGCAGTGCTGGCAATCAGCAGGGAAGGAGCACTGGGTTGGTGGTGAGACCATGAGCTTTGCCTACCCTGCAAGGTGGTGGCAGGGTCCCAGCACACCTGAAGCTGCTGGGCCTGTCCCAGGGCCCAGGAATGGAACGGGAGTTAGGGGTTCCCTTCCTCATGCCACCTCACATCTGTTAGACAGGAGAGCTCTGCCTCTCCCTGAACTTGCTCTGACACACTCTGTTCTCATCTGGCTCCAAGCACATCAGTGGTTTTCCTCCGTCTTCTCTGCTTGAGCCCAAATTGATCTGTTCAAGGATAAATAACCCAACACATGACTGTTCATAGCCTCACTCTTTGCTTGTAGCTCCCTATCAGCTGCTTGGATGCTCTTGACCAGTGTCTGTAGATGGCACCTGCCAGGTTCCATCAGAGCCTGTCTGAGGGCTCTCATTGCACAGGCTTAGTTATCAGGAGCAGGGCTGTTAATGACACATCCCTTCTCAGCTCCTCAGGAGATACAGGAGTGGATTTCCCAAGCAATGGGAAGTGCAAGCAGGACCCCACTGGGCATTTTCAAAGCATCAGTCAAATCTGATTAACCTCCAGATCACAGAACTGGTTGAAATCAGAGGCATTAGCAGCCTAAATTGAATGACAGCCCCAATTTATATTTATAAGGTGCAAAATACCTTTAAAAATTTCACCCTGCTGTGACTCCCTGAAGCCAGAGAAAGATTCCACAGGGAGCAGGAAGCTGCAGAGGTCATTCAAGGCTGAGTGTCTGCCTGTGCCACTTCCGTCCTCTGCACCACAAACCAGGGCTGGGATGAGCCTGTGTGATGCCAAGGGATGGTCCCTGGAGAAGAGGCACTGTTAGCCCCAGCCCCGGGTGACTTTCAGCCCACCACTGCTATGTCACTGCGACTGTGGAGGCCTCCTCTGATGGCACAGGGCTGATTCTGTGCTGACAGATGAAAAGCCTTGCCCAACAGAGAGGAGGCTTGGCTCACCTGTGATTCACTAACAGAACAAGGGATCTTAGATCTGCAACCAGTATTATTTACAAAGAATAATTCATTGTACTGTAATATTTGCTCCTGTCTTTAAAAATGTGTTTCCTTTCCAGCCTGCACCTCTTCCAGGCAAGCTGGTCTTTCATCAGCAGATGAAGGTTCTGTTTGTACCTCCACATGTGTGCAAGTATGTACAGGACCAGTTCTTCCTGAGTGAACACACACCGTTCCCAGCCCTGGCAGCATCCTGGGGCCTCCCTCCCTTCTGCATTTGACAGATACAAAGAGCACTCATTGTGTTCAGCAGCTCCTGCTGGGTAAAAGCCCATCTTGGAATGCTGGCAGACACTGAGCTCGTTGGAAAGTGGAAATGCAACCAGGTGTAGTCATGCTGCTCCATCCCAGCTGCCAGCAACCCCTCTCTGTTCAGAGGAGACAATGTGCCTGTGCTCGCTCCTGCCTGTGCTTCCTGGGTTTTAGGGAGGTGAGCCTGAGTCCTGGAAAACAACCCAGCTGTTCTGGAGAACAGGTCCCTGAGTGCTACCTGCAGGTGGCTGCTCTGGATCGTCTGCTGCTCTCACTGCCCTGGCTTGTCTCCAATGCAGCTCCTGGCCAAGCTCTGCTCAGTTCATGGGGTTCAGCTGGCTGGGGGTGTCATCACTTCCCTGCAGTGGGGCTCCTTTTCCCAATTCCCAGACCCAAACCGCGACATGAAAAAAATTCCCTGTCCCTTCTTCTTCTTTCACAGAACTGGAGTTGGGCTCTGCTCCAAGCAATGACCCAGAAACAGAATTCAACCTCCACCATGGTGTTCCTGTCAGTGGGGAAACTTCTGTTCATATAGTGAAATTCAGTCCTCAGGTCTTTCCACAGGCACTAGCAGGCTCCATCTGTCCCAGATGTCTCCTCTCTGCCTGCTCTCCCATGGGGAATTTGGCCCAGCCTGTGTGCCTGCAGGTGAGTCTCCACAGCTTTTTCCCCAGCACAGGGTCAAGGCAGATTGGAAGGACTCACGACTCAGTGGGTCAGGGATGATTTTGCTTTTTGATTCCAGTGGCAACAAGATTTTCTCGACTGAGCATGTCAGTGAGCTGCCCATCATCCACAAACCCTCTCCAGGAGCTGGTGGACGTAGGAAATGGAGGTGCTGTAGCAAACACCTTGAAGGGTCCTCTTCCTCTCCCTGCCTTATCTGAGCTACTTGGGCAATGCTTTGCTTCCCCAGCTCCACACTCTGATGCTTCCCATCACTTCCAGATTTGGGATGATGCAGGGAAAGCTGCAAAAATTCACTTCACTGTTCCCACTGCACTGCTGTGGCACAGGCTGGGGTGGCCCAGGAGGCCTCTTGGCCCAAGGGAGCTGGACCTGGCAGTGCTGCCCCAGCTCTGGGGTCTGACCCAAGGCTTTGTGTGTGATGTGTGGGGTTTGCTGGCTGTGGAACGCTGTCCTTTTTGGCACAAAGCAGATCAATGGCAATGTTACTTGGTGGAAGGATGGCAACACGCCATGGCCAAGGCTATGCCAACAATAAGGAAGCCTCATAACAACAGCAACAACAAAATTAGAAATAATGAGGATGGCATAAAGGAATTTTCCCAATTATGAAGGGCTTTTGAAAGTGAAATTAGTCAGGCAAGAGGATCAGAACTGATGTGCAAGAGCAATGACTATGAATAATCCCTTTCCTCAGCTAGGCTTGAAGGTACCAGCTCTTAGCATGGCAGTGGCATGGCAAGAGGAGCCTTGTCTGTTCTGCTTGAAATGAAAGCCTCTGAAAGGTCACCCAGTCTGCCCAAGACACAGTGAACTGGCTGGCTTTCCATTGTTGTTATTGCTAGAGGGAGCCTATAGCTTCATACTTGGAAGATCTTAACCAACTCTGTTGTTTATTTAGAAATAAAAGTAAGTTGACATCAAAGGCCCAGTTATTTTGGTCTTTAACTGCCAGGGTGATTTGAAGCTGACAGCAAGCAGCCTGGAACTATTAATATCCCCAGTCATGCCAAAAGGAGAGGAGGGGAAAGAGTCTCAGGTCAATTTTCTGCCTGTTAGGGACTATTAGTGGTTCCACACAGGAAGCCAAAAAAATTAAAATTATATAGTACTATAAATTCTTCCATAAGCCACAAAACACCACAAATTTGCAGCTAATAAACCTGAAGATGAAGTGAGATTAGAAGCTGTAGATGGGACACTTGCTGACTATTTCAGTCCCAGTGGAGTTGGAGATAGTTGCCATGGTGCCTGGAGGGGACTTTGTGCAGCCTCCTCTGAGGACCTGCATTTCCACCTGTCCTGTGCTGGCACCTCATCAAGCTGCCAGTAAATGTAATTACTGCCTCTGCTAGTTATGCTGGTCAGTGTGGGCAAATCAAGCACTGGTAATGATTTAATTGGTAGTCTGGAAGCCCAAGGGGGCCATGGTGACCATGTAGTTTGACCTCTTGCCCAGCACTGGCCAGACAGCTTTACCCAGACTCCATATATCCAGTCATGGCTTGTGGCTGAGCTGCCAGATTTTCAAACATGGAAAGTAACTGCACAATCAGGTGCCATATTTTATGGAATCACAGATTTGTTAAGGTTGGAAAAGGCAAGATCATTGAGTCCAGTCATTAACCCCACACTAAACCATGTCCCTAAGCACTCTAAGTGTTTTTTGAATGCTTCCAACATTTTCTGTTGTGTAGCATCAGCCCAAACCCCACTCTCCTGCTTGTGGTGTGCAATGTGTGCCCTTGCCCAGCGCAGCCTGGGGGATGAGATGCTGCCAGTGCCTGTAAAAAGTGACAGGAGGGAAGGGGGATGTGGAAGAACCCAGAACACTTCTCTGGCTCCAGGCAATGTGTCCATCCCTTGGGGAAGACATGCCAGAGGGGGATGTTCACATGCACTGGAGTGGGGCATGACCCACCATGGGATTCACCTGCTAGGGTCAGTGCTTTCATTGGGAAATTAATCATGTCCTAGAAAACCTCCTTTTTTTGCGAGTTATAAGGAGAAGCCAGGCTATGATGGAACTTGAGGGAGTGCATGTGTGTCCCAAAGGAGCAGAGATTGGCTGCCCACTGTGGGAAGGCTGTTGGGTACTTAGGGTACATGATTCCTGCCAGGAGCAAGCAGCTGTCTCTGAACAGGGATTCATTCTGATAGCCTGGCCTGGAAATGTCTCAGCGTCTCACTGACACGGTGCTGCAGCACTTTACAGGGTTTCTGTGGCACTGATGGTCAATGGCTGGGGTGGGGGGACTGTCTGTGGCTTGTGCTTTGTACCCCTGCAGCCACCAATCCCTCCCAGTACTGCTCCAATCTCCACTGAAAGTCCCAGCAGTGTCCAGTGTGTGGTTGTTCCACCCAGGACTCCTGTCTGTTCTCTGACTGACAAAGGTAATGGATTGATTTTTGAGATATTTAACACTCTGCCATGCACATTCAGACACAAAGACCAGGGACCTCGGTGCTGACACAGAGAAACATCCAGAGCTGATGGCTCAGGAAGGCAGGCACAGAGGAGGCTGCTCTTTGCCAGGCTGGAGAAGAAGGCAAAGCTCAGGGGAGCCTGGTCTACAGCAGAGCATTCCCCAGCTGCAGGAAAGAAGCTGGTGATTTCTACCTGCTCCTTGAGGTGCACAAATGGCTGGTGATCAGCCCCTGAAGCTCTGCTGCTGGCAGGAAGGAGCGTGGGATGGAGGCAGAGCTTCTGTGCATCAGCACACCCGTGGTGGAAACGTGTCCCCAGCTGCCTCTGCTGCCATTCTGCTGCCTGCAAGGGCTGCTCCTCCTTTGCACAGGCACCAAGTCACACTCACACACTTTGGCCTGCAGAGGCATGGGCAGCTGCTCCAGGAAAAGCTCTGGGAGCAGGGAAAGGCTTGGGGCAAAAGGAAACCCAAAGAGTCAGAGGAGCTGAGGAAGAGCAGTGGCTCCAAGGCTGCAAGATCAGTGGCAGGGGGAGCCAGGCTGGAGAGCTGGCCAGGTGCAAGAGCGGGTGTGAGGATTTGGTGGGCAAAGGGAAAACAGGGAGAGTCCTATGATGGAGATGAGCCTTGCAGTGGAGCCATGGAAAAGCACAATGCCTCCAGAGCTACCTTTTCACCTGAACTGCCTTCACTTTCTCTTTTTTTTTTTTAAATAAACCTGCAAAATACCGTGTCTAACTGGGACTGTGTTCTGCCAAAGCTCAGCCTGGTTACAAGGTACAGGCTGGTTCAGAGCTGAGCTGCAGCAGGGAGGGCACATTTCTGGTAGTCCAGGCCCTGCCTCAGGGGAAGAAACTGCAGCAAACCAGGAGCAAGGCCCAAGCAGACACAGTGTCTGGTCTCTGTGCTCCTACTCAGTGCCAGGTGCGTTTGCCAGTTCAGTTTTACAGGTGACTTTCTCTCTTTGGAAAAGTCACTTTCCACTTACACAGTCATCAGAGCAGACAATGAACTTTGTATCTCTGCTCTTGGACCAGGCACAGGGACCTGTGCAACCAGGGCCCTGAGCTGTGGCCCTCTTTCCAAAAAGCCACATCCCCTTCCTTTCTCCATTCCCTCAATCTGGGTACCTGAGCCTCTCCTGAAGTCCCTTCCATCCTCTGTCAGGGCAGGTTGGGATCATACAACCAAGCTCTGATGAACTGCCTGGGGACCGATGCTGACACTGATGCTGGAGCATCAGGATGCTGAGGAAGTACCAGAGCAGCTCAGTGCAGCAAACAGGGCATCCTTGAGGGGTCAAACCCATCATCTGCTTTGGGAATTGCACAGATTTGGGATTAACATCAAGAGACTGCACAAAAGGCTTCAAATTAAACTTGGTGATGGAGAAAAATCCACTTGAGGAGCAAAGTAGCATTTGGCAGACAGTTTTCCAGGAGAATAACAAAGCCTGCCTGGCCCTTAAAATGTTAAACAACCCTTGTATGAGCTGTACCGGAGATACTTCCCATTTCCTTCTTCCTGCCTTCATTGCCCAAGGTGCACTTTATATTAATTTTCTTTCTTCTTTTTTTTTTTCTCCCATAGAAAATCCAAGTCTCCAGAGGAGCTGATAGGTTCCAGCTCTGTTCTGCATTTACACACTCCACTAATTACCTGGATAATAGGATGGGTGCTGTGGTAAGGGCATTTCCTGTGGGGCAAGGTTAGGCAGATAAAATGCCTGGAGCCAGAGGGTTTTGGATTCAGCTGTTCTGGGAGATGTTTTTAATTTATTAGAGCTATTTTTAAAAAATAAATTAAAAGGTTTTTAAATGAATGGAAATTTGCTCTTTCCAAGTGATTTATCTCCTTTGTCTGATGGGTGGAGGAGCTGGCAGGGATGTGGATGGGGAGGGAGAATCCGGGGAGATAGGAAACAACGGGGTCATCTCAGGTGGAGGGGATGGGCGACGGCTGTGTGGCCTCTCTGAACTGGTTCCCCATCGTGGCCATGTCAGAGACGGGCTGGAGATCTCCCAAAGGAGCAGCACTCACTTCTGGGGCAGATTGTTAAAATTTTAGCTGTAGCCCGGAGGCCTCCAGCATTTTGAGCCGGTCCGGGGAGCAGCCGTTCATTTCCCAGCCCCGCCTGTGGCCCAGGAGCCACCTTGGCCCCTCTGGGGGCTGGGAAGGCAGGACACTGTCAGGACATGCTCGCACTCTCTGCCAGCACCAGGGGCTGTCTGTGTGAGTGTGCCCAGGCAGGAGCAGCCCTGGCCCCTGCCCTCAGTCCTTGCTCCCTGAGACTCAGCCATGCTCATGACAGGCCCACTGGCAGGGCCACGGCCCTTACTTTTGCATTTGTCCCTCTGTCTCAGCTGCTCCAGACAGAGCTCTGAGCAGGTGTTGGGGAATATGAGGTGGCTTTTGTGGTGGGGGACACCACATCCCTTGCCAGGGTGCTGCTCGGCACTGCCAGCTCACCTGAGCCACAGCTGAGAGCACAGAGCTGCCAGAGCCACTGCTGCTGCCCACCTACCTCGTGTCACAGGCCCCAGGGACTGGGCCCATCAGGCTCTGTGTGTGTGTGGGACAGCCCCCAGGGCCACAACAGCCCTTCCTGCTGGGGCCAGACAGTCCTGATGGGAGAAAAAATGCTTTCCCCTTTTCTTCAAAGCAGAGATCCCATCCCAGGAGCATTTTCAATGAGTGACTTCCACAGCTGCTTTGGTGGAAGATTTGGGAAGACCCATGAGGAGCCTCTGGCCCTTTTCAGCTGCACTGTGCACTTGCTCTCTAGGGTCTGCTCTGCTCTGCCATGGGGATTCCGAATCTATAAGGCCTACCTTATAGCAGGCATGGTGGAAATGCTAAATGAGGGTCTGTGTGTTGGTGTTTGGAAATAGAATTTGGGGCCAGCTCTGAAATTCAGCTGCCATGATTAGCTGCCCTCCCCATGGCTCCATCTGAGGCATTGCACACACACACACAAACACCTACAGCTGCACAGGTTCAGGTCACCTTCCCCTTCCATCCCTCTGCACAGAGCAGTGACCTGGAGCTTGGTCGTGTGAGGGGGGACTTCACTCATTCCTCTTCTCCTTCAGCTCTGATCAGATATCAGATTTCATATCTGATATGATATGAAAATATTCATATATCAGGGAAACCAAGGGATAAATTCAGTGTTATCACGATCTACCTAATGAGGCCGAAGTTGAGCACTAGGAGGTATAAGTCAATTATTCATTGGCTTTTAGACTGTGTTCAGACTGACAGCAAAGCTCAGGGCCCTGAGGACACTGCTCAGCTTTCCAGGTGATGGTGGTAGGGAGGAAAGCTGGCCATGAGACCAGCCTCACTGTGGAAATTGATATCGTAGGAACCCCCTCATGAGAAATCCTTTCCTCATACAGCAGTGGGGAACCTGGCCCCTATTTTAACATCAGGCAGGCCTTTGGATGGCAGCTTTCCCTTGCTGTTGCTTTGAAACCTCAGCCACGTTCTCCCCAGGACTCTGCCCCCAGCCCTGAGCACAACATCTGAGCGTTCCCAAGAATCAGTCTCATGCTCCTGGCTGCAGGTGAACTGCTCCTTCCATCAGCTTTTCCATAAGCATTCCTTCTCACCAGGCTTATGGTACACAAATCTCATCACAAAACCATGGGGTGGTTTGGGTTGCAAGGAACCTTAAAGATCATCTGATTTCAAGCCCTTGCCATAGGCAAGGACACCTCCTGCTAGAAGGTGTCTAAACCCCTTACCCTTCTTGCTGCATTGTTAAAGACTGAGAAATTAACTCTAAAATAATCAGGAAATGTAGAAGTCAAGATCTTTCCATTCAAATTGCAGAAGCAGGTTACACTGCCAGATGTTTTATAGCACTTGTTAAACATCCCAAAGGACAATACACCATGGGGCAGGTCTGACGAGGTAAATCTGGTACAGGGAAGCGATGTGAAGAGCAGTGTGTCTGCAGACTCACCTCTTGGCATGCCTTGCACCTGCTTCTTGTAAAAGATGGTGCTTCTCTTGACTCTTTTTCATTTCACCTTCCCATTCCTCACCCCCTTGGGATTCCCTCAGCCTGCTGTGCCAGGCCATTTGCTGTGGTGCAAACATTCACCTTGGCCACAGGCCTTCCCCTCTGGCCATGCCAATGGGTAATGGATGTCCTTCCCTTGGTATTTATGGTTTCCATGCCCAGCAGGGCAGTGCTGGCTCCTCCCTGCATTTCCACTGGGCATCCCCTGACCTTACACCTTGTGTAAGATCGAGGTTACAGAAAGAATATATCACATCAGGACATTTACACTCTAATTTACTCCATGTCTTTGGGAAGGAGCTAAAAAATGACAAGCTTCTCCCACTCTAACCATCTAGTCGCTGGTTTCATGGCTCAGCTTGAGGCTTCTTCCCACAGCCCTGCAGGGCTGTTTTGTGTCATCTCTCAGGCTGAGAGGGAATTTCACTGGTTTACAGAGCTATTTCGAAACCCCTTTGGGAATCTGGCCCAGGCTGCTCTGACTTGCTTCCAGCCTACCTGCTAGCTTTCCTTCCCAGGAAGAGAAGGCTGGGGGGCGGCTGGGAAACAGCCAGGTTTTGCCCTGACAGAGAAAATTTTCTTGGAGCTGCTTTCTCCAGTTGCATGCTGGTTTTTGACTCGTTGAGGCCTGGTGGGTGCTGCATCTCTGCCTGTCCCCCCATCAGTGTGGAGAACACAGAGCTGCTCTTGCTGTGCATTTGGCAGAGCTGACCTGTGCACAGAAGCTGCAGGTCAATGCAAGGGAAATGTGAAGTCATTCATCTGACTTCACCTCTTTCTAGATTTGCTGCCCTCCTGAAATATCAGGGCCAAGCCCTCTTCAAGAGCAAAGATGCTCCACTGGGATCTGTTTTTTGCAGAAATGTTGGGACTTGGGCAGATGAGCAGTGTGGTTGTACTTATGCAGCTCACACATTGCTGAGACCTGCATGGGGCAGTGCCTGCTGCTTCTCTTAGGATTTTGGCATTTAATAAAAATAGAAGTTTTCCTGTATAGATGAATATGAGAAGAAATATTTCCCTTAGGGAGACAGAGGTTTTTGCACCTAAAACTTCCCAGGCTCTTCTGAAAAACCTGAAACAATGTTTTCCTCTCAAATTCTACAGTTCAACTATTGTGCCCGGTTTATAATCAGCATCTGGCCACAAATACTCTTTTTAGGAACCCTGGAGAAATTTCTGTCTTCACCAACCCTTACCATCCTGCTGCCTTCCAGGAGGTAACGCCCACAGGGTAACCGAGAGCACAGTTTGGCCTCCACAAGCCAAGAAAATGTGCTAAGTGCTGTCAACAGAATGTAATCATAATTTGAGTTAAAGGGTAAATGTGGAGAATGTAATCGTCTCCACATGCACAGGAGCTGAGCAGTGGTAGGTGGATGCAGGTCTAGCAGCGTGCTTGGGACAGTGCAGCCAAAAGCTTGGCAGTTTTTTGCCCCAGAGCTTGCTCAGTTTTGGTCAGCAGCCAGGTGGGTGCTAAGGATTAACATGGCGGGGGTGGTTCCACTTGGGGACCTCAAGGATCACTGAGTTGGAATGCTTGCTGGCCTGAAGGTGAGAACTGGATGCTCAGATCAAGAGGAGTAGAAGGCCTCTCATTGCCTCTGGAGGACACTGCTTCAGAGAGATCAGATGTGAAGGAGAGTGTGGAGAGTCTGGAGCTCTCTGCCACAGCACTGTCCCTGCTGCAGGCAGCTGTGCAGGGTGCTGCCATGGGACACTCACACCAGGGTGTCCTGCAGGCCTGGACACAGACAGGGCCTGCACACAGACAGAGCCCTGCTTCAAAGGGACCTTGGAGGTTGGATCCTCCTGGGCTGCCTGATCAGCATCAGCAGAGACAGGACTTGTACAGCTGCAGTGCTCCAGAGTCCCTGCTTTGCTGCACAGTCCTGTCCCTGCGGGCACAGGGAGCAAGAGCAGGGGACATGGAGCTCCCCCAGTGCTGGGTGGCACCTTGGATAAGCAGCAAAGGACAAAGAAAGTGTGAGAGTGGGAGCAGAGTGGAAGAGAGGGAAAATGAGCTTTCGGCACAAATGTCTGTGGAAACAGAATTATCTCCCAGGGCTATGAAACCCTTCAGTCTTTCCCAGAGCAAACAAGGGGCCATCATTTCCTCTGCAGCTCCATCCTGCTTGGGATGGGCAGCAGGATTCCTGGCTGCAGAGAAGGGCTGTCCAGATGTAGGCTGGGGTGTTGCTGCATATCTGCTACGGCTGTAGCCCAAACAAGGTTTTCTTCCATCAGTGAGCTTCCTCCTGAAGCTCCCTGGCTTTGTGCTGCCTGGGTGCCACAGCTCTGCCCTCACGTATTTGCCTGTGACCACCAGAAATGACTGGGCAGAAAGCCAAGCTGGGACCCGTGGGTCACCAGAGGAGACCATCCATCAGCCTCCCACCCCTGGCACAGTTCAACCTCTCCCCAGCTGAGCCCTTCTGGGTGGCCCCAGGATCTGCCAGTCTGCAAGGAAGAGACAATGCATGTCATGGTCCTGCCCTGAGGAGTGTCTCTGGGGACCAAGGGTTTGCCTGCTGCTGCCACTCTTGCCTGATAGCTGCTGTTGGCACCATGCTGGGCACAGAGGGGCCCTGTCTCCTTAAGTGGCACTTGAAAGCTGGGAAGAAGCATCTCCTTCTGCCATGACCTGGACCGCCTGGTTCTCCTGGCAGGAAGCGAGGGCCTGACTCTGACCCCAAGCCTGCATGAAGGGACATGTTTCTGCACAATTGAAGGCATCAGGCACCTCGTCCAGTCTTTCAGAGCCTCGATTTATTTGTTTTCTTGTTTATGTTTCCTCCTGGGCCTAGGCACAGCACACAAGGCAGAGGCCATTCATGCAGCTGTCACAGCACAGGGAATGTGTGGCAGGCTGTGGGATGAAACTCTCCCTGAGTTCAGGGTGAGGCCCCTGCTGCTAATCACAGAATCATGGAATGGTTTGGCTTGGAAAGGACCTCAAAGCCCATCTTGTTCCACTCCCTGCCATGGGCAGGGACACCTTCCACTATCCCAGGTTGCTCCACACTCCATCCAACCTGGCCTTGGACACTTCCAGGGATGGAGCAGCCACAGCTTCTCTGGGCACCCTGTGCTGGGGCTTCATCACCCTCACAGCCAAGAATTTCTTCCTACTATCCAACCTCAATCTACCTTCCTAAGGATGTGTCCTGGAGGTGAGTTCAGTCCTGCTTCCCATCCTCCCTACAGTCTTCTGATAGATTGTTTCCCAGCCATGCCAAGCACATGGGGCACAGTGAAGTCAGCTGGCTCTGGATGATGCCAGGAGACATGAAATCATCTCAAACAGAGATACTCCACAGATCATGAGGACTTTACAGGCCCCAAACTCAAGCCAGCCTCTCGCTTTGGTGGGCAGGTGTTGGGGAGGCTTTAGGGCCACGCCCATGTGCTGGGGAAGGAGACACACTCCCTGAATAGGGAATGCATCCAAGATCTTGGGATTGCACTTAGTCTAGACTGATGTCCAGGGCCTCAGAACCCCTGGCCAGCCACCCTGCCCACATGCACAGATCCCCCTGCAGCAGCAGCATGGCCTGAGCAGCTTGCACAGGCACAAGAGGAAAGCCCAGGCTCTCACTCCCCAGCAAGCACCACGCCCTGGGCATCCACTCGTGCTGCTGCCTGGAGCCAGCCCTGCGTGGTGGCCAGAGACACGTGTGGGGCTGACCCCTGTTCCTGCATGCTGTGTTGGGGCATGAACACACCCCATGCCTTTAGGACAACAAATAAAACAGGGAACTCACAGGGTTTCCAGGCTGTGCAGCCCATCAAAACCGTTGGCTCCCAGGCTTTGGATCCGGTTGTTGTGCAGGTGCCTGTGGACAAAACAGAGCTGGTCAGTGGGGGTGCACGCTGACCTTTTCCTTTGGTCTGAGCCGTGGTCCAGAACATCCTGTAAGGTGAGCACAGCCGGGGCTGGGATGCCAAGGGCACTTATATCCCTCTCTTACCCCATGAGACATGTGTTGGGTTCAGTAGCACTTGCAGAACAGCTACAGAGCTCCCATTCCCCTCAGGAATTCCAGGTTAATGTAGGAGTTTCCCTGAGATCTCCACCTTCACAGCTGCCAGGTGGCTGTGGATGAACATGCTTAAGCAAGAAGCTTCAAGAAACATCCTAGAGCTCACCTTACCCTGGGCTCAGCCCCCAGTGTAGCTTCAACAGCTGCTCATGGGCACTGGGTGCTATCTAAGGACACAATCATATCTGGACTCCTTGGAGCCTTAGTAGCAGAAAGAAGACTTTGAGTCCAAAATCATCCTGTTAGTCACAGTTTATTATCTCTACTTGCAAAAAAAAAAAAAAAAAAAAAAAAAAAAAAAAAGAAAAAAAAAAGAAAAAAAAAGGAAAACATTGCCAGTTCCTGGACCAGCTCCAGTTTGATTGCAATGGGAGTTGTCTTCAGTTCAATTCAATGCTTCAGAGTGCCTGGCTGAAGTGCTGGGGCCACGCCACGGGCTGATGCACATTCTCTGCACCATAGGAAGAGTTTACCCCATTCCCCTTCATCCTGCTGCTACATGCCACAAACATCTACTGCTTAAAGGCTTGGGAGCTCCCTGCCTTAACATTGGTGCTGGGGAGCCATGTGCTGGGGGCCCCTGCAAAGCCACTTGGGGTAATTTTGCCTTGGAAGCTCTGTATGTGATGAGTTTCTGGAGTCCTGGGTTCTGTATTTCCATGGATCCCTCACTCCCCTGCCTCAGTGTTTTGGCAAACCCAAGGCCTTAATCCCTGGATTCCTGCTCTTAGAGACTCTTGTGTATATGTGCACATCTCAGTGCTTCTTCCATGTCACTTCCTTTACATCTGTGAGCTTGTGGTTAATTGTGCATCTCCCTCTGAAATCCCACTCAAAGGGACCTCCAAGTCCACGGAGAGAGTTCTTGTGAGCACTCTGAGAAAAGTCTGCTGAAAACCAGGAGAAGACAACCCACTGCTGCACAGTCTGCACTTCTACCAGCCTGCACTTCACTCCCTTAGTGATGTCCACGCTGGCACTGCCATGGTCTGTGTGATAAATGCCCACCAAAGAGGGGCAGGTCTCTCAGGGCAGGTTTCCCCATCAATTCAGATTCTTTTTGAACACCAAGTCCTTGTGGTGAATTGCTGCCATATCACTCCCCTTGGGGGTCCTTTTGTCCCATGCCAATGATAGCACTAGCAAGGGATGCACCAGCCTTTTTCCAATGCTGCTGCCTCCTTCCAAGAGCCTGGGGGAGGCTCCATGCTGGCAGGTCGATCAATGATTTTTTCATTATTTGCTGCTTGATCTAAATGTGTCTCAGCTTGAAAAATCTCTCACTCCACCTGGATTCAAGTGTGAGCTGTTTGGCTGAGCACAGGCAGCTTCCACTGCCAAATATTCTAGGGTAAAACAGGAGGAACCTGGGAGCGGAGGAACAGACAGGCTCTAGGGCAGCTTGGTAGGGGCTTGCAAAACAGAAACCAGCCCAAGAAGGATGTTTGTTATTGGGATGAGAACATACAAACATTTTAGAGGAAGGGGAAGGGAAGGGAAAGATATCTGATAAAATATGTTTGCTTCTTTGAGCAAACAGGAAAAAAAGGATGTCGCCTGCAAGAAAACTTGGACTGTGACTTTTAGAGGAGAAAAGAAGCCTGAGATCAAAATGAGAATCTTATGGGAGAAATGTTGAACCCAGATGGTTTCCTCCATCAAATCTTAACAGCTTCTGGTCATGCTGCCTTTTCTTCAGTTGGTGGTGACAACCACTTTGAGTTCCTTTGGCACTGGATACTGCATTTGGTAAAGAGAGGGTTGGGATCTGGGGTTGCTTTGGGATCACATGAAGAGTTACTACAAGAAGCCCATGGCCCCTGCCTGCTGTGAGGGGACAATGTAGGGACAAGGGAATGCTGAATGCCAGGGAAGGTGTGAGGCTCCCTGGAGCTTTGTTGGGACAGTGTGACCGGACACCTTGTCCAAGACTGGACATGCTGAGCAGCTGGCTGCTATCACTGCAGTCAGGCAGGGAGACAGCAGAGAAAACCAATCACCTGCTGGGCTTATATTTAGCTCTAGAGTGCTTTGTTTGGAGGCAGAGTAATGAAAATCATCCGAAGGAAGTTCTTTGTTGGTGAGAAAATTATGAACAACCAAAAAAGAGAGTTATAAAAAAATTTGCTGTCCAAGCTGAACTCTAGAGTTACCCAACCACATGGCAATAATAGAAACAAGAGAGCTGGAAAGGTAAACACTTGAAAAGACGTTCCTGTCTTGCATCCTGCCTTTTTTTTCTCCCCGGTAAACAAATTTTAACAAGTGGAATTGCAACATCTCCAGTGCTTGTCAATTTGAGCTCAGCCCACACAACGTTATATTCTGCCCTGTAAATTACAGCTCAGCTGGTTTGATACCAGCTCAAGGTACTTGATTCTGAGCAATAAACAGCCCCTACCATGCAAAAACATGGGAAGTCTTTAGGCCTTTGCTACTGGGGTAGAACTCATCAGTGTCCTTGCTAAGGGCAATGAGCTTTAGGATGTCTCTTCCTTTGCCTGTCAGTCCCATGGAGTGAGGATGGTTTGGGCAACCACGTATGGAAGAAGCTGTGCCCAGGATGAGGACAGTCCTTGCTGGTTTGGGGGCTGGCCTGCAGGCTGTTCTCAGCCACACACCTCGCTTAGAAAGCAGCTGTAGCATTGTCACACTGAGCCCTGGCAGGGTGGGACTGGCCCAGGAGCTCCCACAGCAGCACAGGGGCTCCCACGTGTCCTCTGCTGCCAGGTGAGCCCTTGCTGTGTCTTGCTGAAACCAACAGAAGTGACAGTGGCTGCAGGATCCTACACAGGCTGGGGAGAGAGGCTGCAGCCTGGCTGGTGCCTCAGATGGTGAGAATTTAGAAACAAAGCAGAAAAAAGTCAAACACTACAAGATTCATTCTGACCTACAATAAAAAATGTGCAACAGCTTCTAGAAGGAAGATTTTCTGTCTTTGCCAACAATTTGTTATCAGAAATTGGAAATAAATGTGATTTCCCCCCATCACTCATGTAACATCCTTAATCAAATTTGTTCACTTTTCATTTAACTTCCTTTTCCATTTATTTTTCCAGTGAATTAAAAGGTCCTGGAGAACAGTCTGAGAGACAGTCCAACACAGGCATTAGCTTCAACTCTGGCAATGCCATCTCCAAGGGAACTGCACATTTGTCTTACACAGAAGGGAAGCAGGTTGAGCTACTGCTTCAATCCTGCTTTAATGAAGCTGCTTGTCTTTATGGGCAAGGAAAGGGAAATTGTACCAACATCTGCATTGAACAGTGGTCAAAGCAGGTCTGGCAGGACAAACATATTGCTAATACCCACACTGGTAAGTGGATGTCAATGAATTGAAGTGAGTGCAGAGAAGAGCAATAAAAATGATCCAAGGGCTGGAAAAAAAGTACAATGGAGATTTAGAAAACTCAATCTGTTTAGCTTATTAAATAAGATCAAGGGGATGAGAGCAGTGTAATGTATAGGATTCTTCCTGGTTAGAAACTGGGTACTAAAATGGTTCTGTGATTTAGCACAGGAAAGAATAATAAGAACAAATGTCTGAAGTCAAAGCCAAAGAAAATTCAAATGGGAAATATGAGCACTTTTTTTTAACACTAAGGATGATTAACCACTGGAACAGACTACAAAGAGAAGTGATGGATTTGCCATTGCTTTCATTTTTAATGACTTAATTTTTTTCTTCCTCCTCAAAAAGGACAAATGAAAACATTTTCCGTCAATTATTTGCATTAGATGATTTGAACCAAGCTCAAATCTGACATCATCATATGAATTCTTCCCTGACCAGCCATTGCCATGATGAGCTTCCATTTCTATTGTGGCAAAATTGTCCTTTTCCTCAGCTTGGCCATGGATAAGTAGAGAAATCTAAGTCATAAATAGTGTAAATTCCATGGATTGTTTCCATTAGTGAAAGACCAGCTTGAGACTTGTCTGGTGAAGAATAAAGCTTGATCAGAAGTGACATTCTCAGGGTGCATTGGAGCATGATTTGCTTCTTCCTCAAGTGCTGGAGAAGGAAATCCACCTTTGCCAAGGCAGCAAGCTTGGTCCTCCGAGAGAAAAGGCACTTTTGCCAATTAAAATGCTCATGAATGG
Source organism: Chaetops frenatus (assembly GCA_013400775.1). Taxonomy (NCBI): domain Eukaryota; kingdom Metazoa; phylum Chordata; class Aves; order Passeriformes; family Picathartidae; genus Chaetops; species Chaetops frenatus. The sequence continues at coordinate 75,764 of VZTR01003059.1, forward strand.
GACCCAGATGTTCCAGGCAATATTGTTCTTAGTGATAATGAATTGCACATGCCTGGCATTCTCTGCCAACACCGAGGTTCCCAACAACCTCTCAGAGAGGCGCTGGTTACTCCCTTGCACAGGTGAGGGCAGGGATTCACAGGCTCACCCTGCACCAGGCTGGGGTTTGTGGTGCTAGGAAGCTCCAGGTCCCACAGATGTCAGCTGAAATCACTGGTGATCAGCTTCCCTGGAAAGCAGGGACATGCTGATGTTTGCTCCTAGGCAAGGAAGATACAGAAAAGCAGTGGTCCCTTCTGGAAGCCTCAGCCAGAGTTACACCAGAAAAAGGACCAAAATGGGAATAGGAACCCAGAAGTCTTAAAATCAAGTTTTCTCTTCTAGTTACTAAACCATTCTGTTAGAGAGAGAGCTGCATCATGTTCCTTAAGGATAAAAACTGTAAGAAACAGGAATTCTACTAAAGATCCTTCATTTACTGTCTTCACACTTCCAGCTGGAAGGTGCTGCTGAGTGACCTTGACAATAAATTATTAGTCTGATATGAGCATACACACTATCAGGCTTTTATATAGCTCCAGGAAAGAGGTCTTGGTGTTTAGTAGCTATGAAAAAAGTAAAGGAAATGGCAGGGATAGCTAGAAGAGGGAAAATGGGTACAGAACAGCATTGTACCATAGTATAAACCAGAGTTAACTTTTGTCCTTGATACAGTGTGCAGATTTAGTCTCTCCATCTGAAGGTGTGAAGGAAAAAATAAGTATGATAGTGAACTAACTTCTAATTTTACACAGACAGGTAGTAACAGGACAAGGGTAAAAGAGGGTAGATTTTTTTTTTTTTTTTTTTTAACTGAGAGGGGATAGATTTAGATCAGATGTTGGGAAGAAATTCTTCCCTGTGAAGGTGATGAGGCCCTGGCACAGATTGCCCAGAGAAGCTGTGGCTGCCCCTGGATCCCTGGAAGTGTCCAAGGCCAGGTTGGACAGCACTTGGAGCAGCCTGGGACAGTGGAAGGTGTCCCTGTCCATGACAGAGTGTGGCACTGGATAAGCTTTGAGGTCCTTTCCCACTCAAACCATCCTGGGATTCCGTGTTGCAAAGCAGGTTACTGGATGGGGACTGGAAGAGCTGAGCTGAGGGAAGGGTACAACAGAGAGTAACAAACACAGCAATGGGCCAGAGGAGATGGACACAGAGCACAGGAATTAGAGGGTGTTAAGCAAAACTAATTGGTAGTGGCACAAGAACAACTTTTCCCAGAGTCCATTTTTTCAACCACGAAGGCAAGGGTGGGGGCCAGGTTACAGCAGTGGAGCATCTCTTCTGCTCTCATTACAGGGCCAAGTTGGCTCCTGAAGGTCTTCAGGAGCTAAGGCTCTTGTGGACCCAGACAAGGAAGGATCTGGGTTTTGACCTCATTTGCTCTAGCTTAAGGGATTCTCTGCTATGTGATGAAAGTAAAACTGCTTGAAGATTTTCTCTATCCAGGTCCCTCATTACAGGGCAAACCTCTGTACTGCTTGGCCTGTTTTGGAGAGGTCACTCCAACTCTGTGTCCCACACACATCCCAACATCTCTGCTGAGAGCTCCTTTGGTGACATCAGGAGAGGAGAGAGCCACAGCCCACTGCAGAGATGTGGCACCAAGGGCACATCTGCATCATGGGGGATTTCTTGACAATGTGAGAGTTTACTTGTGGAACTTTCTGGTGAGTGGGACTGAAAGAGGTTCTCTGATTCCTGGCTTGAGACTTCTTGCTGAATTCAGCTGACAGAGGAAAAGAGGGACACTACTGAGAGCTGCTGTCATACACTTTATTGGACTGTCAGCACAACAGCATGGGGGTTTCAGATGCTGACTGCTGAATGAAGAATCTCTTATGCTCAAGAAGGATGATGATTTTTGTAAAACAACCTTTACTTCATAGAAACCATCAGCTGAAAAGTATTCAGGATTATTTCTGCTTGCAAATACTAAGATACATTTGGTCCTGAAGAGATCAGACTGGAAGGTAACCTCCTATTCCCATGAGCTGTCCTGATCAAACATCCTCCTCTTTTCTTCCATCAAAGCACAGTGCCACCACCCCAGCACAGGGAGCCCTTGTTATTAAAGCTGGGAAAGGATGATGCCACTTATGGAGATTCATGGATTTCATGATGAGTGATGTACACGAGGCTCTGCTCACTGAACAGCCTGCAGTTCAAAGCCTGAAGCAGCAATAGATGGGAATAAGATCAGGGAGTTCTTCAACAAAGGTGTAATTTATTAGCAGACACTGAACCTTTAAAGTATTCCAGACTGGGGCTGGGATGCTCTGATATCAGTGCTCAAGGCAGTGCAGGATGGTGAAATGGTTCTGCCCAGGGCCCAAGGTGTGTGGAGGAGGAACAGCACAGCTCTGCACCTGGGAGACTCCTGCCCTCAGCCTCAGTGGTCAGCCGTGGTCAGCCGTGTCCCTGAGTATTGACCAGGCTGTGTAGGAGAGATTCCCCTGTGCTCAGCCATGTCTGCCCTCGGCTTTCTTCCCTCAGGAGCTCATTTTAACACCTTATAGCTGGAGGTTTCCAAAGTTGATGGCAGCAGGCAGATCCTCCAGCTACCTGCAAACACAGGCATTTGCAGAGGAATGGATTATCTGCACCCTGCTAGGGAAAGTCCCCTCCAGCCTGGCAGTCTTTTGGGAGCATTTGCTTGTCAGCTTGGTGGGTGAGTCTGGACCAGGGACAGGTCCCTGGCTGGGACACAGGAGGGACACTGGGTGACTTTCCACTGGTGATGTGTTGACAAGGGCTTGCATGGAAGCATGGGAGAGATTTATGGGGCCAGTTCTGCCAAACACTTGTGATCCCACAAAAATGTCGCATTGTGTCTCACAGAGCCTGGCAGGATCCCACGTGTTCCCTTCCAATTGTGTGTGGTGGGACATTATTCTCTCCCTTGTGACCTAATGGTCAATGACATTTATTTCTCAAGCTTGCCTGTTTAATTAAGGAGTTGCTTCTTGCCCACAGTATGGGATGAGCTGGAATGAAAGCAGCATGCTTTGGAGGCTGAAATGAAACCCCAAATGTCAGCTCACCCGCTGAGTGAGCTATTAAAGCTGACTGAAGTGGTTGCATTATGGTGGCCAGGGGTTGCCTTGCAGAATGAGCACTATTGTGGGTGAAAACTACTTTTTTTATTTTTCTCAAGTTGCTTTTTGCTTTTCTCCTAAATAAGCCTTTATGCTTTGTCTAAACAGATGAATTTGATGCTTAATAAAATTCTGAACTGTGCTTTGTCCAAGCACTTTCTGTGCTGGATGGTCTCAGTAAACACTAAATTTTGAAACGGAAATAATTGCTAAACTTTCACTTAGGCAACTTTCACTGAGACACTTCATGCTGAGGTTACTTAACACCCTGGTATCAGTACAAATTACCAAACCAGAGATGGCATTTCATGTGGATAGAGGCGCTCTAAAGCAGTTGGCAATCACCCCCAAAATCGCTAATCAGCACCAAAGAAGCAATAAGTAGCTAATTTGCACATGCAAAGTTCCTTTTAAAGGGAAGATAATCTGCAAGCCTCCGTTGATAGAAAGGATGCCCCTCCTGAGCAGCTGCCAGAGGGACCAGTTCACTTTCTGATTGCAGCTTGAGGGCAGTTTAGTGTCTCGCTGCCCATGGAGTGAACGTTTCCATCCCGGAGCAGCTCCCAACGCTGGCCGTGAAACGCTTACAATGCAAATTGGACAGCAACCACCACAAAACATCTGACCTGCAGATGTACCACAGTCATGCAAATAAGCAGGCATGGGCTTGGACAAAGTGTTGGCATTAGACCTTTGGTTTAAAATCATATTTGGTAATAAAAGGGGATTGGGTGGGGGCGGGGGGGGGAGAGGGAGTGAGTTGGTATGTTTTTCAAGAAACGAAAATATTACTTTTTTGACCTGACTGCAAATTGTTGCAATTTAATTTTTTTTTTATGTTGCTAGAAATTCCTGTTGTTTTAACACAGAGATTGGAGGGAGGAAAATAAATGAGAAGGGTTTTGTTGCTTGAGTCTTCAAGGAAAAAAGTCTGGGTTTTGTTTCCAGTTACTGATTTTTTTAAATACAAATACTTTTTTTTTGAATTACATCAGGGAGCTTTCTAGCTCTTCAGTGAAAAGTGGGGAAAAGATGACAAAAATCGAAAGAGGCAATTTTAGCATTTCATATCAAATGAGGGGGATTCCCTGACTCTTAGAACAAAACCCCTGCCCCTCGGCCCAGCAGCAAAACGCTGCTGGTGGGGAGTGAGCAGCAGGGATTCCTGCAGGAGGAGGAGCCCGTGGGCAGCACCGTGCCCAGCCGAGGGAGTAAGAAGTGGAGAAGGCTTACAGCACCACGAGGCTGCTAAGGTTCTGGAAGGCGAAATCGGGGATGTGCCAGATCTGGTTGAGGGCCAGGGTCATGGCTTGGAGAGCTGGCAGGTGGTTCAGAGCTCGGACGGGGATCTCCGTCAGGGCGTTATCGTCCAGCCACAGGTGACGCAAGGAGAGCAGCCCCTCAAAGCTCCTGTCGGGCACCACGGAGATGAGGTTTGCATCCAGGCGTCTGGGTGGGAAAGAAACAGGGTGGGGATCAGTGAGAGCCCTGCCCGCGGTGTTACACAAAGGGAGCGATGCCGAGGCGGGATGGATTGATGGCCAGGGAGATTGGGCTGAGCTGTAAATAGTGATTAACACAAGAAGGTATCGGTGAAGCTCCTGCCTGTGCTGGGAGATGTCTGGCCACCACCAAGGACCATCCCTCCTCGATGGTCATTTGGTGCTGCCAACTGATGGCAGCTTCTGAAGCGCGGTGCTTGGGCTGAGTCCCCCGGTGCGGCTCCCAAGCCAGCCCGCAGCCACCCCCATCAACCCGGAGCATCAAAGCTGCATCCCCCGGGGCTGGGCTTGCCCTGGATCTGCCTGAGCAATCCCAGCCCAGGCTGGCCTGCCCCACAGCCGCTCACACCCACGGGCGTGCAGGACAGCCAGGCTGTGAGCCATGGCCCCATTCCAGAGAAAAGGATTGATCTGGAAAGGGGAAATGTGTCACAGCCCTGCTCGGGGTCCTGTGGCTGATCCGAACAGCCAGGGGTACCTGTGCTGCAGTCAGACCCTGAGTCACAGCCCAGGAACAGGGCCCGGGCTCCTGTACCACACCTTTGGGCCTTTCCTCCCTCTCCATTTGCCAATTGCTTCTTTTTAATCATCATGGAAAGCTTAGGATGGTTGAATTTGAGGTTTAATCTCGTGAGAAACTTTAATTTTGAACCCTTGTTTTTGTTTCAAAATAGAATGAGAAGCCAAAAAATATTAAGGTTATTAGGAAAAAAAGTTTAAAACTTAGGTTTGGGAATCATCTCCCTAAAGACCTTTTATTGCAATGATGGCGAGCAGGATACAATGTGTTATCTGTAGATTTCGAAACCAAATTATAAGAGGGAAATACTTCAGATTTGGATGAAATACCAGGAACCAATTATACAAAATTTTAATTTCCATCCACAGCCAACATAGCTTATCCTATTTTTCCAAGCTATCTAAAGGAGAGATCTCTGAATTCAAATTGCAAAGAGAAAGCACTTTGTCTCTTATCAAAGCATGAGAGAAGGAAGTTAACAGAGCTGTCATGGCCTCAAATCAATGATCCTCCAAAAAGGAATGTGGTAAAGAAATTAGTATTCTTGACTATATAAAGTAATATTTTTCATGAAAGCTGAACACTGGAGCAAACCCCCAGACACTGTTACCCCCCAGGCATGACCCTTCTTCAAAGAGTACCAACATTTCTTAATTCACAAAACACTGCAATGAACTGCAGGAGGAGAAGACCAAACACCCCATCACGAGTGGGAGCAGGGAAGAGGCTGGGTGCAAGCCTTGCTCTCTTGCAGTGGGGTGTGTGTGGTTATTTCCTGGGTCAAATTCTTAGACAATCCTGCGAAACAGACCTTCCCCTACCTCACAGAAAGAAGCATTTCCTGCCCTGGCTGGCCTGACCTGGATGGACAAATCTGGACATTTGTACCTGGTTAAGATGTGCAGTGAAACTTTCCTGAGATCTCAGAAAAAATGTCCTTTAAATGCAGAGTACATGTTCTGGTATGGCATCACCTTAGACTGGAATGATAACCCAGTGTGGGTTAAACCCCTGTTCCATTTCTCCCATTTTGCCACATTAGTGTATTAACCTCAGAGGGTGCTGAGGCCCTGGCACAGGGTGCCCAGAGAAGCTGTGGCTGCCCCTGGATCCCTGGAAATGTCCAAGAACAGGTTGGAAGGGGCTTGGAGCAACCTGGGACAGTGGAAGGTGTCCCTGCCCATGGCAGGGGGTGGGACAGGATGGGCTTTGAGGTCCCTTCCAGCCCAAACCATTCTGTGATTCTCTGATTCTGTGATTCTGTGATTCTATTTTCCCAAATTCCAATACTCTTGCACTGCTGCAAAGTGCCATTTTCTGGTGCAAGGCTCTTCAGTTGAGAGAATCACAAAAGCACATCACACCCAAAGCTCAGCTCCATTCCCTCAGGTTTTGTGTCTTTGCTCAGAGGGTCAACATAAGACAGTGGCTTTTGATTTTTCCTGTTCAGAGAGTGGGCATTGCAAGTTCTGTCCCAGTTTACTCACTGTCCTCCAAACTACAAACAAATCAGAAAATAACACCATTCATCTTCTTGAGACAACAGCTCCAAAGAAAAAAGATCAGAAAAGCAAACCCTGCAGGAGCTCGGAGCAAGGTTGAGGATTCTATTTGAAAATTTCATCAAAATGTTTTGGGACAAACGAGAACTTTTTGAACAAAATTAAAAATTCTGCAGAAGATGTTAATCTTTGCTTATTTTTTTCCTTTCCTTCCTCAGCATAAGAATTCTGTTTGGTTTTGGCATCATAAACTGTTAAAAAAGGAGCAGCATTTCTTACTTTTCCCAGAGATAGTCTTTCATCCAAATCCTTATAAGTTTACTGAAAATGGTTTTACAGTGAATGCTCAGTTTCAAGTTTAATTAATTAAAGAACAGACAATGAAAATATCCATGAGAATAGTTATAATTTCTCAAACCCACACTAAGCTTTCAGAAATGGAGATGCTAAACCAGAGCCAGGGACTGGTACCCCAGGCTGAGCTGGGACAGGAACAGGGATAGGGATAGGGACAGGGACAGGGACAAAGGTGCAAGGTGGAGCTCATGGCCACCCAGCTTTACACCTCACTTTGCTCATGATCTCCTGGATGAAGCCTCAGATGTGACCCACAAGGGAGTTTCCTTTCAGTGTGATGGTGCCCCAGGAGCTGGGAAAACCCTTAATGCTGCTGGATTTGCTCTCTGGCTGCTTGGTAGCACTCAGGAAAGGCCCTTTTCCCCCTAGGGATGTCCATAGATGTGAGAAGCAGCACGGGTCCTTGGTGGAGCTTTTTGAGGTACTTGGACACCTGCCTGTCTTTGCGGATCCCTGTGGGTCTCACATGGGCAAGATCTTGGATCCATCCAAGGAGTTTGTTAACACTCCTGGATGGCTTCTGGCTGTGGACATGCTGCAGCCTCATGTGTCCACACCTCCGTGTCTCCACACCTCCCTGTCAGTGGGATGTCACCTCTGCAGGACTCAGATGAACCCCAGCTCCTGCTCCTCAGCTCTGCTCAGCTCCTGGGTCACTTTCTGGGGAGGTGTTGGGAAGCTCCAGCCATTTAATTACTGTCAATCTTCTCCAGAGTATGGAGATCAGAGCTCAGACAGATTCTTCAGTGGGGGGAAAAGGAGACTTTCTGCTGCTTACAGTGAGCTGGACTGAGAAGTCTCAGAATCAGCAGCCTGCTTGGACCCCAGCCCAGCAAGATGCACCTATCTGAGCCAGGTAAGTTAAAATTAGTAACACAGAAGTGCCCAGGTGAAGACATTTCACATGCACCATGATGGGCAGGACTCCTTAAGTGCCTTTGCAGCACTGCTGAGGGGATGGGGAACACGGGCTCAGTGACAGCTGCGTTCCTGGCACCAAGGGATGGGTAATTGCTCCTCAGGGAGCTGCTGGCTCTTTCTGGAATAGATGTGCATTCTTTCTAATAAAAGCTGTGCATGTGGGGATTGCTAATTGCTATGGCTTTCAGACAGCTCTCTACTCTGTTCTGGAAGCAGAAAAGCTGAAGTTCTTGGCACAGAGTTGTTAGTAATTATATCAATTATACTAAACAAAAACCAACCCAACAGTTCTCTCCTTTCTTCAGTGTGTGACTCTGGCTCCCTAAGTGTTTTGTATTATGATTTATACCTAAGGTAATTGGGCTGATTAGTGGGTAAATGAGACAGCACAGGCTGGGGCTGGCTCCTCACCTTCCATGAAGGTGTTTTGATCTTTATTTCACCAAATCACTCAGTTGGTTTTCCTTGCAAGCTTTAACCCTTTGCTTGCCTGCAGAGGAAGATGCCTCTTTCACAGAGCTGCTGGATGGCTTACAAGAGGGACTCATCCCATGCCTGCTGTCAAGCAGTGCTCTGGGTCTGGAGACAGCTTGACACACAGTGACTGCAGATGTCAACACAGACAAGATTTCCAAGTGAAGATTTCCATAGGCTCAAGCAAGGCTCTGTAGAGTGTTGGCCTGTCTGTTGCATGTAGAAGGAGGTGATTCTAAGAAGGACATTCAAGAACAGCAACTTAAGAAAACCAGCAGCTGCTGAAAGTCAGCTTCTGGCTTTAGAGCTGCATCTGCTGCTGAGAGTTACAGGGTGTTTATACCACTTCAACATGACACTGACTCAAAAGTCCTAAAAGTGCCTGCAGCCACCTCTGACTTTATTCTGTTTCCTATTTTAGGGACTACAAGGGTAGGGAGAGAGGGAGCTGCCTGGAAGAACATCCAAAGTCCACTGTTCTGAGGCATCTTTTCCCCTGAGCAGATGTCCACATCTGTGCAGAGCCATGGTGAGAGGAGCAGGTCAGCACCAAATGTAAGTGTGCCTGAGCTTGCCAGTTGCTTCCTTTGCTGCTGCTGTGGAATGACAGCTCTGGGGAAGCAGAAGAACCTGTGTGGTGGGATGGGAAAGGGAAGTGTTTCCTTGGGCTGGACATTTTCAGGTCAGCTTCATATTGGGTTCCAGGGCTAAGGGCCCAACATCACTTGGAAGAGCCCCTTCATTGCTCTGAACATTTGTGTCTGATAAACGCTTGAGGAGAAATCAACTGCCTTCTTGTCAGGAGCAGTCCAGAGAGGATGGTGGGATGAGGAGCACTTCTAGAAGGAAACAGGCAAATAGGGAAGTCCTTTTCTAAGGAGAAAATTTCAAGAGTGGGAGATTCCTCCTTGGCAATGTGCAGAAGACAAGGCAATGCCACCAGTGCAGCCACTGGGGAGGTCTGGCTGGGTTTGGCTATGTGCAGTGAGAGTGTCAGGAGGTTTGGGTTAATCCTGATTTTTAATCTGAGACCTTGCATTCTCTGTGTTACAGACCCAGCAGTTTCTAAGAACTGTCTTGTTCCAAGAACTGCTTCCATGTTGCAGTGTACAGCTTGTCCCTGGCCAAGCTGTCTGTCACAGACCTCTATCAATGGGATACAGCACACACCACTGGCCAAGGAGCTGCCCAGGCTGTAACCCAACCCAGTCAGGAGGCAAGGTGGGAGCTTTTGAATCTTCCCTATAGAAAGGGGCTCCCAAAAAATAAATCCCTCTTCATCCTTCTACCACGCTGGGGTCAGTGTCGTCTCTTTCTCCTCCCAGGCCCCCTCATGTAACATGTGGTGTCCCCGTGTGAGGAACTTCTGCTTTCAGAGTGGGAGGAGACCTTTGGATTTTTACCACTGACCTTCAGAATAAAATCAGCAATGGGAGGATTATTGTCTCGAGCAGACCCTCCAGCTATAAAGGTATGGGAACATTTTCTTCAAGTATTTAGAGTGGACTATAATAGAGAGGAACTGCTAGATCTCCTTTCTGGGCCAAAGACCATGGACTGGATATTTCAGCAGAAAGAGCCTTGAATTTTAGAATATGGACTCGGACTAGTTGTGTTATTTTGCATTCTGCCACCAAAGATGATTATTCTGCTATGGCAGTTATAAAACACTGCAAACTTATATTAAACCTGATTAGACTGATACATGGCTTAAACTGGGAATCAGACAACCAGGAGGAGGAATGGGGTACCCTCCCCACTCCCCGCTGGGGGCACCCAGATATTCCCGTAAGAACCCCCTGCGGCCATGCGGCTTTAAATGGATACCCCACGATGGTGCCTCCTCCTCCTGGGGAACCTCTCTGCAATGACCCCCCGAGTGGGGCAGCCATGGCCAGCCATGGACCCGGGAGGAGCGGCAGGCGGCCCGAGCCGCATGGCAGTGTGGTTGATTTCTCAATACCTCCACGTGGTGGGTGCCTGAGCACCGACCGCACCGTGGTGGCAAACCACGCCGTGAGTCACTGTGGGCCGGCGGGCAGAGGTGCCGTGGTGGTGGGCAGTGCTGCAGAGTGGAGCAGTGAGGCAGTGAGCCCCACCACGATGTGCCACAGAGGTGGCAGCGGCGCCATGGTGCCACTTGGAACTGCTGAGCACAGTGGCACAATGCTGGCCAGCGGTGCTGTGGCACCAGCGGTGCTGTGGCACCAGCAGGGTGGCCAAGTGGAGCAGCACGTTTCCAGGTGATGGTGCAGTGGTGAACGGTACCAGGGAGTGGAGTAGAGCACACAGGAGCAGTGCAATCCTGATCTCGATCCCCACTCGATCAGCAGCCGTCGAGTGATCCCGAGCAGCAGCTGTGGCGCTGTCCTGGCCACCGGCCCAATACCAGCCCCTCAGAGATCCTACCATGCTGCCATGCCCTTGCCGAGCTGGTACAATGAGCAGTGCAACCCCTCCATGGCCCCAGGCAGCTGGACGGGCTCAGGCAGCCCATCCACCATTGACCATGGGGTTCGGTGTTCGTGGGACTCACCAACGTCTCGCTGGGGCATGGTCCTGTCTCAAACCCTGCCTCTGGGGGATGTGATCACACCCCTGGACCAGCCCACATGGGGAGTATTGTCCCCTCCAACCCCCCCTTTGTGGGACACATCGATGCCTCATTGAGACATGGCCCCGCCTTGAACCCCATCTCTGGGGGTTGTGGCCATGTTCCCAGACTGGCTTCCATGGGCAATGGCCACACCTCAACCCTTGCCTTGGGGGGGCATGGCCACACTCCCAACCCCACCTCTACAGGGTGCAGCTCCACCTCCCACCCAGCCTCCAAGCTGGCCCAGGTGGATCAAGCCTTCACAGCTGACCCCGCCCCTGCCAGGTGAAGCTGACATTCAGTACAACACATGGACAGACCCCTAGATACAGAGCCGAAAGTTTCAGTGCCGCAGCAACGAACCCTAGCATTGCTCCTGGACACAGCCTTGCTCCTGCTGCATCTTCCCCATGTCTACAACTAAGACATGAACAACGCCAAGGACGTGCATCACCGATGAGCACACAGGACCCATACAGAGGGAACACAAGCCCTCCCCACCCCACTCCTAACATGGGGGACCAAGCCTTCGCAGAACCACCTGCCTCAGCTTCAGCACCTTTGATATTCCGGTCAGAGTCTACCGCTACCCGTGATCCCATGGTCTTCTGGATGGAGGTAAAGAAGCAGGCACTTGAAAGTGGGGATCTACAGGCAGCCGAACTAAACTCTGTGCCCCCATACTCCCCATCCTCTGAGAACTGGCATCAGGGAAGGGGAACAATTGAAACTTTCCTATTTATAAGAGAGAACAGGAACACACTGGATAGACATGTCCCTTTTAACTGGCAGCTTCTCTCTGAATTTTGCCAGATAGCTGCTAAACATGGACTTGGGTCTCCTGCAGTGGTGAACATGCTCAGATTTATAACTACTAATGAATTAACCCCGTATGACATGAGACTGATTGCTAAATTGATTTGCACTTCCACGCAATTTAGGATGTTTGAAACAGCATGGTGATTGATTGCTGGAGAACAAGAGGNCGAAGGATTGCTGGAGAACAAGAGGCAATAAATGCTAGAGTTTCTCAGCAAGATCCATGCTTTGGGGCAGGAATTGCCGAGCTAATGGGACTGCCTCTTCTAACAGACCCACAAATGCAGGCAGGATTGAATCCTTCAATCCTGGCTCAAGTGAAGGACCTAAGTATGCGAGCCCTAATGAAAGTTACAAATATGTCAGTGCCTATCCAGAGTTATTCTTCTATAAGGCAGAATGCAAACGAGCTTTATATGCAGTTTATAGAATGTTTGCAAGATGCCATGGAAAAGCAGATAGCAAATAATAAAGCAAGGAGTCAATTGATGCTGCAGTTAGCAAAGGATAATCCAAACGAGGATTGTAAAAATATCATAAATGCCTTACCTAAAGAAAACCCATCTCTGGAAGATATGATCACAGCATGTGCTAAGGTTGGCACTGGATCTCACAACATGGATATATTAACCAGTTCTATTGCAGCAGCTGTTAGCATGACCCTACACTGCTATAAGGGTGGCAAAAAGGGGCACCTGAAAGTGGACTGCCCGGACAAATCCATGCCAAAGGAAACATCCCAAGGACAGAGGGGTTGGTATAAAAAATGCAACAGATGTGGG
>VZTR01003061.1:0-43920 GCA_013400775.1 Chaetops frenatus
TGGGCTCACCAGCATCCACAGTAGCTGGCTAGACAGGAGATTATTTGAATCTTTCCACAGAAGCTAGACTAAACATATTATACCACCACTTTTCCACATGGTCATTTTTATTTTCCACCTCCCACAAAAAGACTGCTCACTTCAAATCACAAGTCCTTGCTATTATTAGTGTTATTATCACATTTTTTCTGGAAAGAAAATAAACAAACAGAAAAGCCTTCTTCAGACCTCCATTTCAATTTGGATGCATCTGGGTCACACAATAAAGCAGAAGAAGCCTTTCTGCACAGGAATTATTGGGTTGTCCTCATGCTACCCTTTCATCATAGACTGTGGAAGTCTTAGCTCTACTGAATAAACTTCAGAAAGATAAATAAGAATCAGGTTCTCATGTGATGTAAGCATTCATCTTTCCTTACTACTAGTTTTTGAATATATTAAACAAACTAATGCAGTTTTCCTATATTCTACAGAGAATTAGATGTTCAAGTCTCAAACTTTAATTTCATTATTTAAGTGTTTATTATGGTCAAGGAAGCTTTTCACAGATGTGGAACTTCACCTGAAAGCAGCAGTTAAAAAATCAAAATAAAACAGATGATCAGAAATGTGATCTTCTCACAAATCTTATTTTTAATAAACTTCTACACCCACACTTGCACAGTGTCACAGAATAGGAAGCACTTGAGATTCTTCTCACATTACATCAATTTCCACATCTTATCTTACTTCAGCTCATATCTGCTGGAGAAATGAAATCTAAGAAAAAAATTAACATGTTCAAACCTACCAGTTAATAATAAACTCTTGATTTATAGTCAGAAGAGATTAATTTGTTTTATATGTTTAGGATGCAAAAAGAAGCATGTTAAATACTGAACTCTCTCTCAGAATGTGAAAAAATATATTCTCTTTTTTATTGACTGCAAATATTAGATCTAAAGAACAGTTGGAAAGTAGAGCCTGCAATACCTGCTTTGATTAGTCAACAGATGTTCTATGGAGTCAAAACTTTCTGACTCCCTGAGTTTTGATTTTTACTGTTAAGTCAAACAATAATAAAATAGAAACCTCAGCTTTCATCACACCCCCACCCCACCCCATCTCCACTGACTACAGCCACAGCAGCTCTCTAAAACCATCCCTGTTCTAATACTTCATTATATCTGCTTGAGGGAAAGATTCCTACATCTCAGATAATTTGCACCTGCTTGTATGAGTTGCCTGTTAGTACAGCTGCTTCTTAATGATAGTGCCTTGCAGCTGAGATAAGAGTAAATTCAACAACTAAAGATCAAAAAGTGATTTTAGAGTCTAATACATCAGTTTCTTCCACTGTACAGGAAACTTATTTCCTTATAAAAATAAAATCATTACATGATCCCATAGCTAAAATGAGGAAAGAAAACCCATTACAACTAGAAATAAGATAATGATATTTAATGTTGAACATAAAAAATAACTGCAAAACTTTGCTGGACTGTACTTGATATCTATGTGTAAAACAGCAGAGTACAGAGTCCAGACTTCAGATCAGCAGAATTTAACTTACTCAGGAAGCTGTCAGGTGTGATCCTATGGTAAGTCTGAAAAGTAAAGGAGTTCAGGGAAGCTGGCAGGTCTGTCAGACAGCCTCCTACAAGTGCAAGAGCAGTCCTTGAGAATATTCAGGAAGATCATCAAATTTATCAGAGAATCTGCAGAGGGAAATGAAGAGGAAACTTATGGCATAGAAACACTAAAAGGCAATACACAAGAGGAGGATGGAGGTGCCAGGAACAAGTATATAAAAATAAAATCACATCAGACCACCCTGATATCTCTCGAGAGTACAGTGATGGCATCTGTAGTCAGGGATAGAGCAGGAGATGTCATTTACATTGGCTTTAGCCTTTGACTCTGCCTCACACAATAATCTTGTGCCAAGTTACAACTCTACAATCTGCTGTTGAACAAATGAACAGGTAAAAGTCCAGTCAGACTGTCTGGGAAGAGTCATGGCTAAGGGGCCACTCTCCCATCTGGAGGCTGGTTAAAACGTTGACTACCACAAGGGTCTATTCAGGAACTCATCCTGCTTAACATTTTTACCAGTGACCTGCAGGTTTCTGAGACAATGGAGTGCACTTTCACACCAAACTGGGGGAAACAGTGGATATACTGCAGGACAGGGCTGTCATATAAAAGGATCAATACAGGTTTGAGGAAGAGGACAAAAGGATCCTTATGAAGTTTAATAAGGGGAAAAGCAAATGCCTGCATTTAGGAAAGAAATGGTCCTTGCAATCATACAGGCTGGAAACTGATGCATGGGGAGAGGCTCTGCAGAAAAGACCGCTGAAGACAGCAGCATGAGACAGCAGCACCCTGGCAGCAAAGAGGACCAGAAATGTCCAGGGCTGTAGTGACAGAAACAGGACACAGAAGGGATTTGCACTCTCCATTCATCACGGTGGATGATGATGTACACTGGAACACTGTGCAAAGTGTTGGGTCCCCCAGTACAAGACAGAAATTGATAAACCAGACCATGTTCAGCAAAAGGCCACCAAAATGTTAGGGAGATGAAGTCCTTGTCCTGTGAGGAGAGGTTGAGGGAGCTGGGATTATTCAGCTTGGAGCAGAGTTGGCTCAAGAGGAACTAAACACCAGTCCTTCAGCATCAGCAGATACAGCCAGACTTCCCAGCCATGTAGTGGCAGTGTGAAAGACACCAGAACAAAAGCTGGAGCAATAAAAGTTCAGACTAGCATTAGGAGAAACGTTTACACCATAACAAGACAGTCAGACAGTGCAACACACTGCCCACGGAGTATCTCTCCATTCCTGGGGGTTTTCAAGACCCAGCCAGATAAAGGCCTGAGAAAGTGGTTTGACCTTATAGCTGACCTTGCTTTGAGCAGGAGCCTGGGTTATCCTCACTGGTAACTGGACTGAGCTTTGAGTAAAATGCTTTCTGTAGTTCATGAAGAGAGACAAGAACCCACATTGTGCAGTTCACATCTAAATGGACTAATCCACCTCTACTGGAGACCTATTTGTCTCCAGTTAACTGCAGAGAGATTAAAGGTACAGACTCAATAATATAGAGATATATTTCTGTGTACCAAAGCAGCAGCAAATATTTGCCTTGATTCTCATTTAAATATAGAAGTTAAATGGAAGTAGGCATCATCTGACCTAATTTTAGTCCTTTGATATGTTCTGACAGAGAAAAGTAAATATAACAGTTACTGAAAACATGCAAGAACATAAACCTATGCAGATTTTGTTGCTACCTTAGGAATTGAAACTGCACAGTCAGGTTTTGGGGTTACTTTCTCTAAGACTTGCTGTGCAGAAAAGAATATATATAAAATTTCATGTAGAAAATTGTGAAAATTGTAAAGGAGATTTACAAAATACTGCTGAACCTTAAAAATCAAACACACATGAAAGATCTCATAGTAAATAAAGAGGCTTCCAACTAAGAGTAGCATGCTGTGACAGCACAAAAAAAAAGGGGGGAATTTGCATTGAACAAAGAAATAAACATCCGTGATTACTTAAAATATGCATATATGCCCATGCACATAGTGTAGGAACAGACCACAGCAAAAAGTGAGGTTCACTTCCTGTTTGTAAGAATGGTGACTGTCTCTGCAGCAGCCCCAGTGGCATTCCTCACTAGCAAAATGTCAAGGAATTCTTGGCTTCTCATGCACCCTGATTTTGATACTATAAGCTGGGCAGTAAAATAACATTAGGCATGTGTGTACCTCTCTCTGCTAAGGTCCAGTTCCCAGAGGTACAAGGTTCTCCCTTGAGTGAGGGGCACCACTAGCCCTAAAGACTACTAGGAACATGAACGATGACTTCCACATCTTCCTTCTCTTTTTCATAGACATAAGCAGTGTCTTACTGAGAATGACAGTTCCCACCATACAGAAAACTCAAGGTATTTTAGCAGCATGCTCTTTATGCATTTTCAAAAAAGAAAAGAAATAAACAAAATTCCATCAACTAGCTAAAAAGGTCAATTTCACTGCAGCAAAGGGATGAAAAACCTTATCTGTGTTTCTGCGCTTTCCTCATTATTTTGAAGATGTTCTTTGTAGAAAATTTCCATCTCATATAATCAATTTCTTTTTCTTAAATACTGCTACATTAAAAGCTCTTGAAAAAAACTATCAATTTTTACGAGCATTTATCTCTTCTTCCAAAATACATAGTATCAGATTTATTTTGCTTTTGAACCTCATTGTATACAGCTACCATTCCAGCACAAGTGCCACTTCAGCTCTAGCCTCCTCAGCATGATGAGCCTTCCCTTGTGCTGTGTGTCCTAGACCACAGCAAAAGCTCTTTGGCTAAGCAATTGTGAAAATGAGTAAAGGAGATGATTCCTAAATATTTCTGCAGATAAGAAAGAGCATTTACTTGTTATCAGGCTTACCATCTATAAAGCAAGAATAATCTCATTAAGATATGATGTTCCCTTTGCCCATTCTATCTTTCAAGATTGATAGAACTCCATGTTAACAAAATGGTCTCAATTTTGTCCAAAGGAAAATATTTCAAAATACATACTTTAATAACTCCTCAGTCTTTGTAATTAGAAATCATACTTCTGTAATTTCTTTAATAAAGCAGCATACTGACTATGCTACAAATAAATTATTTACCATTTTTAATTAGGCATAACAAACAGATGACATTTAAAACTAATTTTCTCTACTGGAGAGAACATGATTTAAATTGGTGCTGAGCCTAGCACTCTCCTTGTGGATATTCCTTCAAATGCAGTGACATTCAAAATAATCATAACATTTTCAGAGACAAGTCTACTTCTATTTCCCAGTATTTGAGGTTTCACTTTTAAGCCAGGTTTTTTTCAATTACTAAACTTCCGTATAAATGTTTCTGCTCCGCTCCATAGTATGTAATTGCAGAACAGCTGCACAGTCATACCAGCCACTGATAAAAAGGCATTACAAACTTCTAAGCAAGTCATATTTATAATGCATAATATTAAAGGCCAAAGAAAATCAGTAGTACTTCAAGGGAAACTTCGGAAAATAGGGCAAGAGCATCTTGGGAAAGTGGTAAATACTGTGCAGCAATGAAAAGATGCAGCTGTCTAAAACATAACTCCCTTACAACAACACTGAAAGGAGAATTACCTTACTTCTGGCTGTACTTTGTCTCCCAAACTAAAGCATTATCTACAGTTAACTGATTCAAGGATTGGAGTCAAAAACTCTTAGGAGTCCAGTCCAGGAAAGAGTAGGCACTTGTAGGAGTTACCTGATTCTGAGCACATGGGTCCTCTCCCTGACTTCACATATTTCAGTACAGCAAAGATCTGCCCCTCTGAGCTATTTCAGGTGATCCAGAAGCCTATTTCCTACTCTGAAAGTGTTCCATAATTCTTCATTTGTAGTGGTGTAAGTAAAGAGTGAGTCTGTAGGAATCAGTGGATTAAGGCTCTGTAAAGGCAGTCAGCAAGGAAATTTAGCAGGTGCACGTTTCACTTGTAAATTTGGCTTAACAATTGTCATCACATGTATACACACTTTTGCAAAGCATCAAATGGTGAAAACACAGCAAAGATTTTTCATATTCACTAA
Organism: Chaetops frenatus; assembly: GCA_013400775.1. Classification (NCBI taxonomy): domain Eukaryota; kingdom Metazoa; phylum Chordata; class Aves; order Passeriformes; family Picathartidae; genus Chaetops; species Chaetops frenatus. Next base: position 5,610 of record VZTR01003061.1, read on the forward strand.
AAGGTGACAGATCAGCTTCTAGAAACTACAAAATGCAACAGAACACTTTACCCAGATAATTTTCAAGGAAAATCAGAAGCCCAAAATGATACCATGATTTTTATTTTTTTTTTCTGTTTCCTGAAAGAACTAAATGTAGTATGGTATCTTCCTGCTTGGATTGTATGTGTGACTCCCATCAGCAGAAATGAGTGCTATGTATGTGAATTGAGGGTAGAACAAGTCTGGCTCTGTATGTGCCTTCTGGAGTGTGAGAAGGTAGCAGTAAATTTGCTCAAAATGAAAGAAGTGAAGGGAAGCTGAAGTGGCCATTTTTGCAGCTAGCATATTACTGTTGAAGAGGTAGTTGAAACCTGTTTGTGACACATATTACATCCACCAGTTTAAGACTATAGCTAGTCTGTTTTATATTGACACATATATAAATATATATTAAAAAGACAAAAATAATAAGTTGTTAATACATTTGAATTACAACATAAATAACTTTTTGCTTGGGAAAAAGCCTCAGGGGAACAGTTCTACAGACAAGTCCTTGCAAGGGTAATGCTTCCAGGGAATGCCTCCCTAGACAAATCTCCTGCTAAGCAGAATGCCTCTGGCAAAATGCTTTTGGTAAAATGCTTCTGAAAGATGATGACTCTCTTGACAAAACCTGTGCTCTCTCTCTCAGAGTGCCCAAAGCCAGGCTTTCATCACAGCAAGGAGTAGGCCAGCAGTGGGATGAGCTCACTATCTCTAACCAATAAAAATAAAAACTGGAACCAATTACTGCCTGTATCCCAATGATTATAAAGCCAGAGATTTCCATAATCACAGTTATTACAAATATTTATATTCTGATTAGGTAATAGTGACAAATAACTGTCAGAACTAAGGAATTTATGTGTGCTAGAGTTACTGAGAAATAATCATGCCAGAGTTATGCAAATTACCCCTCATCAACCAATCTTACAGTAAGGATTTGCATATGTGATTACAAATGTGCAGTAATACACATGTAACTCTGAGCTCTGCCTGCCTGAGACCCAGCTTCTTCTGAGGAGTATATAGTTATCTGAAAAACCCTCACATTACACTTATGCTGAAATTTGGTCTTGTTTTTCACCTTCATTGTGTTATCTGGTACAAGCATATCTGTTAAGAAATTCTTGTGGTACAGAAATCTTGAATCATATACTCATAACAAACAGGACTACTGTAGTTCCCCTCTTCCTCACTAATCTATTTAATATCTCACTATCCTCTTGCTGTGGCTACATCCCTTGAGGAAAGCCTTTTCAGTCTCTGTGAGTGCTAAGAGTGAAAAAGCAAAATGGAGGAAGTGACCGTATTTAGTAGAGCATAGATTAAGGAGATCAGAGCACACAGAGAGATAAACATGCTGGACAGATATTAAGAAATTGTCTTTTTTTTTAAATAGATTTATATCCTTTTCCAAGCATATTGCCATAACTAAAAATTAGTAACCCTGCTTTTTGTATTAAAACCTTTAGGGCTAGAAAACTGAAAACTTTCTAGCTATAGGATCAATTTCCTCTATTTCAGATTCCTTATTTCTTCACAATGGTCACTATGGTGCAAAGAGCTTTGCAACACCAGCTTTCTAGCACTGCAAAAAAAGGCAGGGTGGGGAAAGCAGCACAACTTTACAAAAGATTATGCTTTTTCACAACTTTTCTACATAAAGGGCTTGTATATTTGTTTAATGATCAGTCTGAATATATTTGATACATGGAATTTTCTGCACATAATATTGAAAATGTTAATATACGCTGGAAGCCCAGAATATCTGGTCACATCATAGTTTAGGCCTAAGGCCAGGATCTGTTTCCCAAATCCTGCCAGAATGCAAGTGTAAAAATTCCCCTTATATTTTCAGCCGCAACCCAGTCCTCAAAACTGCATGCATAATCCTTTAAGTATTTTTCTTCTTGTCTGAAATTTCCTTTGGCATTTGAATTATGTCTTCCAGAAGAACATATCAATCATGAAATAGTTTGTTATTAGCTGTAATGACCTTGTTTGGGAAAACAGCCTTTATTCTCATAATGCAAGGACCTTTGATTCGCAACTTCAGTTTTTACAACACTCAGATTTCCTACTGCCACTCCAAAGTATGTTATTCTTACATGGTCATTGTCTACTTGCTTTTCTGTATATATTGTGCTGTTCTTTCCTGTTGTCAGGGCATAAATACAAGGAAGAAATTATATGCACAGAGATCTTTGCAAATAGAAGTATCATTGATGACACTCGACGGTAATTACAAAAAAAAAAATCCTAAGGAAGGCGCTTTGCAATGCTAAAGACAATGAATACAGCATTTTCAGATACATGCTTTTTTAAATAGTTTATAACTAGGTTCTATTAGAGCTGGGTGGAAAAAGGTTTCTCTATGCCAACAATAATTTCAAGATTTCAAAATATTTTCTGTTCTGCATGAGGATGGAAACACAACATACCCAGCTTTTCCACCAAAAATAAAACAAATCTATATTTTAACATAGGAGTTCTTTCTAAAAGGTGTAAAATCAAAATTTAAATATTTCTCTAGGAACCAAAAAGTGTTCCATTGAGTTTATGGGCTATCTGGGCTATACATGTTTGTAAGCACAGAAACTGCTTAGTAGATCTGGAAAACTTTCCAGATTAGAGTTTTAGTGAAACTATACACTTGTATTAAAAATTTTGATTCAACTAGTTATAATTTTCAAACAAAAAAGGAAATAATTCATTACAAAATTCCAAGCAAGGAGGAGTTGCTAGTATCTAAGTGTTGATGTACTACTCATTTTATCCCGTTTTATCTTTGAGGAGTTTTTAATTATTATTTTGTAACAAGTGAATCTTTTGTCAATCAAAATGAAATTACAGTCAGTTTCAGACTGGTGCTCACTCAAACCAGGTATCTAGATTTAGATGTAGTCAGCATTATGACTCATAAACTAACGAGATTTCCCATTTTGATTCTTTCCAAAAGGAATAGGGATTACCTCACTTGAGAAACCTTTTTCCCACTTTGAACATTACACCACAGTAATCACGAGATCAAAAGTCATTTATTAAAAGGGTCTATTCCATATGTATTGTACAAACTTACTGCATAAAATCCTATTAGGAAATTGCGAGTCCTTAAATAATATTGGAAAAACATTCCAAAAATCAGTTACAGAATTGCTCTTTCATCCATTTCTTCCATTCAAAACGAATAAAAGCTGTCATTTCATCCTTGACGAAGGCTAACTTGTAGCAAAGCTCTTTCTCACAAGACTGAAAAAGTTATAATTCTCATGACCATACTCCAAAAAAATAGTGGGGATAACATCAGTATGCCATGGTTTCTCGGCATCACCGAGTCCTGAAAATAGATTTTAATTCAGATTTTAGTTCATTTTTCCTATCATTAAGAATGATAGGAAAAATTCCAGGAATGCATGAGGGTTTCTGTGTTTTGCTTCTTAGAGAAAAGCTTTAAGCTTTTAAAATTAAGCATCTAGACTACAAATGCATAGTTAATATTCTGAATCTACTTCTTTACACTGATTTATTTTAATCTGCTCCTTTTTTGTTAAAGAATGTAAGCCCAGCCACAGAATGGCTAATTTAGGCACTGGTGTACATACATTTCCAGTACCTGCTGAACTCCAATGTAATCAGTGTGACCAGGTTTAAACACACCTTGTACATTAAGGTGAGTGCCATTGCCACCCAGCACCAGGGCACTGGCAGAGAGGAGAGGTGGAGTCAGCAATCTAGTCTAGTAAGGTGCAGCTCAGGAAGGTAGCTCTTGCTCCTGGAAACCTATATTCATTTTGTTTGACACTACCATTGGTGAAAAAATACGTAAAAACAAATGCAGCATCAACTCCTCCCAATTAGAATCAAGTTGCTCTTGCAGTGGCTCCTTTTGTCTCATAAAGCTGGCACTCCCCATTGCACAAATGACAACACTCTGTGTTTAAATGACTTTGCCCCATAGAATTATACAATTATTTATGTTGGAAAAGACCTATAGAATCACCAATTCTAATTCTTTAACCCAGTACTGCTAAGTCCAGCACTAAAACCATATCCCTAAGCACCACATCTACACATCTTGTAAATAACTCCAGGGGTGGTGATTCAACCACTTCCCTGGGCAGCCTCTTCCAATGCTTGGCAACCATGCCAGAGGTCTGTCAGCTACTAAAGATGAAGAAATTGTGTGGACAGTTCTGACCAGGTTAAAACGGACTTGTGGTGCCCCATTTTTCATGCTTATAACCCCACCAGGTCCCAACCCAAGGAAAGAGTGAAACAAACTGAGATATTTCAGAAGTTAATTTGTCATAATCTCTGCTGTCTACAGTCCTCTCTGTTCTCTGCCTGCCTCCTTTGCAGCAGACTCTTACCTGGGCATCGGTGTTTAGTACTCCCAGCATTATGGGATGGACATGAAAGCAGGAAAACAGCTACATTCCTGGAAAAAATTTCTCATCATTTGGGGATTCCCCTTCAAAATCTTGCAAAGTGTTCATTACTCCTTCATTAGCTTTCTGCTGCAGGAGCAGAGCTAGTGCTAGGGGCAAAATTTATGAATCCCACTGCATAAAATTAAATCAATGTGCACTGAGACTGGGCACACCACCTGGCTGGGGATGACCCCATCAGTCTTATCAGACTTGAATCTCAAGGTAACAAAAGAGCTAACAAAGAAGGCTAAAGAATCCAAACCTGATATGTCAGCTACAAACTACTCTGTTTGGTCAGTCTCAAAATCAGTAATAGTCTAAATGCTTACTCTTTTCTCTTTTTTTAGCAGGCTGTTATGCTTCTATATAACAAATACTCTTCTAAACCTCTCTCTGTATCACTGATTTTTTTAGGAATAATATATATGAAGGATCTCACAAAGTATGTTAGCTGCAATCAGTACTTCCTAAGTGAAAACTTTTAAGGCTTTGAACTCAGGAACAGAAGGTTCATGTGACAGCTCAGCTTGATTTGTAATTAATAAATCCACAGGTCACTCAGCAAGAGTTCCTACTGCAAAGGATTGTTCTTTCATATATTAGGACAGGACCCGACTCCAGCAAGGTTGAGGCTGGTGGCCAGCTAATTTGGGTAGCACATGATGCTGAGCATCTGCTCTGAAACAGATGCTAAAGCTTCTTTCTCTTGCAGACATACTCCTGTCTCTGTCTAGAGGTCCTAGTAGATGGTGCAAATAGAAACAGCAGGGGCATAATGGTCCTATTTATATCTATTCCACATATCTCAAGTTCATAATTCCATCAAAATACTAAGGATCTGTATCAAAGGACATCCATATATGTGTTCCACTTCAGACAAGTGGTCAGATTTTTGGGGGCCTGATCACCACAATGGAACAGATGACCACTCAGAAACTCTGCAAAACAGGCCAAGAAGAATAAACATTGGTCAAGATGAATCCGTCAGTCATGTGTGCTTTAAGAGTGTCATCACCCAAAATAATTTAAAAACCTGAAAAGGCTGCAAGTCTGCTGACCCCAGTTATTCAGTGATATATCTCTGTGAGCTTTGTGGCAAAAAACTTAGAAGCCTTCTGGCAGCTTGTCTACTAAATCTTCTTTTTGGCATGAAATCTGTTTACAAGACAGAGATAACATCCTTCAATAGTTTTTTTTCTAAAAAACTTCTAACTTACTCTATGGAAATTTTAATCATAAGCTATGATAATGTCTCAAAATCCAGTTAGAAAAAATAACTCAATGGGCAGCATCATAGGGATAAATCTTATTCAAACTAATTCACATTAAGGCATCACAAATGCCGATAATTTTACTATGGTTTTTAGTAAAAATTATTCTGTCTAGAGAACAAGAGCTTAGATATTTGTGTGTAGATAGATAGATAGATAAATGTAAGTCCTAGGGACAAAGGAAGCCCAACACTTTTAACAAACACACTTTTAATCCTAGAGTGTTGAGAGGCTATTTTTAATGTTATATTTTGCCTAATTTTCCCATAAAGGTTTTCATTTGATCTTAAATTACTTGCCAGAACAGGGGACAACTATCAATTCAGTGTTGTAGACATCTAAAAACATGATCTGAAAAGACCATAGTTGCTTCACGTACACTAATTAACTATCACAAGTGAAAAATTTTGAATCAGTACAAACAGCAGCCGGTTTTGAACTTAGAGGTGAAAGTGCATATACTACAAAACTCAAAAATGTCAGGGAGTTATATTAACATTTGACTCTCACTCAAAATAAATTACTTCTGGTGTTGAGGAATAGAAGAAATCATTGCCCTCTGGTGGCCAAAGTGGCATTTTCAAAGCATCAAAATTTAAGCAGGGTATATGGGAACAATAATCCATTATCCCATATGTACACTGAAAAATCTTAAAGGATGCTAATTTTTATTGCTATTGATATAAATTGAGAATAGTATGGTCCTGTCTTTCTAGTTTCAAGATAGAGGCTCTTATCAAATCCTTAATCTAGATGCAGCTTTTCTCCCCTTACCAGAGTTTTCTCCAGTTCAAATTCAACTTTTGTATGAACATACACCCATGAAACGTACTACCTACCTTAATTCAGTGTCAGGAGCAAAGCACATTTTCAGCACCTAATCAGCTCTATCAACAACAATTTGCATTTAAACATAGTAATGCATTATCATATCTGTTTGAGAATGCTGTTTTTTCTAGACAGCCCTACAGATGGATGTGAAGTACAAACTCAAGCAACACTCAAACACTGTTAGGCAACCTAACAGTGGTTATGTACAGGGAACAACCATGCAGGCTTCCCCCAGTCCACACACAGGCAAGGGTCAATTACCTTGCTGGTGCCTGGGATGCTGGGGTGAGAAGAGGGATTTGTTGTGCTGCAGGAAGGGGGAAATATAACTCCTTCACTCTGCTGAAGGCATATGCATACACAGTCCATGTGCCATGAGTGGGTTTAGAAAAGACACTGCCTTCTGTGACACAGACTGCCCACATGTGTGCTCTGCCTTTGTGTTAGCAAAAACTGGTACAAACACCTAGCACAGCACACTACTGACCACCATCTCATATACCAAAAGGCTTCAACCAGTCTTTAATAAGAGCTCTGTGATCTTCACCAAGCATCTGTTGACGTCGTGGTTGCTTGTCATTTGACAGACACTTTAGCAGGAGAGACCCTTTAGGTTGGCTCCTTGTTAAAAGTCACAACTGTTCCATAGACACAGCAAAGGGGAAGAATTATCTGAACCTCTCACTGCTCTCACAGCCCACCTGAACAGGTCCCACTGCAGCTGAGTGCATCTCTAGGGCTCAGTGCAGGAAGTGGGGCTCCCAACCACTTTTTTATGTCCCCAGCTGTTCTAAGCACCACTCCTGCACCTAGAAAACTCCCAGGGAATCTGTATCCAAGATTGAGTTTAGCAACATAGAGTCATTTTATCCATGGGAAATTTAAAAGACTCCTGCTTAGAGGTTGGTTTAGCCCACCAGTTTTCTTGGGAATTAATACTTTTGTTTCATTACTTCTTCTTTTAGCTTCATTCCATCACTGTAATTATAGATTTTTATCACGATTTTAAGCAAAGAATAGAAATGACAGCTGAACAAAAACATTTTAAAAGAAGGGGGATAAAAGAAAAAAAGTGAGAATCCTGGGCAAAACAGAGCAAATAGAGAAAATGGATCATCTAGGAAGCTGCCTATGTTAGAAAGGAGTCAAATTAAGCAAGACAGAGTAAAGGTTATGGTCTTTCCAATCCATCAGGTGGCTTTATAGAGCTCTTAAAGGATGGAGAACTCCTTCCTTAAAGGAAGGATAAGATCTTTATCCTCCAGTCTTAATGCTTATTCACATAAGCAGTTACTTATTTATGTCAGAAGACACTTTTTGTATTGCACAACTGACTTCTGTAGTCACACCACATGTAAGCTTAAGCTGTTCTTACTACTTGTTTAAATATGGTTTTATTAACTAAACCATTCTTTTACCAAAACCTGTCCATTTTATCTAAGCCCAAGTATGAAAGCATTAAACTTCATATACTGCACCATTTGGAGATGTGAGATCTCGGTCTGTGGTTTGTTTTTGTCCAAATGTTCTAAAATGTGAAATACTAAAATTGAATCTCAATTTCTGTGAATGTAATTACCTTTTGAAAGAACAATTACAAAGGCTAACAACAAACACAGAATGACAGAATCAGATAAATTTTAATGAATATTATATTGCCTACAATAAATGAATAATCTTTTTTCCAACTATATCCTGAAATGGAACAATTGTCATATCGTAGTGCTATTCATTTCATTAGAGAACGATATGCTTATTGCACTTTGGAAAGTACTTTTTAATTTTACAGCTAAACAACTTAGATTGTTTTCTTCTGTCATTTTCAGCAATCAAATATGCTTTATTCTGGCTATGCCAACAAAGTCCTAAGTGCAAGCAACGTTCCTATTGATTGCAGTGCATAAAAATAGTAATCAAGCACTTCAGGATGTGATCCAGTATCTGGGGTTTCTGGAATATTGACATTGGAGTAGATGTTAGAGAATGGTTGGGAAATCACTAGCATTTTTTTAAACATCAGCGCAGTTTTTAAAATTGTAATTATTTTCCCTAATTGTCATCAAATTAAGAAGTGAAAGAACAACTATTTCAAATATAAGGGGGCCATGCTAAAACATAAGCATGTATCTTCCAAAAATGGGAACAGCATCTCTTTTTTAAACAGTGCCCACAGCAGATATACACAGAAATCATTTTTAGAAACACTGTCTTTTATCTTTGTTCCCAAATACAGTTAATTTTTAAATATAAATACAGCTACTTTTAAAATATTTTGTGCAAGCTTATAAGTAATTGCAATTTAATTTTTTTTTTTTTTTTTTTTTTTGTGATCTGATACTGTTGGACATGTTTCTTCCAGTAAGTATTAACAACAGCTTAAAATACTCATAAAATTAATACTGTGATCCCATCCACATAATGTAAATTTTGCTCTGGGAATTTCTTTGCAGTGTTAAATCTTTGCCTTATGGTAAAAAAGAGTGCCTTCTGCTTTAAAACTGTGTGAGATGCTTGTGCTAGGGAAGACTCAGCAGAACAGAAGTGCACACATCAGCAGGACTCTGAGCATTTCATCAGGAAAACCTCCCAGGAAAACAAGAATTTCATCTGGAGCAGCAAAGGCAAGGCGGGGCTTGTATAAGGGGCTGTGTGCTGGCGTGGCTGAGATGGGCAGTGGCTGAAGGGTCTGCGGGTGGCACAGCCAAAGCCCTCGCAGCTGCTCCAGAACCAGCTGGCTGAGTTTATCTCAGGTAACATTCTCTTTCTGAACATATTGCAGCAAAGGCAGGGTTTAGCAAGTTCATCAGGCTAGACAGTTTACCCCTCGATTTAAATGGATTTTCTTAAATACTGTATATCACAAACAGATGCTGTTACACCCAAAGATATTTTGTTTTGTTTTGTTCTAAATATAACTCATATAACTCCAAAGGAATGCTTGTAATATTGTTTTAAAACGTCAAAAGATGAGCCAATTTTCAGAGCACTTTTTCACTGGCAATACTCCTGTTGCAGCAGTGCTGAGTCCATTGCCCGTGGTGTGGGTGTAGATGCTCTTGTTACATCGCACGTGCACTCTCACAAGTAGCTGTTACATTACTTAGTGTAGCAGAGGTTAGCCAAGGTCCCTGGTTTACGTTATCTACTTATAGATGGCATCACTTCTCTTTACATTTCCAAGCTTCCTCACAGGCACCTCAAAATGAGCCACCTTATTTAGCTGGACAGATGAAGTCTCAGTTGAAAACACTCCAGCTGTTTGCAGATGGTTTGTCTGCTACGGCAACACCATAGAAACACAAGACACAACAATCAATTTGAAAACTTTATAAAGAGAAAGCTCTGAGGGGATGATAAGATTTAGATTTTAGAATGAAGGCTCAAATGTCACCTAAATATTTCTTTTAAAAGTATTACTGCTTATGAGTCAAAAGCTATGTAAACTGCTGGGTAAGACTCTTCAAACAATAGAGAGTTAGGATTTCCTCCCTCCTTTACTGGAATTTGTTGTGATCAATAGAAAGGTTTCTATTCATATTTTCCTTCAGCTTTTTTTCATTACATAGAATCTACAGCTACTCTGATTAGGAAACTTAAAAAGCTTAGACATTAGTTGCTTAAGAATTAACTTCTTAAGATTTAACTTCTTAAGACCATATAAATTTAGATCCTCTCTGCTGTGACATTCGTCCAACAATTCCAAGCAAATGCATTTTGATTTTAAAAAAAGAAGAAATCGTGCAATTCATAAAGTAATTATGCATTTGCAAATACTCAGAACTGTACTTTCTAATTTCTTTCTTTAATCTCAAGTATATAATACACATTTATTTCCAATAAAGCTTTACTAGCAAGGTGAACAACCTCAGAGCAAAGCTGATCAACTCTAAGAGTCTTTCAGACTTCATGTTTTAACCACATCTCTGTTCCCTAGATCGTTAAACCAGAAATGCAGAGTCAACAGTTCCTTTCCCCCACATCATGACTCACAATTGTTTTCTCTGATCTCCTACTGACATGTATATACTTTCTATGAGAAACAGATACAACTCTTCTGAGAGATAGACAATAAGCAAATAGCTGGTGCAGTTTTAAGGCTTAAAATTTACAAATAAATTAGCTCATGTCATGCTGTTTTCAGATACTGAAATATTTTAAAAGAAATTTGGGTTTCATTGAAATACTGCCAAATTTTGGAATGCATTTTTATTTCTTAAAATTGATTCAAAATTGATCACTTCTGGATCTAGTGCTTTCAGACTTTAAATTATTATTTTCAGATTGAGAATTGCATGCATATATATTGAATTAACATGCATATGATTGAATTTAAGCACTGTAAACATTGCAACAAGTGCCTAAACTGAACAAAAGAAGCAGGATAGAATAAGAGGGCCTAATTCTGTCATCAGGATTGCCTGTACAATCCTCTGTTACTTCAAGATATGTATTATATTGAACTGTAAGACTTGGATAAATTAAAAACAAAAAGAGCTATTATCTGTTATAAGCAGATCATATATCAATAAAAGTATTACTATTACTATCTATCTACTCCATCCATCTGTCAGGACAGGATTATCTTTTAAAAGGGCATTTTCTGCCACTTTGCTCAGTCCAGGCCAGATGTCACATGAGATATGACATATTCTTTCCTCAGAAGGCCAGTCGGTCTGAGAAAATATTGCAGATAAATAAAAAAGATAGTCAAGGTCAATGATAATTTACTTTATTTCATTTAATTACTTGTTATAAACCCTAAGACCACCCTAAAGCATTCAGAATCATTTTTCTGCAAATATATACTGCGTGGAATCTTATCTTCCCTGCTGATAAATAAAAGGGGCCAAAATCTCACCCCATCACATGGATTCAGTCACAGGCCTTCTTGGAATTACTGCTGCATCCAACCAATTTCAATATAGCTTGAAATGACTGCCTTTTTTGACACCCACTTTTCAGGCCTATAAACTCCTGTTAAATTTAATTTCAAGTTGATCAGCCTTCTGTTTCTATGATTTCTCCTGTTTCCTAACTGAAGCTTCCATGTGTGCAAGGCTCTTGGGAAGACAGCATGCCCAGAAGGGCTGCCAGCCACACTGCTGAAACAGGACCAGAACAAGAGACATCACACTCCCCTGAGTTACTTGCTGCTGTTCAGTCTCATGTTGTATAGGCTGCTCTTGCTCTTTTCCAACACTGCAATCATTCATCAGATTTGTTTTCTGTTCCATTCTTGTGTCTTTCAATGTATTTAGTCTTGTAATTCTTTTGTTTTGCATCACAAAGAATACCAGTATATTTCCCTAAACTGGAATCAATTAAATTTTGAAAACTAGGAAAGAAGCCTAATTTTCCTCATTTTCATGCTCATTTTTATAATATCTCTGGCCTTCTGCTAGACAATTACCCCTAATTTATTATGTATAAATATAATAAATGTATGTATCTTTTATATATTTTATTAGTTTTCAAATACATTTGTGATTCATTTGTAATTGTTTTATATACTTATTATCACGTACTATATTGTATTTATTATTATTTACTTATATGTATTACTCATGTCAAAAGACTATTCAAATTAGCATGAAGATCAGGATTCCATGAGACGTAAAAAAGCTTACTAATACCTAGCTTCAGTGTATCAGGCTGTTGTGCTGAGATCAACAATTGCCATTGTGAAGCTGTCATTACAAGACCTCTTAAACTTTACAGACCATTAAATAGATTTTTAGGCATTTAAGCTGGAAATTGCAGATGTGCTGCACAGTGGAGATAAAACAGTCTTCACTGAGAGACTCAGTAGGCATGAGATAGAAAGATTCTCCCTTTTGGGAGGGCATATGGATTTCCCAGCAGCTTTCTAAAAGCTGGGAACATGAACTCAGTATGTGTATCTTTCTGACCTAATCACACATAGAATTTCTTTTCTTTCGCTCAGAGACACCCACAAATTCCTTCCTTTTGTTTCCCAAGAGCCAAGCAGTTAGAGCATACAAAGGGTGCTTGTTGGGGTTTGGGTGTTNCCAGTTCCTTTTACCTAAAAGTCTTTTTGCAGCTTTTGGAATAAACATTAAAAGGCTAAGGATAGATTCTTCCTGTCATACAATCATCTACATGGTAGAAACCACAGCAAATCCCATGGCACAATTTTGGCTTCATTCCACAGCTACCAGCTGTGTTCAGTGTTAACTTGGGAATAACCTGGGCCATCCAGGGCACCATACTTTGCTGTATAGGTGTGAGCTACTGGCACAGAGGACAAAGATAAAAATATAAAGGCTGAAAAACAGAGACAAAATAGTCCAAACCAATTTTGTACATATTTAACAAGGAACAAGAACACCCAGTTTCATTCACCATCAGGATTTATGCTTAATCCTGATTTCTAGAGGTCTGTGATATTATTTGATGGTTAAACTGCCCTACTGAAAGTATGGATGAATGAGATATATGTAATTTCCTTATCTGTTTCTCAGCCTGGACAAAGACTCATGGTAGTGTTCTATGACCTCTTAAGCTCCTATAAGGTAACACACCTCTGTTCTTCTTTCATTTCAGTGTTCAAATTTTCCAAGTAGTCATTTCTTGCTTCATTTTCTTCTCTCAGTCACTGTATAACTGCCATACTACTTTAGCTCTTTAAATCTTTCCTAACAGTAATTTCTCCAGACCACAATAATTTTTTGTTCACCTTAGAAATGTTGCTCTAATTTGTTCACATAGTAAGAAAAATATAGGTGAAAAATCGTATAAAATTTTGACATAAACTGCCATCTCTGTCCTCCATGTTGTGATCCTTTCATGAGAGAACAATGAAATCACCCTGTCCTTTTCTACAGCTTTATCACATAGCACACTTTATCTATTTTCTCTCCTTACTGGATAGTAGTTGCTATTGTCACTCATCCCTTTTTTTTCTGTCCTGGTACTGGGCAATGCCTTTTCTTTTCCTGAGTCGCTAGTGCCATCCCCATTGCTAGTGGTCTTTGTAAGTGGTCAGAGATTTACATTGTCTCAGTGATTAGGCATCATCTGTAATAATTTATTTGTCTCTGTTTGCATTTTCCAAGTACTCCCAAATCTGTTTTTTTATCAGTAGCTGTTGTTACATGATCTCAATTGTCTTCTAATTGCCAAGCCTTCCTTTTCTTTCCATTTATCGCTAAAGGCAATATTAAGAAAGGACTTCAATTCCCTGAGTCTTTTTAGGTCACATTTAATTTTATATGCCTCTTATTTATTTTTTAGCTCCCTTTTTATCTAATCTATTTTTCAAGTTACCTTAGTTTCTTCTGGAAAGCCTTGTATAACTCTGAATCATTTCTGAGAGTCAAACTGCATAGCTACCCCTTCCAATTCTGTACTTTTTCCACTTCGTATCACTTTTTAAGATCTCACAGATTTGAAAATTGGAAGCAATTATGCTCTTTGGAAGGAATACATTTCTTGCTCTACTTTTCATGTGTGAAGGTTCACCTGCTTATCTTTCAATGCCATCCTCAGCTCAAAAGCATTCCCTTCTCCAGATTGGCAACCACTACTCGAGACAATACCCTCTTTTTATTTCACTTTTTACTTATTGTTTCTTAGTACTGTCTGTCTCCAGTCTGGGCTTTTGTGCGGCAGCAATCAGAGACATGTTGGCAAGGGTGAAGGTAATAGTGATGCTAATGCAATTTAATATAGCTCCAAAACAGATGTCAAGGATTTACAGGAATTTAGTAATACATAATATTATCCCTGTCTTATTTGTACAATACCTTAACTCAAGTCAAAGAACGATTCCCTGCAACCTACCTTTCCCTTAATTTTGTCTTTGTATTGGTGTTTCCCAGAAAACGTGACTGTCAAATAAAGCAAAACACTTAAAAACAACTTCATTTGTGAGACTAGCAGACTCTAGGCACATAAACAGTGGAATATGCAGTAAATTTTCAAATCACATGCAGTAATGCAGGTGCAAACCAGACATTTTACTAATATGGAAGGCTTAAGGTTATCAAGTGATCTTTTATGGGAAAGCATCTCCTAGGGTAGGAAGAGGTTTTTCATTTGATTAAGGAGAAAAGTGTAACAGATAAAAAATTGGAGAAGGACCAGACATTGCATAAAGCAGAGCTTGTAGAGTCCCATTGTGCTTCTATTTCAGAGACAAATTCCTTTGACAAGAAGAGGCCCAGACAGTTCAGTGAATAACATTTCTCGATGAAATGATAAACAAGTTACTGTAATAACCTCACAGTATCTCTGAATGCTGTAGGATATTAAATCTGCTTTTGCAGAGATAAATCTATTTTCAAAAGGGTACCATTAAGGAAAAAACTTTACTCATGTCAAAAACATCAGTAATTTTAATTTCTAAGCTATGTCATTTGACACAGTGACACTTCCTCCATTGAAATTGCAGCCATAATATTATCATCTTTATTATTATTATCAGACAGGAGTAAACCAAAATTTATCCTCTGCTTTCTAAGATGAGTGGATGTAAATTTGTTCCCTCTTCTTTACTGCTACACCAATGTCACCATTTTCATCTTCTCTCACCCCTCTCCGTGTTTGAAGCTACCTCGCCCAGAAGATACAGACCATATCCTTCAGCATGATCCTGTGATATTCACTTGTCTGCCAGCTGCCACCCAGCAAGTGAATGATAACAGCTAGAATTTCAGTCCTGGACCCATCTGATACCCAAAATCCCTACTAATACCCATTCCCCTAAAAGAGGGCAGCATCTTTGGTTTGTACCCTTTCCAAAGCCATCATGTCAACTATAAGGCTGAGAGAAGATGAAAGCAAAAACTTTGAAACTCCTTTCACATGTTTGAATACCTGAGGTTCCCACACTACTTCCAGAGCTGCCAACCCCTTTAACACAACACTTGGTGATGACAGAGCATTCCCAGCCATGCCAAATGCCCTTACTGCATCAAGACAGAAGTTCATCTTCATAAGGCTGTTACTGAGCAGTGAAACCAGAAAGGTACCTGAGGATATTGGCAGGGAAAAATTGGGTTTAAGTGTGTGACTCCAAACCTTTGCCATTGATAGCAACCCATGAACTGCAGTATTGCTCAAATGCCATACTTAAAAATTTGTCTCAAGAGCACAGAAACCATCTATTCAGAAGTACTCACAAGTAAATTATCACCACTGTTTTTAAGTCTAGGCAAGGGTCTTCAAGTAGCCTGTCTCACTCCTTGCCTGTGGCAAATCTGACTTCATTGCTTCATTTTGCAATGGTTTTGGCCAAATTTAAATTGTAGGTCAAATGCCTGCAATTGCTGATTTCTGAATTTTTCTAATGTTTTCTGTTAAAATCTTTTGACAGCTCAGCCCATTATCATCAGATAATGAAGCACTCACCACCAGATAATAAAGCACTCTGGACAAAAAATACCTGAAGTAATTTTTTGCAGGTACTTAGCAGGTCAGGTAGTCTATCAAATTGGGTAATTCATTAGCTAATTTTACCTTAATGGATCTGCTTTAAGTGTGCACAGCCAAGGTCAGCACATTAAGATAAATTTCTAATGTTCATGGAAAAAGAAAATATTTTTGGAACTTAACTTTTCCCCTAAGACAACTGAAGCTAGAGTTCCTCTCTATTAACTAATACAGGAGTATTTGAAAGCATACAAGGATACCCATTTCCCATTATTTCATGATGCCCAAGGAAATACTTCAACATATTGTAAGAAAAGAACACATGCATTAGATGACAGT
Organism: Chaetops frenatus; assembly: GCA_013400775.1. Lineage (NCBI taxonomy): Eukaryota > Metazoa > Chordata > Aves > Passeriformes > Picathartidae > Chaetops > Chaetops frenatus. The sequence goes on from VZTR01003061.1 coordinate 21,898, forward strand.
ACAAAGTTAATATTACTTGGAATGTGACTCCAGTAACTACTTGGTCTAACATTTTGGATACCAACTCTTGTAAATTCCAGCTTCATAACAAACACAAATCACTCACAAAACATCTGCAGTTCCTCTTAGGGTAGCATATTGGGACAAAACAATGGTCTGTTTTTGGCAGTGTAAGAAATACCTCACAAAAGAGCAAGATAATCAGCACATCTTCTGCCTTTGCATCACAACAGATCATCTCAGACTAAGTTATTATGGGGAATAAAGGGGTTTTGGTAATACCTAGGGCATATATACTGCATTTTGCTTCACCTCCATTCATGACTTAAACACTACTTTGGAGGACAGGATGCAGCCAAGAAAATAAATTAACACTTTGCCTTCTTGAGAAAAATATCCTTACAGAGAACAAAATTCACATATATGCAAGAATAATCACTACCAAAGCTCCGCCTAATTGTGCAATTAATGTTTCCTTTCATAAAGCTCTGATCTCTTCTTCTTTATTTATAGCACAGGCAATTATTTATTTGGAATACCATAATTGTACTACCTTCATCACAGAGTGGACATTTGCTTGTTTCAATAGAATTACTGTAAGCAGTAAGTTAATGTAAGTTCATAACAGAGATGCCATCATTACACAGATTTATGAGAAGAGCACTAAACATAAAATTGAGGTAATTGCCTGTGTGCTGCCAGGCTATTTTGCCAGTTAATATAAATAATATCATTCTCAGCATGAGCCACCAGGAGGACATCATCCTCAAAACTAAATCCTCACCTGCCACTGTCAGAAACTTTCACTATAAACTTGATGAAGAATGTGTTGCTCAGTGCTACTGAAAATCATATATTATCAGGGAAAGGTGGTTACCTCAAGTACCCCAAACAATCTGTTGTTTTGTTATGTTACCACATAAAATTGATTTAATGCTGCAATTTTCCATTTCTCTCTGGACCACAGACTGCTAATTTATTAGTCACGTACTCTGAAATTTCTCTTTTCCATTCATGTATAAATTTCCATGAGCAAACTAAACAGATAGTATTTGTTTGGTTCATTTTTAAAACTTGAAAAAATAAATCACTTGTGAGGTTCTGCTACTCAAGCTATTCAAATAGGTTCTATGAAGCAAGCAAACATTAAAAGCCATACAGAAGATCAGACATAGGAAGGGTTGGTACAGAGGTAATAAAGATTTATGTGTTTCCTTGGATTATGAGAAAAGTTAAACAGAGCAGTTTTCTGTGCTTTCTTAGTAAACAGCGCAAGAGAGAATTTGAATGGATACTACAGTATGTATTCGATTTTTAAATTCAAATTTAATTCCTAGCTTCTTCATTTTTTTGAACTGAGAAGGGAAAAAATGAACTGTATGTCTGAAACAGCAAGTCTGGAAATTTTTGTCTGCCAAAAATTTGCACAAGATCAACACCAGGACCCCCAGAACACAGGAATGCTTGTCTGTGACCAATCTCCTCTTTACCTGACAGCCTCGATGTTTATTACCATGAAGTCTAATCATTGTTTCAGCTGAACAAAAGAGATGTAAAAGCCTATCATACACCAGTGCCTCTGAGTCTTCTGAAATACAGGATGATGTTCTGAACACAATCGCTGGATCACTGTCGTGCTCTTGGTTGCAGTGAGACCCAAATTGTGGCACACACAGATGAATCTAGGACTTATGTCACGAACATAAATAAATATGTCTTAAAATGTCTCATATGTAAATATTACTTAAAAGTAATACTGAGGCATACCACAGGTGTAGCTGAGAAAGGTCTTGAAGAGCCAAAAAAGTAATGAGCTGATGGCAAATTACACCATGCTTGATTGCTCTGCAAGCCAATTCCAGAGCGGTGCAAAGTGCTTTAAAACCCAACAGCTTTTAGAGGAACAGCTAAAGAATAATGAGTAGGCCCTATTAAAGCTAGGGATTCCCAAAGCAAATTTTGTTTGTTCCAATAAGGTTCATGGTACTGGAAAAGGGCTGATATCATTATCTTACAGGGAATGCACTAAGACAGCAACATTAATAGTACCCACTCCCTTGTAAAAGAAAGTTGCCAAGGGACTCTTATTATTGCAAAAAATCTTCCCGTCACCCTGCATGTACCAGGAACCTCCCAGGTGAAATGAATAAACAAATGACATGTTAATAGCCTTTTCAGGAATAACTGTATTCTTGAAAACATCCAATAAAGGTAGAAAATTTCAGGGCAAATAACTTTCTGATACCTAGGACATCTGTTCAAGACTGTAGGTGTGGTGAACAAAATATTAGGCGTGGGAGTTTCTATCTTGCCATTCATTCCATGACATCCTTTACAGTATTATGTTTCATTATAAACAAGCATACTTTCTGCAAGTTTGGGGAAATGGAATGTTTCCAGACCAAAAAGACATTTCAAGTCTGAAGAAGCTTGAGACTTTATCTATCTGAAAGTAAAGCAGCAGAGATAGATTTCAGGTGCCAAATGCTTTCCAGCCAATTAATCTTTTAAATAGTCCTCTGGCTCGGGACCCTGCAGGCCACAATATTGCAGTAGTAAGTTAGTCTTGCTCATATGGTGGTTGCATGCTGAAACAGATGTGTCTTCTGTCCTCAGTCTCTTGCTGCAGTAGCAGTACCCTGATAGTACCACACCCTGACAATTTTGCCTTCTACCCATTGAATTTCAAGAATTTATTCTGTGATTCTATGACTGATTTTCAAATATTCTTCCAGACCTATTCTTTTAAAACTTTATTTTGCATGTGCTACTGATCATTAGGATTAAAGCACAAACTAAGAAGTAGCTGTTCTTCTAATCTCATGATAAATCATCATGATTTTGATAAGACTCGCTCCAGAAAAATTTTAGCAACAACTTCTGAATCAAGTCAGTATTTGCTAAATTACTTTTGTTTTTAAGTATAGAGACAGAATTTTATGTTGCAGGATACATAACATGAATAATCTTTACCCACAAATTCTATTTCTTTTGTCTCAGTGTGCATACTTTGAAAAAGCTTGGGTGACTGAACTAGCAGGAAAACAATGATACAACTGGTTTCATCTTGCTAAGCTGATGGCAGGAATGTAAGATAGCAAAACCAACAGAGACCAGGTATATTTGCTGTAATTTTCTCTGTAGGTTTCCTCCCTGACAGAGTCTCATTTTCTTGCCTTTCACATGCTGTTCTCCCCTTCTTCCTCCCAATCGCTCATCTCACTTGAAGGCCATCAGAGACCTGCTGGCTAAAACAGATTTCAGCTCCCACTAGCATGTTCTGTTTATGTCTCACAGATATTCCCTGAAAACCTTACAAACAAGCTGGATAACTAAAAAGGTTCAAGGAAAACTGGCTGCAACAACCCCCCAGTTTCTGGCTCATAATCAGGAAAGGAGTGCCCAGAGTGCACTGGCAACCTGGCAAGAAAACATTTCCTTAACAGAAATGGGCATTGGCATAAGAGCAATATCAGCAGTAGCTAGCAGAGAAGGACTTTTCCCTATGGACCTTCCTTCCCATCCCTGACCATAAGCTTATCCAGATAAACCCCAAGCTATCTAATTTACTATCCATGTAAAGAAATAAAATTGAAAAAATATATATAATTATGATGGTCTTATTAAGTAAAATATGATCAAGGTACCTCACACAATGACTTGTAATTCTGCTGTTACCTTCACAACTCAAAGCCTTGCTAAAAAGACATTCAAGTTTATTTGGCAAGAACTATTTTCCATCCCTCCATGTGGGCTGGCATTCAAGATACTTCATTGTACATTAATACTGGTTTATATCAGTTATGTTATTTTGCCCCTGGCAGGGACTGGTTGCCAGATTCACCTTCTTTTTCCCTCCTTTTCAAAATATTGGCTTATTCTAGTTTCCTGGCAGTGCTCATGGAATAAATCACCATTTAGCAGGAGGCATAAGGCAGACAAAGATATTTCCTGACAACAGGAAATAAAAATCAATTTTACAATCTACACAATATTAGCAACCCCACTGCCTCCTAAGCACTGCAGCAAACCAGAGGGTGTGGAAGACCCCAGCTGGGAGTCTGGGTNCCTTCCCTGCGAACGAAAGTCAAAGAGAGCGCTTCTAACTTCCCGCTCTTAAAAATGTAAGTTTCGCAAAGACGCCCCCAATGCTCAAGTGGCCACACGAAGTGCCCATCTCAAAACCAGCTAATCTGTGGGCTCTCCACCCCCACTGGAAACCGTGCCCCAGTGGAAGTGGAAAAACAAAACCCCCCCAGGAAGGAGAAAAAAGTTGTTGTCCTTCAAACCACGACATTGACTATCCATGTAAAGAAATAAAATTGAAAAAATATATATAATTATGATGGTCTTATTAAGTAAAATATGATCAAGGTACCTCACAAAATGACATGTAATTCTGCTGTTACCTTCACAACTCAAAGCCTTGCTAAAAAGACATTCAAGTTTATTTGGCAAGAACTATTTTCCATCCCTCCATGTGGGCTGGCATTCAAGATACTTCATTGTACATTAATACTGGTTTATATCAGTTATGTTATTTTGCCCCTGGCAGGGACTGGTTGCCAGATTCACCTTCTTTTTCCCTCCTTTTCAAAATATTGGCTTATTCTAGTTTCCTGGCAGTGCTCATGGAATAAATCACCATTTAGCAGGAGGCATAAGGCAGACAAAGATATTTCCTGACAACAGGAAATAAAAATCAATTTTACAATCTACACAATATTAGCAACCCCACTGCCTCCCAAGCACTGCAGCAAGCCAGAGGGTGTGGAAGACCCCAGCAGGAAGTCTGGGTGCCCAGCCTTGCCCCATGCTCACACCTGCAGGCATGCCTAACATGTACAGCACCAATCTTTTGGGAACATCTCACCCAGAACGTCTCACTCCTCTTCTTCTGCTTCTCTTCCTAGCAGGATCTCAAGTGAACAAACCACCAGCTCTCTAGGGCTTGAGCCTTTTTTACTCAGTTTTCTAATTTAAATTACAATGAATGTTAGCATACAGTGTAAACAGGTGAAAAGGGCTGTTGCTATTTAAGTCCCATATATTAATAACCTGTGGAAGATCAATAATAAAAATAATAGTAATAATAGTGATGAAGAGAATAATAAGGGATAATAATTAGCATGATAAACACCTACATAACTAAGTGTGCAAAATGTAACAGAAAATTAAATGTTAGTTGCATGCATGTATCTGATCCTTTGCTTTGCAAACATGCAATAGTTGGCAAGTATCTGCAGATGTGCTGTGAGTGCAACTCAGGTACGTTCTGACTGTTGTACTGAATGAAAGATTTTAATGAAATAAATGTCAAGATGATTTCTTGGATGACTGCTTACACTAGGATTTGATCTCTTGTTTATACTTGCTTAATATCCATAAATTATGGCATATGTTTCACAAGCATGTAATTACACTTGTCATTCTGTGTGTTAAATTCCTAAGCACTCCAGACAAACTGTGCAGTGACAGATAGCCAGTTCAGACATCATTTGCAGCAAGTTAAAACATTTTTTAAAAAAAACCACACAAGTAGCACAGTAAAATGATCAAGGATACATAGAAGTAATGTTACTTTTGGTTTTTTCAGCAGCAGAATTTTACTACATTTGCTTTTCTACTGCTGATCACTTGATAATCCTTTGCTTAGGAAAATATTAAATTCTCTTAAGATTTTCTAAGACAGGTTTGTAGCTGCATTTTGCAGTGTTACTATCAAGGTTTTTCAGAGAGAATTTTAAGTCATTCTTATGATCATCATCCCCACCAAACTGCTACACTGGCCCATGTGATGAAAGGACCTAAGTATTCCTTTCACTTTTTTGTAAGGTAACAATAAATGCTTCTTAATTAACACCATTCTTTCCAGCAGTAACCAAAGGCAGAGAAAATTTCATATATCATTTTGCACTAAATTTCAGTGAGTCACTTAATGCCCTTACACCAGCTTCAGACATTCCCTTGGCAGTGGAGGGAAATTGAGGCTATACCCACAAAAGGACCCTTGGCCCAGGCTACTGAGCTGTGCACCTTGCAAAGCCAGTGCTCAGCTGCCACATTCTTTCCTGGCACAAAGCACAACTTGCCACTCTAGGCAGGGTGGATGATTTTTAGCTTATTGGCTAAGGGTAGGCTGCTCCAGAACATCACAGATAACACGTGGCTGGTTTTTGTAAACCAATGCAAGGACCCTATTTGATACGTTGCCAGATAAAATTTGACATTAATATTAACAAATGCATAAGGTGGTTTGAGGCATAGGGCAGCTCTACTTGTCCAAAAGTGTAGCAACTTCGATCTAGTGATATTGGATTTCTCATGTCCTCAGGTGCCCTGGTGCAGTGCCCAGGGGTGGCAGCTGGCACTGCAGAGCATCACCTGTGCTTGGTTCTCAGGCTCCTGCCATCTCTTTTTGTTCTTCTTGGCGTGTGGCATGGTGCAGGTAGAGCAGAATTCAGCTCTTACAAAGTGGGAATAGGTACGTATATAATGTTCCTTCACTTTTTTCCCCCTTAGTGTTTAGAACAGAAGCTTTTAATAAGATCAGGAAGATTCATATAGACATCCAACTCCATAACCTCATTATTTTTCAGTCAGTGGATCTGAAAAATGTCCCAAATAAATTCATGACTGCTGTATTATTTAATTAGGACTTGCAGAAATATTGGCTGTATGCTGCCCTTGCCTCCTCCTGACCTCTCCACATCTTGAGCCTTCAGTTAAGGACTGCGACATCACTGCTTAGAAAGACTAGTATGTTAGATTTGAAAAAAAAAACTTCCATCATAGTCCAGTTATTTGTTTTATTTTTCCATTTTGCATTCTTTTTATGATTCATTTTCTGTATGTTTTAATATTTTAATGGTCTGCCATGTATTATGAGGAGGCATCTGGAGCACTGCTGCAAATAGGAGCTGTGAAATTATATACATTATTTATTATTATTAATCAGTCTACCTAAATAACTGTAGTAACTACAATATTCACAACAGTTTGAAGAATGAAAGAATGACAAAGATCACTATCAATAGCTGCTGTAGGAGTGTCCCCCAATGTTCTCTATTAAAAAGAAATTTCTACACTACTTCTATAAAGTCCTACATGTAAAACAAATCAAAAGTAATTACAAGCCTGTATGTGTAGAACAAAACCATTTACATTTTATGAGAGTAAGTAAATAAGACAGTTCATGGCAAGGGTTTTGCACTGCAGAGATATCAGCTGTAAATAATGAAGGAGCTGCTTGGCATTTAGACAGTTCAGAACTGGGATGGTCAGTGCTGTACAGCAGGAGGTGGTTAGAAAGTCCCAGGCTTTGAAAATCACTGTGTCTTCTTCTGTGACTAGCAAATATACATAGGCACTTCCAGAAGGCCACTTGGCTTCAGACTCGTGTGGGACAATTCAGTCATTCATGCAAATACAAGGGTCTGTCCTTGAGATCTCTGTTAAACTAGACAGCTGAAGATGGGAGTGAGATGAATTTTGTGTTACTGCTCTGGCCAAGACTTTCAAGCTTAGTCTTTAAGAGAACTCTTGGCAATCCATGGCTAAAGCATATAAAGGAATGTTTCAGTATTCAAATGTGCTTTACTCTTAGGTCTCCCTATGGCATTTATCAGGACTTCTTAAAAGGTTTTCCTTTGGTTCTGGTCTCTGTCATCATGTATCTGTCATTTTTCTTTGTACTTTATCCTCTCAATGCACAAGTATGTTCCAAAAGGAAAAATGAGGCGGCAGTAGCTGCCTGAATTATACTTAATAGCCTGGTGGTTAAAGTACTCAGCTGGGAACAACTAACCATTGAGTTATAGGGGTTTTGGACATGAAAGTCTCTCCTGCTGAAGCTGTTCATGTTTTCACAAACAATTAAACTTCCATTGGACCCGCCTGAGAGTAGTTCACTCTATAGTCCAGTATTCAGTGAGGAATGGGAATAGCTACGTTCAAATCATTACTCTAATGAACATTTAATGAATTTTAGCATGGATGAAGTGAAATTTTCCCATTGTGAAATCTTATCATCAGTGAATAGACAACATCTGGCAACAGCAACATTCACATGCATCCAGCTGTCTAGAGGTAGAAGAGCAGGCAAGAGTTTTCAAGAAGATGCACCATTAGAGACTTGTTTTAACAAACAGTTCTGAGATTAGAGCTCTCCAGGGAAAGTCCTGCACACAGCAGGCTGGTGAGATAAGACCTGTTCTGGCAGAAAGAAAAGTCACAGGGTGGAAGTTCATTGCACTCAGCATGCCCAGGCAGCCCTGTTTCTGCAGAGTTCTCACTCTCTGTGTCCAGAACTCATAATTTTACTGTAAAGCAGTCTTGTCTGTGTCTGTAGGGACTGGAGTTGAGCTATCCCATCTCCTAAGTTATATTTGATTTCCTTCTCTGAATCCAAAAGAATTTGCCCAAGAGCCTTGTTTAACTCATGAGTAAACAGTGGGGTAAGAGGGGCACAAGAACTTAATGAATGGTACCCAAGACTGACATTTCAAACCTATCACTTTTATTTTACATTATAAAATCTCCAAAATAGAAAGAAAACATTTTGGAAAGCTTTTCTCTATAAAATAAAACAAACAAAAAAGAAATGAAAACCCAACCCAAAAAAGAAGCCCCCAAGTTTCACTAAAACGTTATTATTTTGGTTCAGAATAAAATGAATGTTTATTTTCAGTTCAGCTGTCAAGCTAACTAATTATTTGCAAAGCCTTGCTCATAATATTGCATTCATGCTTTGAGTTGATTAAAAACAACTGAAAAGAAGGAAATTTAAAATTAGGAATCACTTTTTCTAAAAGGTGTGGAATCTCCTCTTAGCTCCTGGTAAACAGATGAGGTAGTTATTCACCACGGAGCTGCTAGAAGTTGCCTATTCTTAGGGACTTTTATTCAATTTAGAGATAAGGAAACAAACTTTTAATGAAATCATAATGAAAAATGAAACAAACAGAAAAAAAAACAAACAAACAAACAAACAAAAAAAACCCAACGTTCCTGAGGCACCATGAACCATACTGGCATAATGTTCAGCTACTAAGTCTTTTACAAAACCGTTTTGATTGTCTCTCTTCTCAAACACTTAAGAACACAAGAAGTCCTCTCAGCTTAGTAGAACACATATTTGCACACACACCTATCTTAATTTTCTTGAATCCCACACTTCTTATTTTCATACCTTGTCATAAGAATGATAGTAATTCATTTTTTCCCAGTCACTCTAATATAGATTGCAGATACGAATTTTAACAATTTTAATATTATTGGGCAATAATCCAAATACCTTTTCCTGCCTCTGGAGCTCTTTTACTTTCATTGTCATGGTTTCCTAGGGGATGTACAGCCTCTGATTACAGGTCAGGCAGGCATCACCACTTGCTTCTGAAACTGATGACTTGCATATTTAAATCATACTGTGGGTGGAAAAATCTCCTTTCATAGCAAAACCCAGGAGAGAGAACTATGTAAGAGGATACAAGGAATCCCTCATTAAGGATTGGCTATCTGAAGTACTTCTATGCCCCCACCCCTTACTCTTCTATCTGATTATCGAAGAGCCTTTATATTCACAAATCCCTTCAGCCACAGCAGTTCTCTAGCAGGGACGCAGGGGCAGTGAGCCCTGGACATCAGTTCTCCAGAGCCACTGGGCCTTCAGTTCCACAGGAATCCTCCCTCAGGCTGAGGATTTGCTGCTGTGTGACTTGCCCAAGGTCACAGAGAAAATCGGTACTGAAGCAAGACAAAGGACGTAAGGCTTCAACGAGCACTACCACACAGCAAGGGAAGTCTGTCACACTCAGACAAAGCTTTGCAGCTTGCCATTGAGCCAAGTGATTATGTGACCCATACCAAAAATACCCTGCATTCTCATCAGCTTTTACATCTTTACTCTCATTCTTTCCTGCAGGCCAGAATAATTGATGGGTGTGCAAAGACACAACAAAATAAGTATAACTAGAATGGTGAATCTTCATTCCCAAAGCACAAGGTTTCGCTATTCAGCCCAGAAATAGAAATAAGGAGAGAAAAAAAAACCACAAGCGTTGAAACTTGGCAGGAATGGCAGGAATTCATACCTTGAGTCACAGGGCACTCTCGGCATCTGTTCCAGCTGCAAGCTTTTCATGCTCCCATATACAGCACAGCTACCTTCCTGTCTTATTCCAGTCACCAAAACTAGCACTAGAAATATTTTTTCTTTGCAGACTCTAATACCCTACACATCCAGTTTCCAAAATGCTGCTTAGTTAGTACTGGAAATGTGAACTAGCTCACAGATGATGAGTTTTTGTTGTTCAGATGATATTTGGCAAAACAGCTCCCAGTGGGTTGAAATAACAGCTCTGACTGCACTTAGGATTTGCAAGTGGAAGAGTTTGCAACATGCACAAAAGGAATGCTAGTTAATAAGATAAATGTTTACACTTAAAACTTTCTAAGGGCATCATCAAATCCTATCCAACAAAGAAGACATAAACATGTTATTTTTCTCTCATGTTTCATGCTTTTTAATAGCTTTTACTTTCATTACAAACACTTCAGTTCTGCCTGATCTGAGCACAAAGAGAATCAGCCCTTTAATCCTCAGGACAATACATGTTTTTTTCACACTTTGGAAAGCAAATATAGCAGCTGGTAACTTTTAAATCCTGTGCTTTGTTGTGCAAAAGATGGCAAGCAGAACCATCAAATTTAGGAGTAGAAAACATTGTCTACTTTACCTAGATCATTTTCCTACTGGTATAAAAAATGTATATTTTTATACTTCTATCCAGCCTAGTTTTCAGAAAGATAGGAAGTAGAAAATCTGGCACTTTTCTCATCATACACAACTGGATTTAACTTTAGACAACATATAAGAGAGTGCTACTTGGCAATATTTTTTTCTAGTAATCAGCCCATTTTTTCATTCCTGAAACAATATCCTAGCTCTAGCTATATATGTCTGGGCTCTACTGACTCCTCGTTATGAGTGGAATTTGGAGTGTTAGGTTTGTAGTTAATCCATATTATAAAATTATCATTCAGAGAGGCATGTCTGTGGAGATCAAATTGCCAGCTCCCCAAGATCATTATTGTCCCATATTAAAAAAAAAACCTCTTTTAATTGAATGTATGCCTATCTATTTTCACAAATGGTGCATGAACATGATCATATCTGAAAATTACATAAAGTAATAGAGGACCCATATTCACTTTTTCCCTGTGCCTGCTGGACAAACCCTACTCAAATACAAAGCTTACTAACAGTGCTGACACAATATTTAAATGGATATAGGACATTATTTGCCTCTGGATAAATCCACTTTAAAAGTGGTATAATTCACTGGCTTCCCTGGAATTCATTGTTCTCTCCGGGATTCTTCCTCATGTAAGCAACACTAAAAGTCACACAAGAATCAGACTTTGTTTCCCTTTTGAGTAAGCAGAATTCAACAAGCAGGTCCTATCCAGCTGGCTACAGAAAAATGTGGCTACTTACCCTACTTGTCCGCATCTCATGTACACAGAAGAAGCCAGAAATTTGAATCCTAAAACAAGTCATGCCCCTGCAGCAAGATATCCACAGTCTTGGGATCCCAAGGCTTTTGTACTTTCCATTCAGTGTATGATACCAGCACTGACAGCCTATTTGTCTCTTTCCATGGTTTTGGTTTGGTCCCAGATGACACCATAGCAGTGAGCAGAGTCTGAATTCCCCAGGTTTTTTATGCTGCTCCTAGTGATAAATTTGCTCCTGTCTCAGATTGCCAAGATATATTCGCTTCTCCCACAGCACTGTCTTGAAAGGTTGTTTGGACTATGTGGTCCACAGTCAATGAATTTACAGTAATATAATAACATAGCAAACCTCCTTTACAAAAGCACAGATACATGGGCTATATATTCTCTCCTTTCTATTATTAGCCAGTAGGTATTGTCTTATATAGCACTGAATTTCAACGTGGTCCACTTTATTTAACAATCGATTCACCTTCCATGCAAAGAGGCAGGTCAGTCTGGAGACCCCCTGCAACCTCACCTATATTCATACCACACATCTTCTAGACTGGCAAGTTCTTGTCTAGATGGCAGCCCTCAAGGAAGTCAGCTCTTCTAGGACACTTTTTGTGTTTCAGCACTACTCATAAAACCAAAGCATACGTATAGTACCCAGAGAAGAAATCAGAATGGCAAGAAAACCAGCCCTTTCTTCAGTTCATTTCCTAGGCTTTGCTTCCAAAGTATCAGGGCTAGAGAACTATTGTAGGATCAATAGCTTCTCTAAGGAATTGCCTAAGTAAATCTGTGGTCATAAGTTTTCACTAAGACCTTAATATTTCACAGCACTTCGCAAGCAAAAACCAAAATTTATCTGAATAAGAGTAACCATCACTTTAGGGGATCGGTGTTCCTGTAATGCATGGAGTCGCTTAACAAAATTGTACCCTGCCTGGAAGACAATAGCAATGGCATTTTAAATGTAACAGAGCCGCTCTCAAAGTAAAAATCTTATGGAAATTGTTAGGCACTTTTCATAGAATAATACCCAAAATAGGCTATCATACTTTTGCTACTTTTCAATTTCTAGAAGAGCTATGTGCAAAATGCACTAATGAAGAAGGAATAGAGGTGATTCTGCCTCTACAAATACTGCTGCTACCTAACTAAATGCTGGAGGCACCTTTAATGAAAAAACATAAGCCAAAACTCAAAAGATGAATTATTCCAGCTCAGAGAAATCACTTTTGCTCCTGTCCTACAGTCTCAAGCTGTAAAAGAAATACAATAGGAAGAGAGATCTCACAATATCATGTGTAAGAGCCTGAATGAGAGATGTGGGACTCCAGGCGGCTCTTCAAAATGCAGTTTATTCAGTCCGAGATGGTACAGCAGTCCAGGGTCGTGGGTGACAGAGCCTGTGCCTACAGCTGTCAGCTCCAGCTGCAGGCAGGCCTGGAGACCCTTTGGTTTTGGTTACAATACATTATATACTTTTCTTTGCTGAGCATCTTAACACAGTAGAACCAATCTATACCTTAACTTTTATCTGTAGCCTATCACAACTACTATAATTACCATATTCATGTTAGTATTCTCCAATCACTAAAAGTTAGTACATTACAGTTTAAGCTAGAAGTTGTTTTTCAGTTTCCTTGCAGTNTATCAGAAATACTGCATTTCAGAGAAGAGTTAGAGTACAGTATCCATCTGAAGTGCCAGACACAAAATCCTACAGTGAGGTAAAAAAAGTTAGAGATCCTTGTCCCTTTAGAGTTCAATCTTTCAACAAGCATTTCCCTTTTTTCCTGTTATCCCCATAGATAGATCCCTTTCATAAGTTTCCTAATTTCCAGCTCTTCCTCCTGCTGGCCCACTCATTCTTACAAACTGCAGGAACCAAGATTCAGTCAGAGTCTTGCTTATTCAGCTTGTCTAAAAAATATATTTTCTTTGAAGACTATGGAATGAAATAGCCACTTGAAAAATACTAGCAACAGTGGTAAAAAGTTGTTTTTCCTAAGAAAACTAGAGAAAGAAATAAACATGTGGGAAAAGAAAGAGAAAAGAAGATGAGTAAAATTCCTTCCAAGGGAAAGTAAGGAAGGATTTAAGAAACTGGCACTTCTCTTGCAGATGTTTGAAATCTTTTTATAAAACCTCCTATCACATCCATCAAAGGTTTCCAGAGCCTTCCAGTGAGAAGAGGTTCTATCTGATGCAAGTGCAAGCATGGATCAACCCATCATCTTTCTGTAAACAGGAAAGATGCATCCACACTCATAGACCTGATCCAGTCCCCTTCTGAAAGCATTTTATTCTTTCTATTGAGGGCACAGACAGCCAAAGGCCAACAGCCTCCTAATTTAAGGCCTCACTTAAATGCTTAAGTGTCCTGTCAGAGAGATAGGGGACATATTATCTTGCTGGCAATACATATAGATTCCAGCCCAGAGGAGTGTTTTGCTCTTGGCTATTTAATTCATTCCTTTGGAATTAGTGTCCTCCAGTAAGACTTTTGTTCTGATGACTACTTTTTTCTGATGAATGCTAGGAAGAACAAGGATATACATTTAAGCACTCTAAACCAGTTTAATCCTAAAAGCACAATATGCTTTAGGGAAAATAATGAGAATGGAAATAAACAAACACACAAAATCTACCACTTGGCTGTAAGAAAATAGTGCCTGGTTTCTGATGACAGTCAGAATGCAGGACTATTCATATTGCCCAACTGCTACTGTACTGAAACAATTAAACACCAGGGGGAAAAAGTCATCTTAATTTGGTTCTCATTGTAGCTAATAAGACTAACATTGCTGTAGTGAAACACTGAAAAAGCATCAATGATCCTTGCAGTGTCTTGGCTTCCCTTCAGTGTGACATAAGAGAAGAGGAGCTCTGTCCTGAGAAATCAGCAGCAATGTCTATGCTGGTAAATCACATTATTTCAGAGCACACTTCTCAGCAACAGCTCAGCTGCCTCTACTGTCAGACTGTCAGGACAGTCCATAACTCGGCCATGACCTGTGCCAGCCAAGTCTCCCAGTTTTCTGACAGGCTTCAGAAGTCATCATGGCTCAGGAATCATTCCCTCCCAGTAATTTGCATGCAGCCCCATGATTTGGGGGAGTAAAGGAGTATGTGATATGGGCGTGGATTGTCTGTGTCAGCTGGCCTCAGCCATGAAAGGGTGAAATCATTTTCTCTGCATATGCAGTTTCCTTCATGTGAGGGAAAAGAGTAGATATATATATAGATATATATTCCCTGCCCTCAGGAAAGTAGAAAGAAAATCAGATTGTTAGTCTTTAATAGCAACACTCCTTGTAAAGTGCTCGTGTATTGTACTTATGGAACGATGTAAAACCCTCAACATTTTAGACAGCTTCAACATGCCTGCAAAAGCAGGGGAGATATCTCAAACATTTAACTAGTGTTAATCAAGCTTCTGATTGTTCCTGTGAAATGCTTAAACACAAACAAATCAAAATGACAAAAGAGAAGCACAAAAAGGTCAGAAGATGCTTCTCAAGCCTTGCAGCAAACCAATGACAAACAAATTAAAATAATACAGAAAAACAGATTACCCTTTTGCTCTAACCACAGGTTGTAGTTCCATCTAGGAATGTGAGAAAACAAAATTCTTAAACTTTTAGAGGAATATTTAAGGAACTAGTATACTGTAAAATAATAAATGAATGCATCAAGTTGGTTTTGTACTCTCTTGCCTCAATCAGCTTAGCACAAATAAAATTTGATGCTAATCAGTGCTAGCAGTTTTCACAGAATCTGAAAACCTATTATTTCCTCTGGCTGCAGCTAAAACATTTGGCAACTGTTTCATTATTGATGCTAGCAAAGTACCTCTTGTACCTATAATTTTATCTTTGTGTTGACTTGATATTTGCCTCTCTTGACCACATACATTTAACCTGGTACTCACACAAGAATCATGGTTGAGTTAAAAGGGGTTTTTTGCATAATCTATTGTCTACTGCCATGGAAATATAAAGAGAAACGACAGTTTCTCCTACATAGAAGAGGTTCAATTATGAAAAAAAATTAATTATAATAAAAGTATTTTCCAGCCAATAACAAGACAAGATGCTCAGGCACTAAACAGATATATGTATGTACTAAGCTACAAAAAACCACTGTAAAATTAAACGGGATGTAGTGGTTCATTTTATAATTAAAAATTATTCAGAAAGTGTAAATATTATCTAGAACAAAAGTAAAATAAATATGTTAATCTTAAGGCCTATTTCAAAATGTTTTAGTCATCTTCTCCCTACTTACAATTTTTCTTCACACTTCACACAAAGTTGTCCACATATGTTTTAATCACCAGGAAAAAAATCCTCCTATTACACATTTCAAATGTTATGCAGTGGAAAATATTGACACATGTAGGAGGACAAAGTGAACAGAAAATGGATATATTTCAATCAGTGCAGCACATTTTTTTATTAATGAGTACCAATATGTTGGGTAACATTCATAAGCCTCTTCTTTACTTCTTCAAAGTATATTATACAGCTTTTCCATTATGGAAAACTCACACAGGGAACAGACTGACTCCTGCCTCTTCCTAGAGCCTTTGAAGTCTGTAATGCTCGTGAGGTGCAAATATTTCTGTAGATACGGAGTCTAGATCAGGATCTGCGTATGCCTCAGGTTGCCTCACAAAAATATATTTGTGCTCTCTGAAATTAGGTGGTAAAATGTTATCACATTTTATTTACATCATATTCATTTCATGAGATACACTCCATTGCCAAAATTTAAATTCAAAGCCTAAATTTATGAAGTTCAGTGAGATAAGCCTCTGCACTATGGTAATGCCCTCATTTCTGGGAGGCCTGTCTGCTGCTCTGTGCAGGTATGAACACAAGGCAGCAGAAGTGCCAAATGGCAGCCAAACATAAAAAGACCTGCAACTAAGCATCATCCAAGTATAGCCCTAGTAGCTGTGCAAAGCTACCAGGCAAAGATATACACTAAAATCCAAAACGAGGCAATGAAACAACCAAAGTGAATAAGCAAAATGCTGGTGGAACTAATATATTCACTTCCAGATTTACTGAAAGAAGCTATCCCTTGCATTTGGGATGGTTGCCATAAAGATGGAAGTGTTACTCCATAATGTCATTTGTACTTGTACTTCTGAAGAGGTGAACGTGTATGAAATGTACAAGGCAAATGTGCATGAAGTGAATATTAGTCCCTTCAGACAGCACCTACTAAAGTGGATTACAGCTCTGCAGCAAAAATGAAATTTGACCAAAAAGAGGAAATAAGTAATTCAGCCTTGGGAAACTGGCAAAAACAAAAGGCAAGACAAGGAAAGGCCAGACAAAGCAAAGGCCAGGGAAGGAATAAAGCTGTTGATGAATATTTGGCCTTATACACATGTACATAAATATATACATAAAACCTTGAGATCACAATTCACCAAGCATACTGTCCACCCATCTCAATTTGCATGCAAACCATCATCCCTAGGCTGCTCCTAGTGTGACACTGGCTAGAAAATGTGTGAAGGTGACAGATGGAGTGTACCAAGGAGTTCAGAAATAGTCTGTGGGGTTTAGATGTGAGGACACAAGCATAAAAAAACGCCTCTCTTTTTCCAGCAGATTTTAACCATTGACATAAGTTATTCAGACATTAAACAAGTAGAAGCTTTGAATAGAGGGAACATAACTCATAAAGTGAGCTAAGTTACACAGTCTCTTGTTTCCTCCAGGCCAAGTTTGGGGAGCCTGGGAAACAGCCCAGATGCTTGTGTCACAGAAAACAGAAGTTCCCATCTAATCATGCTTAAGCACCCTACAGGAAAACAGAATTTCAGTAAAATAAATATAAGGAAGGATGCAAGAGTAATATTTTGACAGATTGAGTCAATAGAAAAGTTTCCTTTGTGATAGTGAGAGCTGCTTAACTGAGACAGCCAGCTCCTTAATAGATCCTACCAGTTTGTGGTCCTTTGTCTCTGCAGCCCACTCCTGATGTTTCCTGATAAATACAACTTAAAATTATGGCAAAAAAACAACAGCCTGATGATAATCAAGGAATAACAGGTCCGCTTTCACACAGTTAATTCCATGCGCCAAGTGTTTCCTGTGAGTAAAGTGCCTTTGAAAAGTCTAAAACCATCAACGGGTGAAATTTAGTCTGTCCAAACTTGTACCTTAATGTTTTCGACCTACTAAGGGTAAGACCTTGGAAAATCACCTGTGAAGCAGCAAGGCACCTCAAAATTCACAGAAGGAGAATGGAGAGAGAAGAACTCAAGGCAAGCCATTCGATCAGGGGAAACGCTATAGATAGAGGTCATTTTCTGTGGTGGCCTCCCCTCTTCTCGTGAAAACATTTAGATAAAAAAAAAAACATTTACTATCAGTTTATGCTATCCACCAGATCATCAGATAGGACGATTGACCTGTATGTTTTCTTTTGTGAAATCAATAAAATAAAGGAAAAAAATTTGCAAGAAAAGAAAAATAGCAGCATAAAATTTTAAGCTGCTGAGAGTAATACTTCTTAGGCTATCTTTGTATATTCATGTTGAGAGATATAATATACTTCTCACAATTTCATTACAAATTAAAATTTTGCCAAATAATAACGTTCTCAAAAATATTTAGTCCTGACATTTAGGAACTTCAGAACAGGTATTAAAGCAATACTGAACTTCAAATTACAGGTTCACCTTTCTAAATAGTACTGTTAAGCAGAAATATGGATGAATCACACTCAACCTGGATAAAATGGAAAGAGGCATTTGCATATCAGTGATTGCTGACTTCAATGGAAGTACAGACATTTACCCCAGCTGAGTGTCCCACCTTGACATATACCAAAATACAGTAAACACAATTTCATGCCTGGAACCTCTGTGAGCACGGGCCAAGGTCCAGGTCTTCAGCTACAAAGCTGTGGGGATGCATCAGCTGAGAATTTCAGCCTATATCTTTGGTCTGAGCACAACCCAAACTGGATTACACATATAAGTTTCTGGAAAATGACCCTTAATTTCCTAAACCTCTTGACTCTAACCATTGTGAGTGGATTCTACTGTGCTTCTAACCCAGAGCCTGATCCAGAAGCCTTTATTCATGAAGAGATTCACTTCTGAGAGGAAGGTGTAAAAACAGATTTCACATGCCAGTCCATCATCAGGCACTAAAGGGTATAATTTATCTTGGTTTTTTTACATTATTAAGAATATTTGTATAGAATCCATATTTAAAACTAAAAGAAATGTCTCCTCCTTTTGCTAGCAGCTGTGTTACATCAATTAAATGGGTAAATAAGATCTTTCCCCAGAGGGGATATCACATGACCCTCTATTGATTAAGACTGCAGTAGAGTGTTATTTGCAATCTTATTGCATAATGTAAATCAGGAGGTAGCTGTCAAGGTTTCAGAAGACAAATTGCCACTATCTTAGACAATTCATAGGCTTCTTTCCTTCTTGCTGCTCTTAATTCACAGTTAATGCATGTCTTACCAGGCTTAGTTCCTTAAATCAGTCTATAGAACCCTATTCAACTCAAAACTGGATGTAAGTTGTAGTCTACGTGGCCCTGCATTATAATGGGTATTAAAGTGACCATTCCATCTATCATCATTTCAGAAATATGCATTACTTAATAAGATAGCACAACTTCAAAAAAGGATCTGAACTGAAAGATAGACACATGCATGATGGTTCCCAGGATAGATAAACCTCCCCACCAGGCACAATTCCAGAGGTGCTCTCCATATAGAACACTTTTTAAGTCTTAGCTCAGTTTCATGTACTTGATTTTCACAAGTAAAACATATGGCTAGAACTAGTCCACTACTCTCAAACCTGTGCAGTAACTGCAGCTGAGCATCAGTTTTGAGACTGAAAGGAACACCTGACCACAATCCAGCAGTCACTTTGCTCCTCCACTGAACTGTAAATCCATCATCATTTCCTTCAAGGGAGAACCAAAGGGAAGGACTAAAATCTCCATTCAAATGACTGAAATACACTTTGTTGAGAAACTATTAAAAGAAGCCAGTCTTTCTCTACTACTAATCAATCTCAGTTACAACAACTGAAAAACAACGCTTTTCAAAATACGTAACAGCAATATTAAACATTACCATAATCTTCTGCACCAAAGTCAAAGAAATGGTCTTTAAGTGGGTTTTGGTGATTGCAAAGTTGTATGAAATAAGGTGAGATTTCTGAATGGATGAAAGGATCAGTGGGTGGTAGGACAGTAGGATTCAGGCATAAGTAACTGTTGTTCTGTGCATAGAAAAAAGTGCTCAACTTACCATCATCTCTTTGCCACTGCAAAGGATTAAAAATTAAATATCTGCTGCCTGATCTTTTCCATCCAAGTTAATTGATCAGAATTTGTTCATCTTCCCATCTAACTTAGCAAATTTAAAAGCGGCAGGTTTACTTTTCCATTATCTAGAACGGCATAAGGTATTTGGAAACAAATACCACTAGAACTGTTGCCTAAAAATAATCTCTCACAAAGTGATAACAAAGTCTGGAAAAAACATCACCTTGCAGAAAATATGGAGGAGGTTAAAATTTCAAGGAAATCAAAGATATTACAGTACATTTCATTTGGCTAGACATGCACATCAATAGCACTAGATTATTACTGTCATATCTTTCTATGTAAGGAAATTATCTGGTCCTCCAACAAATTTATTTGTGTTAAAATCTTATTTTTCATTCTCCTGGAAATTTGGGAAATCAATCCCAACCCAGTCTTGATAAGCATAAATGCTCAACATGCAGCAAACTTGAGTAGTATAAAAGTAAGGATACAAATCCTTAAAGAGTTAAAATATTGCATGGATTCCTCAGAACTTTAAGAGAAGCACTTGGCACCTTAAAATATGGTCTGCAAACACTGCTTTTAGGTGTCTTCCCCCCTTTGCTTTGAAAGGGCAAACCAGCCATTTCAAATTTTTGAATGTGAAAAGTGTCCTTCCTTTTTTGAAGGTATCACATCACAACCACTTCACTTATTTCATTGTTCTTGAAATTTAAAAGAAAGACAGAAAATGCTACTTACCTTAAAGAGTCTTAAAATATTTGCGACCATAATGGACACAGAACTTGCTGCAGCACCTATCACACCTGATATCTTGTCTGGCTTAGTGAAAATAGGTGGGTCACCATTTGCACACTTCACATCTGAACCATCTTTTTCTATCAAGGCTTGCACAAATGTTAAGGACTGCTCCAATGCGTAAGTGTCCCTGGAACATGTATCAAGGATACGGACTCCTAAGGTGATATTGGCAAGAACATCAGGGTCTTTATTGATCTGATCAACTGCATACAGCATTGCCTCTAGTCTGTGGATCCCCTTCTCCTTCTTGAGCTCCCCACAAGGCACCCCTCTATCCCCTTTTGCATGAACGGGGAACAGTCCTCCCAAGATGATGTCCCCATCCAGTCGAATGGAGTGGGCATATTCCTGGCCGTGAGTTCTTTGCATCAGAGTGAGTATCCAGTAGAATTTGGCTGTTAACAGGAAGAAACAATGGCAGGAAACCAATCGTTTCCCTTCGTATACCATTTTCTCTGAAGATGTTGTTGCTATCCGGTATCCAGGTTTTCTTCTTGCTAAAGGATGAGGCTGACCATTGGAAGCTGCACTTTCTGCAGGCTACCATCAGTGCCCAATAAGTCATATAGAACCATACGGTAGGTAGGTAGAAAAAAAGATCTCAGCAGAAGTACATAAAATGTGTTCTACAAAAGATGTCCACAGATGGAATGGGTTCACCAGCTTTTCTGAGGTGTTTTTTCAATTGCTCTTAATTGATTGTGAGGAGTAGGGTAGTATGTCTGGTCCTGATGCTAAAAGGAGGTCAGTAGCTTATGTCCTTGTATTTTGCCCTACAGCTCGAGGTACTTCTGAAAGAAAAAAAGAAAATTAAAAAGTATTGAGAAATACCATTTACTTCAGCAGTTTTATACCTCTCACACAGTGTATTTATTTTTGAATAGCAGTTACACCACCTAGGTTTTACTTTCAATGTTCTTTAAGTGAGCAAATCTTGGCCTTCAGTGAATTTGAACACCTGGCTTCACTGTACTATCAGCCAGGAAATTGATGATGCCAGCAGAGCAACAGCCAAATCAGGGGAACTAAACTTAGCTTGGTGTTCAGATTCTGAACAGTAATTCATATTTACCTTTGTGTTGTGTGACACCAAGAAGCAGACCTGATCCATAACACATTGTATTTTCTGTTTTGCTGCATTATTCTGTTCAACTGTATTTTTCTGCTCCAATCTACAGAAGTGCAATAACCACTTACACTCTCGCTCATGGAGAGGTCTCATTTGTGACCATGGAGTAATCAGGGTGCCTGAATTTAAGTACACCCTTCAGCCGATGCAATACAAGCACATTCAATTCATTTGGATGTTAAACTGATTATTTCTCCAATGGAATTCCTTTGGGGCGGGGGGGGGGGGGGGGGAACATATTTCTACACACCCTCA